>CM047885.1:5174869-5274869 GCA_026212405.1 Petrea volubilis | reverse complement strand
AATTTGGAATACGAATCGTCCCCACCACCCCCAACAATTCCTATTGATGAGACACAAGTCGAGCCAACAATGCCTTATGGAGCAACGGTACCGCATCTCATGAAATTCTGTCATTCTAACTGAACACGGCTCTACAGATTCTTGCAGATTCTATGGACTTGCCTACTTGTCCAGCCAGATACTACGATCCAGCAAAGCAAAAGTTTACACTAGGCATGGTGTTCAAAAATAAAGGTCATGTAAAGGCCATTGTGAAAGATTATCACATCCAGTGGGTCAGGAGAGAGTTCACCGTTTGTCATAGCACTCCACAGTTTTGGATAGTGTCGTGTAAGCGTGGAGCTGAAACTAGATGTCCTATTTAGATGCGCACATCATTGAAAAAAATAAAGCATATTGGAGAATTAGTGTTTACCACGGTGACCACACATGCTTCATACCAGGTAGTTCTACTGATCATGCAAACCTCAATACAAATTTTATTGTCGGTTTGTTGGTAAGACATGTTAGAACAAACTATGATTATCCTGTTAAAAGTATGGCTGACTTGGTGGAAGATAAATATACATACACTATATCTTTTGTGAATTCATATCATGGTCTACGACGTGCACTCCAAATTGTATATAGCACATGGGACACCTCAGTTTATAAGCTTCCAAGGTACATGGCAACACTACAGAAATGGAACCCACGTATTATATAATTGTAAACACATCGTACTTACCCTTTTTATATTGTTTGTTAGACACAAAATTAAACATTTTTGTATTCATTTTCAGGTGCAATTGTTGAATGGGTTCACTATCCACATGGTTCGGGAGTGGCAGAAAAATAGATGATACACTATATCTTCTGGGCTTTTAAGCTATGTATAGATGATATACTATGTCTTCTAGTATTACGAAATTAACTATTATTTAAATACGTATAAGAGTCAGTACTTTCCAATATGGGGGTAAGCATTATTGGCTGAATGTTTCATTCGAGTTAGTACATAATCCTCAATTACGAGCAAGAAGAATATAAGGACGTGATACGACAACCCGTATCCCTAACGAGACTAATTGACCACAAGTGTGTGCACAGTAACAATATAGAAGTCAACAAGAACAACCTGGACCTTCCCGACAATATACTTGATTGTAAAACTTATTTACTTGTAATGTCGTATAAAGATTGCATTATTTGTTTGTAGTGTCCTAACACATTTATTTCAAATGTTATATAAAGATTGTATTACGTAGTTCAGTGTTATATTTGTCTCAATTGCATAAAAAAAATCATAATAACCACATAAAAAAGTCAAGTTCATGTTACATATAATTACATTACAAATAGTTCATAAACACAACGGATATTAAACTCCTATGCCCTTCTATGCCGCATCGTGGCGGATTCCTTTCTCTTCTCAACCTTTCTTCACATTGTTCTTGACGAACCTATTTTTGCTCCGGCGGTAACTCCGTATATGAGGTATTTCCATAGAACTCTGGAAATGGAATAGGTGACACATTGAACAAATGTTGTGTATCCATTTGTGGGTAAGCATATTCGTCCCATCTGCCCACTCCAAAACTCAAACCAATATTTGGGAGTTGAAGGGTGTAAGGTGAGTCAAAATGTGGATAGTATGCTGACGGTAGATCCTCATGTAGGCCTGACGGGCCTGGCTCATCACGCTATGCCTGAGATGGGCATGCCTCTGCATTGGAGTAACACCTTCTGTGTTGGCTACGCATAGTCGTGCTTGTTGCATGTGTTTCGTACAAACAATCCAATACCAATTCAGCAAGGGATTACACTTCATCAGCAAAGGTTCGGGTGGAATCTACAAAGCACCTATGCGAATCAGCGTTTCCATAATCATTCTTTGCAGCACAACTTAATGAAAGTTAATATGCATATGCTCCCCCTACAATATTAGTCAAAAAACATTTGACGTTGTTGTAAACATATGAGATTGCATTATTGATATCCAAAACTATTAAAATTTCATTAATTACCATTGTTTGCGACGCCTCAATTTCTGTAGGACGATACCCAAATTCAAATCTATGACTCAGTGGTGTCATTAATTGTCTCATGTGTCTTGCATACCACTTGTCGTAATTTGGTACTATGCTGCAGTTGAGATTAGTAAATGAAAGTGCTTTGACACTCTGTCCACGATAATCATGCCACATAGTAATATTATAGACGTGGGTAACTTCCTAGTTCTGACCTGCTTTGCCCCTTCTAAACAAACGATGAAAAATTTTGTAGGGTATTATAGGGTTGTTCGAAATGTCTTGTACCAGTCCAAATTGCCGCATACAACAATCAACGTGGATCCACTCAACTATATGGTAGTTCACAAGTAGACATACAACCCTCCAGTACTGAAACCTGAACTAAGGAGGCATAGTATGCATCAAATCGGAATCATAGTCATAGGGCATCTATACAAACTGCAACACAAAATTATATGGAAAAAATTATTAACATTAAAAGAACAACATCGTACCAAATGCCAAAAAATTAACAACATTGGATACCCCATCTTACTTCATATTATCTAGCATATCCATAAATGTGCAGACATTGTGTCTTGTTGTATGTGTCCATGAATTACGAAAACTCCATCTGTAAAACATATTCAATAATAAAGTTCATCAGGTCTACAATTTACATGGCAAAAAAATTTAAATATAATTACCGGTATTACTACCTTGCACCGTAAAGGACCCAAGGTAATACATAACCGTAGTTCAATACAACTGGCCCTAGAGTCTTGGGCGGTATTAGAGGTGTCGATGGCGCAAACACAACATTTGACTCTATGCCCATATCTAATCAATTTAATAATCACTATTTACAAGTAAAACATATAAGAAAATATATAAAAATATATACTACATAGATCATTTTACCTGCAATAACTGCAACGTGCCGCCAATGTCTCCTACTCCTCCATCGTCTCTCTTTCCAGCACTATCGCAAAGCTCCCAATATAAATACACTAATACAGCGCCTCCCCAACTGTACTTCTTGACTTTGGTCACTTTAGACAAGTGTCGGAGATATAACAGCGAAACATAAGTATTGCTAGTATCAGGACACATTATGTTGTCGATCAGTAGTAAGATAACACATTGTGCAATTTGATACAGCTCTCGTGGTATGGTGTTTTCATCAACGACTCTATTGTTAAAATAGTCTCTCAATGAAGTTAACTTCAACCGCGACCCTTTCAAATTGGTCGAATAATGAGTAAAGTTTAGGTGTTCATAACAGTATAGTCCTCACCCTCCCTCTCTATCTGGACATTCATTTACTCCTATTATCGAATGTCCATCTATCGGTAATTTTCATATGACCACTATGCCTTCCAATGTAACAGTAGCCTCACCGACCCTCAAATGAAAAGCGTGGGTCTCCGAACACCACCTCTCTATCAACGAGGTAATTAAATGTTGATCTATATCAACATATCCACAACAATACACCCCATAAAAATCTATTCGATTTAACTGTTCCTTCACTTTATCGTGAAGTTTCAACCCATCCCGACCAAATATTTCTTTATCCCAATGTTTGACTCTAACTATTTGGTCAGGGTCTATACGACCATCAAACAGTAGTTGAGAAATATGATTCTCTTGTTCAATTAACACTATTGTCCTCGAATTCATAATAATACTTCAATCTTTACGAATCCATTTTACAAATAATGCAACCAAAAACAAATTGTATAAATAAATAATATACAATTAAAATAAAATAAAAATGAAAACACCAACCACAAAGACGACTTAGATTATTTTATGAAAACATCAACTTTTTGAATTAAAAAATTAAATAAAATACTCTTTCAGCCAAATATATATGAAAAGTCCATGAACTACTAATCCTACGTTTGAGATGGTCAATGGATCCATCAATAGTCTGAATTACGCCTCAAATCACTCCAACTATTGATAAGTTGGTGGAATAGTCGAATTTGTGGAATAGTCGAATTTGTTTCAGTTGAGACAAATATCAACCTACTGTTACTCCTTACCTATCTAATGGTGCCCTCGAAAGAGACTTGCTAACATGACACCAACTTTTTTAAGTACAAAAAATATACCTTTGCCATTTTGCATTAATAATACTCTTTAATAATATATAGTTCGTATAATCTAAAGAAGTGTTTTGACTTGTTCCAAAAATCACAACAATGTCAGAATTTATTCTAAAATTCAAGGTTTAATGAGTATTTTAATGATAGTGATAAAAAAAATTAATTTATTAAATAGAACAAATTAAACTAGCATCGTCAATTTCTCATGGCACCTAACAAATACCCTCATTGAAAGCTCTCACTTCACTTGCAATCTACTCCTCCGTCTCCATCTCCATCTCTCCAACTCCAAGAATCCCACTTCACTCTGTCATTTGATCGCCACTCCCCAACCCCATTTCCTCAACAATCACCATTTCTCTAATTTATCAAAAAATCTCTCTCGCCACAGAACTAAAAAAAACAAATAAATAAAATTTGATTCACATTTTCATATGCATCATCCCAGTAACACCAACGTTCAATTCCCAACGTAAATCACTCAAAACCCATCTATGGTGGAGACGGTAGCGCCCCCAAATGGCAGTCACCACCGCCGTTGGATCCCCTCCGCCGTGCCTTTCTTGTCGACCCACAAGACCCTCTTCACTGCTTTCTGGATGGTGTTCTTTTTCACCGTCTTTTACTGGCAGCGGGACGCCGCCGCCGGTGGGCTTCTGATGTTCCGGCGGGCATTTCCTGAGCCGCGGGATCTACCGAAGCTCCGCCCAGTGGCGTTTAACTTGACGGACTTTGGAGGGGTGGGGGATGGGGTGACTCTTAACACGGCGGCCTTTGAGAGAGCGATGATGGCGATTTCGAAGCTCGGGAAAAAGGGTGGCGGCCAGCTCAATGTGCCGCCAGGATATTGGCTTACGGCTCCGTTCAATCTCACTAGCCATATGACTCTGTTTCTTGCTGAAAGTGCTGTTATTCTTGGGATTGACGTGAGTATTTCTTTAATTTCAAATTGATATATTTGTTTTGTTGAACTTTGAACTCTTTTTTCACTTTTCTAATTAAATAAATACACACACACACACATATATATATATATATATATATATATATATATATATCTGTTTTTTCCTTGCGTGGCAAAGGGAATTTGTAAATGATGAGTTGGGCGTAGGCGTTCAAAATTTCTATGCCTTTTTAATGCTTAGATTAGATTGACCTCATCGTTTTAAGGAGTCATTAGCGAATGTAATTGTCACAACATTTTGGCAATGAATCGGAATTAGCTACATAATGAATTATTAGCAATTTGTTATATGTACTTATCATAAAATGAGGAGGAGCTTAGGTTGATGCTCTTAAGTTGATATTCTATCATAATTTACTTATGATCAGCAGTGCATGTATATTTGACGTGTCGTAGTTAACTCTGGTTATTCTCTAGTTTGAGTAACTAGGATTGAACCTCTGTCAACGAAGTTCCATTCTGGTGTTAACATTCATGACATGAGCTTAAAAAATTTAAGCCTCAAAGCTTCAAGGGAAACTAAAGATCAGAGTTTGAGTAGATTCTAGCAAAGGGAGGTCATCATGTCATTGCTTGTCACTTGTGATACAAGCGGGTTCAAGTGACTGAAGAGCATGTTTACTGAAACGAATATGATTACCTCAAGAAGATATTCACTTCATTCTTCCTCCATTGTTCATGGAATCTAGTCTTTTTTCTGGTAGATTTGAACGTTGTTTCTGAATTACATCTCTACTATAGAACTGGACACTTCAGTTCAATAGAGTTTAGCTTTGTGGGAACTTTTACATCGTCATGGGAACTTTGTCAAAGACAAAGTATATGACAGTGGAACACTTCATATGGCGGAAAAATGGAAGATGTTGTATTTCCTACGTGTAATATAGGTATAGGATTTAGTGGGAACCTCAAATTAAAGATAAGAGATTGGTCTAGAATCACATGCAATATCATAATTCGAATGGGTATTGATTTCTGTGATGAACTTCTATAATGGCCCCATATAGAGCAGATTGTATCTTTAGGATGAGACAATATAACTTATATAAGACATTTGTAACTTCTGAAAAGGTTGAAGATTGGTTCATTTAAAAAGGAAAAGGATAAGAAAGAGTGGGTGAAGGATGAGTTCCATATAGTGCAATTAATAAGTTACTTTCTCGTTACAATATGGTTGATGGAGAATACAACAGAAGTTTGGTGAAAATACTTTGAAAACCTATACCAAATTTATCTTCTCAAAAAATTCTTGAACTGCATGTCCCAAAAACCAATTTGAGTTATGTATAAGTCTATTAAACTTGACTTTCATGGAGGATTTCTTTACCCCATTTGTACTCAATCAGTGATTCAATATCTTTTTCGTTCTTTGGTTGTTATGTATATGTTGGCAAAGCCATGCGGCTACAGTCAACTCCATAGTTCCACAAGCCCAGCAAATTTAAAGGAAGATGATAGAAGTAGTGCAAAGGTGTGAGAACTGTACAAGCTTTTGTGTGAAAAATTCGATTTATGCAACTTAAGAGAAGGATGGTCATGTCTAGAATTAGTCAGATGCAATGACTAGAGTGGAAAGGGGGAAAGAATGGGATTAATGGAATGAAAAAATGGCCAACGGATGTTTTTGAGAAAGAAATTATGCCGAAGTTTTTTGGATGGTATAAGTTCTAAATTCATCTTTGGTATTCCTAATGAGATTATTTAAACTGAGAGCTTGACCATGAGTTGATGCCAATGATCTGAGCAATGGAATACCACAATGCAGGGGTGCTGTCATAGCAGTGACTAAATGGCTGAAAATATGTGAAAGTACTTTGCTAAAGATGGTTCTATGAAAAGGACACATCCTGATAACTAAAGTTATGTTTTCGAACTTGCTTGGTAACTCGATCGAGTTCGTAAACTTGATTTGTGATCTTGTGAATCATATTTGTTGTTTATCCGTATCCCGATTGGGCTTACATAGACTATGTGCTTTCTTGGCGGCTACTATAGCGTCCTTGTTTGACGTGGTTTCATCAGAACTTTGAATGTCAACTACAACTTTCTTCAAAACTGCTTGGAGAAATTGGATTAGCCATCTTAGTCTCAATGTTTTGTTATTATCGTATTCGGCGTTATTGATGCCTTTATTTTTCATCTTGTTTCATGTAGGATGAGAAATATTGGCCTCTAATGCCTCCATTGCCTTCTTATGGGTACGGGAGAGAGCATCCAGGACCACGATATGGAAGTTTAATCCATGGACAAAATCTCAAAGATGTTGTGATCACAGGTCAGCGTTTTTAAATAGATCTGAACATTCTTTTATTAGCACCTTTGCAAGTTTCAAAATGAATAAATTTAAAAAAAAAATCTTATTTGTATCTGAAAGTTTTATAAACATCTGAGCTAAGTGACAAAATTGTAGAGCTCCTATTCAGGATTATGAGACTTCCTGTCTTCCACCATGAGAACACATGCTACTTCGGATAATTGATTTTAATAATTGTACCATGTATCCCTTTGCGAAATAATTACACCAATTTCATCTGAATACGTGTTTGCGGTTCTTCTAACAGGGCATAATGGCACAATTAATGGGCAGGGCCAAACATGGTGGAAAAAGTATAGGCAGAAGCTTCTTAACCACACAAGAGGACCGCTTGTGCAGATTATGTGGTCTAGTGACATTTTGATATCCAATATAACATTACGTGATTCGCCCTTTTGGACCCTTCATCCGTATGACTGCAAGAATGTCACAATAAAAGATGTAGCTATCTTGGCACCCATCTTTGAAGCTCCAAATACTGATGGCATAGATCCCGGTAAGGTTCTTTTTTTGCATGGATAAGTTTGCAGCTGCACATGCTTGGTATTATATATTGGTCATATCACTTCATTTGCAACTTTATCTGATTTTAGTAGCTGGACTGTGTGTATGAAATCATTTGAAGCCAAATCTGATGGAAGTGAAAACGCTACCATATTTTCTATTATTGACATTATACCCGACTTTGGTAGTATTGTGTAATACGACTGAGCTAGTTGACTTCGGGATGAACAGATTCATGTGAAGATATGGTGATTGAAAACTGTTACATAAGCGTCGGAGACGATGGTGTTGCAATAAAGAGTGGTTGGGATCAATATGGGATTAGATACAGACGGCCTTCAATGAACATTCTCATTCGAAACCTTGTTATTCGTTCCATGGTCAGGTGAGACTATTAATTGATGAACAGTTCCTTGTGTCTAAATTATATATTGGATCAATTACATTGTGCCTCCCCTGTGAATGTGTAGTTGCACAAACTTTCCCTCTTAGTCTCAAAATTGTAGTATCGGCTTTTTGATCATTAAAACTTTTCAAATTTGGACTTTTTTTAGGAAACTTGGATAACATCATTCGTAAATGTGAGAAAATTTTGACAAGTTCTAAAATTTGAATTGTAGCATCATTTTATTATGTATGATAATTAACAGAAGGGTAACTGTGTGGTGATAATAAGTTACAAGGGAGTTACGTGTAATTTGGAAACCAAGATGGGGTGTATGAGTAATCTATATAGTTAGAGAGGATGTTTGCCATGCATATGCCTTAAAGATACTCAAACGAACATACTGATTTTCTTGATTCACAGTGCTGGCATATCAATAGGCAGCGAAATGTCGGGTGGTGTATTGAATGTCACCGTAGAGAACGTCCATATATGGAACTCAAGGCGTGCTGTTCGAATCAAGACAGCCCCTGGCAGAGGGGGATACATCAGACACATAAGATACCGAAACCTGACATTTGACAATGTTCGTGTGGGAATTGTCATCAAGACAGATTACAATGAACATGCCGACGAGGACTTTGACCCAAAGGCTGCTCCGATAGTTGAGGACATAAGTTACACATCAGTGCACGGAGAAGGCGTGCGTGTGCCGGTTCGTATTCATGGGAGTGAAGAGATTCCTCTGAGAAATGTCACATTTCAAGACCTGTCGATCGGGTTAACATATAAAAAGAAGCATATTTTCCAGTGTGCTTTCGTTCAGGGTCGTGTTATAGGGTCGGTTTTTCCTGCTCCCTGTGATAATCTTGATCTGTACGATGAGCGAGGGCAATTGGTTAGACGGTCCGCCTCACAGAATATATCAGATATAGATTATGATTTCTAAGAATTTGATTTCTCTTTTGGGTGAAATGGTTGAATGATCTACCTAACTGTTGCTCATTTTTGGTCTTGAGTTGAGTCCTTTTCTATTTTCTCTTTGATGTTCCTCTATTGTTGTCCTCATGTCCTGTACATACAAACCTTACATGGAAGCTCATATATTTGCAGAATACAAATAGCAATCTATCAATTCTCTTTATTTACTTATTTATTTATATTTGGTCTTACCCACATGGTTTTCAACCCACTGGCTGATTGATAAAATTCAGGTATTGCAGAAATTCAATATGGGAGCGATTTTTTCAACTCAATTACTCCATTTACAATTTCTGGATTCGAATTCTTTATGCTAATTTTGTGAAACCTGTAACCCATTGAGTGGGAAATCAACAGTGCGAACTGTTTTCTGTACCTTCATATAATTGTAATATTTACTATTACACTCATCACTACATATGTATATGCGTGAACGGTTGAAATAGAAAAAAAATGATGAAATTAAAAATAAAAAAAAAATAAAAGTGAAGGATCATTCCAGAAATCACTTAAAATTTAATCTGACTAGGAGGCAATGGAATTTTGGGCCCTGAAAGAACGTTTTCGATCTTCTGCATTAATAATATTTGCGCTTACTTAGTTTTGTTGGTGGGCCATACTTATTTATCCTTTTAAATGGTCCCATATCAGTTCCAACGTTACGACAATAATCACTTACTCCATGATAATTATTATGTGATAAAAAGAAATAATATGTTAAAAAGTAGGCTTGAATAGTATAAAGATAAAATGACCAACAACCAAATGAAATTATTTTTAGCTTAATCTAAATAAATTATGAATTGAAAATGAATTAAAGATGGCTGGGATTGATCAAAAACCTTTTCATACCTTAGTACAACTCCTAAAAATGCATTCCCCAACTATTTTCTCCTAAATTACCAAGAAAAAATACCAAAAAAGCACAAGTATTTGGCCGTTGCATTCCGGGTCTCTGGCCTAATGGACACAAATCCCATTTTTAAAATATGGAAAGTATGACTAGTGGCTTGAATCCCGCCTACATGCGTGTGTGTATAATAATAATAATATATATATATACACTTTTTAAAGAAAAAAAAAAGTATTTGACCTTTGAAGCTATAAGGAGTCCCATGAAGAAGGTGTTTGGGATTGTTTTTGTTTTTGGAGAAATTGGAGTTATTGAAAAAGTTAAGTAGTAAAAGTTGATAGTGTTTGAAAATAAAAGTAATAATCAGTTAAAAATTGATAATAAAAGTGAAAATCAGTTAAAAGTTGATAATAAAAGTGTTGAGTATTTGAAAATAAAAGTCAAAAATTGGTAGTTAACAATTCAAAATTTTCAATTTATTTACAAATATACCGAGAATCACTTTAAAGTTGATATAAACAACTTCCTCCCATCTTCTCAACTTATTTTTTTTTAACTTAATTTAAACATAAGTTGTGTAACCAAAACCTCAATATAACTTTTTTAAAGCTAAAAGCAATTAAGTATTTTTTTGTTTAAACAATTGCAAACACTCTCGAAATCTGATGATTATTTAAGTGGGATTGTGAATCATTGAACATATTTATATTATTTATATTATTATATAAAGAGGCAATCTGATTTAGTAAGTACCTTTGATTTGTCAATATTTTTGACTTGTCGTTTTTCTTTTTCTTCTTTTTTGTAATTTTCTCTCTCATTTATCCTCTTTCATGTTCTTTTTTTATTTTGTCTCCCTAATTTATCTCTCAGTAGCTCTCTCTCCTCTCTTTCTCTCTCTCTATAAATATATATATATATATATATACATATATATATATATCCTCTTTTATCACCCACTACTCACGATATAATTTTGTTTTACTTTATTTTTAATATTAAATTATTTTATTTTATTTATCACTAATATTATGAATATATTAAAAATGTAAAAATATGTTATGATAGTATAGATACTATCAAAATTTTAGTATATCATTAATTTATATTATTTTTTAACTATGCACACACATTGAGGTTATCAAAATTATTAGTTATATAATAAAATGCTACTGCATCTTTTCCATATCTTTTATTATTTGTCAGCACATTTTTAACATGTTTTCATATAAATTGAATTGCCTTCAACAAAAAGCCTCGACTTTCTTGTGTACTCAATCCCACAAACTTCTGATGTGCATATATGTGTATGTGGCTCATGACAAGTGAAGCGACATTTTCAAATAGAATTATGATCTCAAGAATAATTTATCTTAAGTAGGAAATATATAATATGGTATTCTTAGCACTTATCTAAATTATGCATTTATTGTGATATTTTATTACAAAACAACTCAATAAGTATTTTTGTAATACTATAAAATATCAAAATACACTCTTGTCACACTCATTTATGTGACACTTTAGTTAATGTCACCAGAACCAAAGTGTCGCATATATGAGTGTAGAAATAATTTATTTTGATATTTTATAGTGTCACAAAAAAAAAATATTATTGTTAAAATTTAGTACAATTTATAAAGTGTCAAAATAAATACGTAATTGAAACACTTTTTAAATGTATTACATTATTATATATGATAAATCAAGTAATTTTTTTTTTTCGCAGTGGGTAATACAAAATGTCTGCCATTGTTGACTGAACGTGATAAGACAGAAATTGCATTGTGCAACATCAACATGGAGCTTAATTAGCTTAAGTAGCAGACTATGATACTAGTCCTCACCCCTAGTAAAAGCTCTTCTTTTGCTTGCATATTTCATAGAGTAAATTACAATTACACCTAATAAGGTTTTGAGGAAGTACAAAACAAAATAATAAAATTTGGAAATTCTAATTTAAAGTTTTACATCACTTTTCTACATATGTCATCACTCTAATTACCCAATGCATTGTCATTGGCCTATAGCCCATTGGTGATGGTTTGAATTTGACACATTTAAGGTTATGGATTTGAACTTTTTTCCTTCTCGCATTTTCCTTTGGATGAGCGTATGTAGCGTTCGGAATAATTCGTATAAAAAAGATAAGTATTTATGTATAGTCTTTCGACTGATATTTATAATACGTGCTGAATAATTTGAAAAAAAAATTAAAATAAGAAAACTACCCAATGCCGACTGATTTGTAAAAAATAAAAATAAAAAAAACTACCCAATGTCGTTCCGATTGACATTTACAGTATATGTCGAATGATTTGTATAAAAAAAAAAAAAAGTATGTATGCGTGACGTTCCGATTGACATTTTATAGTACATGCCGAATGATTTGTAAAAAAATAAGAATAAAAAAACTACCCATTACAATGCAGGTGTATAATATAATATTGTCTTCTTATTCAAATAAATAAACAAATTTGATCGTTCATTGCCGTCTCGTTTTCTCATCGAGTCAAGAGTATAGTAGGCGACGTTATATAATTTTGTCGAAGATTGGAGGATAGCATATCCGTGATCACCAATTTGTAAATAAATTAACTCCGGACATTCCCATCTTATATGCATTACCAATAATTATAGTTATGTATGATTTTGTTTTCATATTTTTGTATATATATTAGTGTCACACATCATAAATGTCTGGTACGAAATTGGAGTAGCTCAACCAAACATTATCACGTGCATCTTGACAAATGATAATGGAAGAGTTACGGAGGCAAAAGCAAAACTATATTGCTTCTCCAAGTTAAATTAACTATCATTACCTACTTGAGTTATTTATACGAATAACTTTCCTATGACAAATTGTAACTTCTTAAATTAATTAATTTTATGAGATTGATGTTCGACTACTAACTCCTCGTTTCACTTCAGGCCCCTCACGTATGTGTGTGCAACAATTTCTCCCATCAACATTTTTGCTCCGTCAACTATGATTAAAGACTCAAGGGACAAGTTTTTGTGTTTGCCTTCAAAATTCCGAAGTTCCAACCATATCTTTGACCGAAGAGCTTTAAGTGTTTATTCATATCTTTCTCAAATCTTTGACAAAATATAAAAAGGTATCAATCTAAATAAATTTTCAAATTCGAGCCTGTCAAGGTTATGTATTTGTCAACAACTTTTACAAGAATTATTTTTATTTAGTCAAAGAAATGGATTACTATGGGATGGGCGTTAATAAACGCCATCAATGACTATATATGGTGCGCTATCTTTTCTTAAACAATGGCGAGGTGCGGAAGCTTTGAAGCATACTGGGTCCTTGATTCAACCTTAACAAGTTCACTTTGTGTCTATTGCTGAAGTGTTGGGATTACTTGAGGCCTTAGTTGGATAAAAAATAATTGGTGATTATCGTCGTATTACTAAGAATTTGAAGAACTTGCATGTTACTTTTATTAAAAGATATGCAATTCACTATTCCCACCTTATAGGTAGGCATTGTGGTTCTATGTCAGGTTATGTAGACTGAACTGATTGTCCTTTGTTCTTGTATCCCATCTTAATGATCAATATTTTTAATATTTAATAAAGTATGTTATTTATTATAAAAGATAAAAACAAAACAAAATCAAAGAAGCACTCTTTAAATTGGGTTATTACAACAAGCATAGGCATTTAATTATAATAAAAGGCCAACATTTCCCAATGACTAGAACAAGAAAACGAAAAACAACTCCAAAAGATCTTATGACAAGTGGCCTACGTATAATTACATCAAAGTTTAGGGAGGAAACTATAATTATCCGTTAATATAAGGGCTTAATTATTACTCCTGTTTCTACGCCAGAGTCACGAGGAAAATGCCAACGCAACAGCCAACGAGAGGACGACACGTTTGAGTAGATGCAGCGGCAGAGCACGTGCCTTCACCAAATTCAGTCTCTCTCTCTAGCGGAGATCGAAACACGTGTCGTTTGGTGTTGGCAGCACAACGTGCACCAGCCGATTTCTAATTTGGGAACAGAAGACTTAGCAACGTGCATGAGGCCCACCCCCTGTTCACCTGTTGGCCGTACTCCTAATTAACCCAACCCCCCACCCCCCCCCCTCTCACTTTTTATCCCCAAATTTTGAATTTATAAATCTTATCGCCGCCTTCAGTTGGAGAGGGAAATTTATTTTATATATCGGGAATTTGGGCTCTATTTATGCATTTTATGGTTCAAACTCAATCACAAATTATATGTATTTTATCAAAAATTAATATGTGACAATAGATTAAATTTAGACTATTGGGTGTATATACCCGATCAATGAAAAAAAATTCTGCGGAAGAGAACCACTCTGATTAGAGTGTTCAATTGTTTCTCTCAAATTTATATCGAGCTAAAATATATATATATATATATATATATTTTGATAATTTATATCGAGTTAAAATATAATAACTATATTAATTAAAAATAGAATTATTTTAATACAAATGTTCTTGCACCTTCACATTACAATTTTGTGTATTTCTTTTTGTCTTACTAGCAACACCGCACACTCTATATGTGTGCAAAATATAAAAAATATATATTTCAATTTAGTAGTTAAATTTTTTTTAGGAGGAAAATATAAATATATTATTAAATTTATTTAATAAGAGTACTTTTTTAAGAATTATTTGAAATAATTTATTAAATTATAATAATTTAAAATTAAAATAATTATATGAAATAAATTTTCATGATAAAGAATAAACACAAAGAGAAAAAAGAAATTACATAATTGTACTTAGAGAAAGTGATTTGTTGGTTGAGAACATGGATTTTTTAAATTGAATGTAAAATTACAATATTGACCTTCTTATTTGTTTATTTATTGCATGTGTTTACTAATTAAAATGATAAAATTGACACATCAAAATTTGGTATTCAAATTGAATCGATTTAATGTGAATTTTCAATTTTAGCCCCAATTTTACATGTTCCTATTTATTTCACATAAAATTAAAGGGCAAATTTTGTAAAATACAAGAAATAACTGACATTTGTGAGACAAAAGTGGATTTTTTTTATATAGTATAGATATTTTTATTAAATTTACTGTCCAATATCATATTGAGGTTTTAGACAAATAAGCCTAATGTACAATTAATATGACCATATTATTCAACTCTATTTAGGACTTAAGCAACGTGACTGATTTGGCATTAGTCGATTAGGTGCGTAAGGGGGAAAACCATGCACATGTTTAAATAATAACAATAACAGGTGTTTGTAATTATGGACTGGGTGTTTATTAGTTATTACTCAACAAATTTGACTTGGGATTATTTAATAGGTGGTTGTGGACTTTAATGTTAATGTTGTAGGTTGAAGCAGCCAATGAAGAAACGTGATGAAGTTAACCTCTCATTACAATATTCTCGTGCTAAAGATATAGAATAGAGATACATGCACTAAAACTAGGATTTAATTTTTATTTTGCCCTTCTTTTGTGTATTTATTTTTAAAATGTCCTTCTTTGAAAAAGGTTTTTTATTTTACCCCTTTTAAATAGTAATTTTACTATTTAAATAGTAATTTTACTATTTAAGGCTTCTTTATTTGCTTTATGGTCCAAACTTTTGATTTCTTTATGTTTTTATCCCTCTAATTTTTAGAAAAAGTATGGTATGTCCCAATTTTCGTCATATATAAATTTTATTAGTTTTACTCTTTCTAAATTTTTACACTGCATAAGAATATAATTTTCTAATGTTCTATCTGCTTCCCAAAGTTCTTTTAATTCTCTGTCTATTTGTTCTAATTGTTTAACATAATTTTTAAGAATTTCATGATTTATAGTTTTATTGATTAGATCAAAAACATAATCTTCCTTATTATTATACGTCGCAATAAGAATTCTTAAATCTTCGGGTAGATTTTCTAGTGGTTTTAAAATTGCTATTTTCTTTTTATTATTGTTTTTTCTTTTAAACTGGTTTTTTATGATATCAAAATCTTTTCCCATTATGTTATATCTTAGATAATCAAACAATAATCATACATTTGCATAAATTTCATAAATAATTGATGAAGTACTCTAAAACCGCATACTTTCATAGCATCAAGTAGAAAAATATTTCTATTTAAATCTTTTAAAAGTATATTACCTCCTCGATGTCCTTAATTCTTTAATCCTCCTTCTGGACTCGTCTTCAATCACCTCGACAAGCCTGACTGGTTTTCGCCCAAACGCCCTCCTGGCTTTACGGGACTTACGCTCCAAACGGCCACTGTCTCCAACGGTGTAGTCACTACGGCCTTCGTAGGGTTAGAGAATTTTGGAAATTTTTAGGAGAAATACAAGCTTAAAAGATTTCTATAGAAAAATTTCTAAACTTGAATATTTATGAAAATAAACTGGTTTTATTTCCTTCAAACAAGGATTTATACAACCATGATTTAGAGGATGGTTACAAAGATCTAGAAAAACTGGTTTCCTATTTTTCAGAGTGAGAATCAGTCTGAAATTTCGAGTGTGTGTTTTTTCGACTTTTTTACAAATAAAATCTAGGTACAATTTATAGATCTAGAAATCTAACTATTTGGATTTCAAAGTTTTATTTGGCGTCCGCTGTCTCTTTCTTTATGCACTGGATTTTTATCAACTTTAGCCTCAAATGTCAAAAGCTGCTTTCCACAGCTGTCTGCCACAATTATTTAGTGGATGATGACGTCATGGCATCCGTCACTCCTTGCACTGACGTAAGCGCTTACATCATGATTTACAACAACCAATCATTCTGCAAGCTTTCTTCCTTGTAGTCTCTGTGCAGTAAAATTCATGTCTGAAAAATTTATTGAGAAATTCCTTTAGCAATGGAGATTTTATCTGTCCGCCTTTCTTTAGTAATATCCAATTATTGGCCTGCATGAGAGTTTCGTATTGTCGCTCCCATAGAGACTCAGCAATGGATTGAATGGCTTTAATGCCCATGGCTCTTCTCTCTGTGATCCATAAACTGGTGAACTTGAAAGATCGGAAATTCTTTATACCAGTTTCAATCTTTAAGTTTGTAGTAATAACATCTATTGTAATCATGTGCTGGACTTCATGCCAAATGCGCATCTCAGGTTCTGGAGCTATAGAATAGAACTTGAGTACAACTTCTCTATTTCTAGCAACTTGACTGACCTGGGATTTAAAGCGGTCATCAAATTCTGAAATCTCCTTTAGATCCTTTCCAACATATAGAAGATCTAGAAATCCATAGTTTGCAAGCTGAAAAACTTTATGAGGATCAGCTCCAAATATGGCGGTGATTCTTGGATGAACACTATATCCTTTAGAGTAGAATAGTGTCCTGGAATTCTCCCATTTATAAGCTTCTTCAACAACTTCTTTATATTCTCGTTCCCATTTATTTGTAGGAACAAATTCTTCATTGGATCCCCTGTTGTTGAAGCCTTCAGGTTTATTGATTTTTATTTCGATAACTTCAACATCACTTTGAGATTTAGAAGTTTTTTCTTTATTTTTCATGGAGTCTAAAAAGTCTTTATCAGATACTGGTTTAGTACCTTGACTTCCAGAAGACTCTGCTTTTTCTTTACCTTTATTGCTTTCTCTTTTATCACTCTCATTTTTATCTTCACTCATTGTTTCTTTTGCTTTATTTCTAGATTCAAGGAACAAATCTAGACTTTCTTGAAGGAAAAGGGCTCTCCTAAGTCCTTCTTGAGAAATGTCTGTAACTGTTTTAAAATTTAATTCTATTAAATCTTTCAGAGCTTTATTACTGTCAACAATGTCTTGACAGACCAAGACAATATCGTCTATCTCATTCTTTAGCTCTTCAAGATCCATCTTTTATTATTTTATTCCTGCAGAAAAATAAGAATTTTATAAGATGATTTGTATCATCAGTACAATTTTTGGGAAATTGTCACCCATCAACGGATTTGATAAGTCTTTACCACCAACCGTTAGATAGTGGACTAGCTGTATGTATAGTGCATACAATCACTCTATTTGTATTTATAGGGAAATGCACACCCATCTTATCCATTTTAGAGTTGGAGAACTCATTCGTTTCCAAATTCTGTATTTCTAGAAATGAAATCGGCTAGGAAGTTTTCTGAACCTTTTATATACGCTATTTTGAAACTGTAAAAGGACAGGAAAACTTGCCATCTATGTAGCCTTCTGTATTGGGGTGTATTTGGTAATTTATTGAAGACTAAGGATTGTATCTGGGTATTGTCGGTTTGAACTTTAAAAGGCTTTTGATATAAAAAGAGAGAGAATTTCTGAATTCCTTTTATGATGGCTAGAAGTTCTTTCTCATGGGTTGTATAGTTGACCTCAGCTTGACCGAAAGTACCACTTGTATACCTGCATATCTCATTGAGATCGGTTTTAAGTAATGCTGCCCAATATAGATCTGACGCATCCGTTTGTATTACTAATTTATCATTTTCATCAGGGAGTTTTAATTCAGGCAAAGTTTTACATTCTTCCTTTAGGTTTTTAACAATCTCTGTATGTTGATTATTCCAACCTTTAGTATTATTTTTTCGAAGCAATTTTTGAATCTCATGCTTCTTTTTAGCAAGATTAATTATGAATCCCTCAGCATAGTTTAGACAACTGAGAAATTTTTCAATTTGATTTCTATTTTCCAATTTATCAGGAAATTCACAAATTTTCTTAGATATATGGGTTTGGAGTTTAATTCCTTCTTTATTCAATTTTAACCCTAGAAATTCAATTTCTTCTTTACAAATTATAGCCTTTCTTTCAGATAGGACTATACCATTTTCCTTACAAGTTTTAGCAAATTGTAGTAGATGAGTTTTATGTTCTTCTAAAGTATTAGAAGCAATTAAAACATCATCAACATAAACAACAAGAAATTCTTTATATTTATTAAAGATTTTATCCATTCTTCTTTGATATATAGAAGGTGCATTTTTTAATCCAAATGGCATAACTAACCATTCGAACTGTCCTTGAGGGGAACTAAATGCTGTGTATTGTATACTTTCAGGCTCCATTTTTATTTGCCAAAAACCCGAAGTACAATCGAATTTAGAGTAATATTTCTTTCTTTTAACAAGATTTAGTAAAACTTCTTTATTAGGGAGATAATAACTATCTGACCTAGTAAAGTGATTTAGTCTTTTATAATTTATTACCATTCTAGGTTTTTCTCGTTTTTTCTCAGCTTCATTTTCAACCATGAAAGCTGGGCTACTAAAAGGACTATTACTTCTTCTAATCAAAGGTGGATTTTTATATAATAATTCATTTATTTGTTTATCAAATTCTTTTCTATCCTTTTCGGTATATAACATAGGTCTTTCTTTTATAACTATGTTTTCAGTTAGTTCTATTTTTGCCTTTAAATCTGACTCTTTATAAAAAGCCAGAGGATGATCATTGTAATTTTCTTTTAACTGTTTTATTACATTTTCAAGAGTTATTTGTTTTATTGTTATATTGTGTATTTTTATTGGAATTTTATCATACGGTCCACCAAGCTTCGCTGGCTGAACTCTGAATGGCTCATTTATTTGGGGTAATTTTAAATAATGATTACATTTAGTTTTTAGAATAACAGAATAAAGATTCTGTGAATAAAACTGAAATTGTTGTAAGAAATCATTTCCTAACAATATATCAGTTTCAAGAGAGTTATAATCATATATAGTATTTATAGTAATAATTTTACTTCCTAATATAACATTTACTTTATCTGCCTTTTTATTAATGTGTTCGGCTTGACCCGTAACACCCTTTATTTTTATATTCCCATTCTCTTGCCATTTAGTATAGAGAAAGGATTTAAACAAAGTTATTTCTGAACCATTATCTATTAAGGCGCATGTTGTTATATTAGTATCCTGTACTGTCAGTTGTACAAAGACACTCAAAGGAAAATTAATTCCCTTCATGTTTTTTACAAAAGATCTTTATATTTCCTATTTGTAATGTAACTCCATGTTTCTCTATTTTATAGTAATCACATTGATTTAAGAAACTATTACCAAGAATTATATCGTAATAGTCTCCTGCCATATCACTATCTATGTAACAAGGTACAATTATTCTTAATTCTTCAAAAATTATTGAAACTTGTACTTCTTGATCACAAGTTATTAATTGTCCTTCAAAGTTTTTATATTGAAATATTGTAGAAGCAACCTTTGCAATTAAACCTTTATTTTTATGTTTTGCAAGGTGATTGCCACTAGCTCCTGTATCAATTAATATATTTGGTCCTTCAATATATTCTTGACCATTAAAATATTTAGCATTTATAATCATTGTATTGGTTATATCTTGTCTAGTAAATTCAACATTAGTAAGTAATGACTTACTAATACTTTTTCTAGATATAGTATTTTTTTCAAAATCTATTTGTGGTATTGAACCACTACTAGATCCATATTCTAAAATGGGTTTTCTGTTTATTTTAATTTCATAATCTTTTATTTCTTTAATTTCTTCTATCATTGGTAACTTTATTGTTGTTATTTCCCTACATTCATTATCAATTTCAATATATGGTTTCTCTTGATATATTTTTCCGTAATTACTATTAGTAAAAGCATAAATTGCTCTATAGTAAAAGGTAAATGCTTGACTTTTATCTCTAAGTTTTATATCTTTCAAAAGTTGAAAGTGTAAACTTAAAGTATCATTTATATTTTGATCATTTATATCAACACTATATTTTGGATAACAATCAAAGCGAAATTGTGAATATATTAAATTTCCTTCAACTGTTCCCAAATGACTATTTTTAGCATCTGTAAACCTTTGGTCATGAAGTGAAATAACCATAGGACTATCTATGCCATCTCTAAATAAGGCTTTAACTAGAATTTGAATTCTACCAAGATAAACATATTTTATCTTCTTTCTTACTTCTTTATTTTTGATTTTATTTAAAGCTTGATTTATTGCGGATTTAGTAAGCAAATTTAATCTAATTTGCCCTTTAGTATGTTCAACATTTATAGATTTTTCAACTGCATGGTAATCATATATATTTATTTTTTCTCTTTTTATTAAATCACCAAAAGACTTAAAAATACTTTTGGTAGGATTTGTTGCATCAAGTTTTAAACCTTTTATTTTTACTAATGTTTCTTGATCAAAGGTTATTCGTTGAGCATAACCTTCAGATCCTTCATATATTTCTACTTCTTTATCTGAATCTTCAGTTTCAATTATATCTTTATTCATTTTCAGAATTACTAGAGTATTTTTCTTCTTCAATATATATTTCTTTATCTAAATGATTTTCTATATCTGAAACTTCAGACAACTCGTCTTAAAGTTCTATAAATTCGGCTTCTATGCTTCGAATCCTTTTGGGTTTTTTACATTCAGGTGATTTATGTCCAATTTCTCCACAATTCCAACATTGGCATTGTGAAAGATTTTTATTTCTTTTAAAGGTAGGTTTTCTTTTAAAATATCTTCTTTTCGGTTTTATATTTTTCTTTTGAAAATTAGTATATTTTTTATACTTCTTTTTATGAAATCTTCTTTTTGTTTTATTTATTCTTTCTTTATTGCATCCCCATTGGCTGGGTACTTCAAATTCATTACAATATAAAGGTGAAAATTTTTTAGTTCTTTTATATAAATCTTGAGATTTACATAATTTATTTAACTCTGAAAAGAGAAAACTAATTCTTTTTCCTAGAGTTGAAGTTGACTCTTTATTTTCTTCCTTCCATTTATTCATTATATATTTATTCCAAGGATGTGGAAGTTTTAAAAAGTACATATTAAGATATATACTCTGATCTTCATTACTATAATACTGAGTATAATAGTATTCTTTAAATTCGCAAGTATATTGTTTTAGATGCTTCATACTACATATTCTAAGATTTATTAAATTAGTTCTAGCTTCTTCTTTTTCTTTAGTGCTTTCTTTATCAGGGTCATGCCACTGTTCTCCTAGAAATTCATCAGAAAGATAAGCAACTAAGATTTCAATTCCTCTATCAGTATTATATATTAATTTAGTTTGTACATTTCTTTTTATTATAGCTTTAATGTTTTCCATTAATCCTTGCCACCAATTGAAAACAATACCATCAAATGTAGCAATTAAATAATCTACTTGCCTGTTTGATGTCCATGTATCATCGGCGTTATATAAAAAGAAAACTTTCATAGTATTTGCCCATGAAATTATAGCCTTTTTAGTATCTTCTTTACAATCTATATTTAACTTAGAACCTCCATGATTTATAGGTTCTCCATAATTAGTATCTGGTGTGAATTTATTGAATTGGTTATAAGATTTATTTTTTATGTGATCATAATATTGCCTTCTATATTTAGGAATAGGCATCATTTCTGATTCTTCTATTTCCATATCTTCTGGTTTTATTGTACCACTTGGGCCTCCAGTTGTATTATTAGTGTTAACTAATACTTCATATTCCTCTATTTCAGAAAGATCTATTTTTTCAAATTGATCTATTAATTCATTAATTTCATTCATCTTTATCTGTTTCAGATTCCGAATCTTATTCTTTAGGTGGATTAGATGATGTAGCAATATCTTTACCTTTTTCTTCCTTTTTAAGAGCTTCTTCTTCAGCTAATATTTTAGGTAATTTAACATTAATCATATATGCATCAAAGGAATTTGGATGCACAGTTTCTTTGTTAGTTTTTATTGGTTTTATTATAATTTCTCTTTCTTTCATTTTCTTGTCGAATTTATTTTTCTTAAGACAAGTATTTTTTATTAAATCTTCAACACTTGAATTACAAATCTTTAAGATTTGAACCTCTGTTTTTAATTCTTTAAGTTCGTGATTTAAAATATATAGTGCCTCAAGTATTTTATTCATTCCTATATTTAATTCTTCAATATTTTTATTTATTTTATCCATTTGTATTTTTTATATTATTCCAAGCTATTTGAGCATTTTGTTGTGTAGCTTTTATCTTTTGTTTGCAACTTTGTATTTTTGCTTTATTCTCTTTTGTTTTACTGTGTTCATATTCTCGATTATATTCTTCAAGAATTATATTTAGGCTTAGAATTTGATTTATATGTTGTATCCATCGTTTAAGATGTTTATTTGTCTTCATAAGCGACTTAGAATATCAAGTCCTTCCTTTATTTGTGTTATTTTGCTTTTCAAGAAATTAATTCTAAAAGCATCTCCTCTATGATAAGTTGACTTTCTATATATATAATCTAACTCCTTTTGATATAGATACAAGTCTACTCGAAGTCTATGTAATGTATAATTAGGCATTGCTAAGTAGAATCATTACAGCTCTATGATTTTTATATTCTTCTAACTTTCTATAATACAATGCTCTTATTTTAGCATCATGTGCTTTAGCTTCTTTCTTTAGAGACATTAAGAGTTTGTAGTACTTTTCAACCTTTGGATACCTTTTAGTTTGTCTAAACAGTCTAATCTTCATGGTGAAGATAACTGCCAATCAGTTTCATCGCATGAGAAATCGCAAGATAAACTTTCTATATTTATGTTATCACTAAATTCTTTATCATTTATTTCTTGTAAATAAATAAATAATTCTTTAATTATTAAAAGAGTGATGATTGATAATTTTATCAAATCTAAATATTTCATATTTTATGATTTTATTGATCTTTATGGCTCTGATACCAATAAACAAAGGGGGTTTACTTAATTTAATATAACAAATTTAAGAAAAATAATAAATAATTAAAAATTTATGATTTGAGTTTATTTAGTGTAAATAAGGATGGTTAGGACGTTTTCTATTTCAAACATATGTTTTAAAGAGACTTTATAGGAAAAATGGACTAAATTGATCAAAAATACTTTGGAATGGGTTTTAATGAAATAAAGAATAAAAAGTGGGTTTTTAAGAAATCACGCCGGCCCACATGAACAGTAAAACCGAGGTTTTAGAGTTCGGTTTAGGGTATTTTGAAAATTTTTTAGAAAAGTGGGTTATTTTAAAAATTTAAAAATTAAAAAAGGGATAATTTAAAAATTATTTCCTAAAACTAGATAAATATTTTTATGTGTTTTCGTTTAGTAATTAAATTTGCTTTTCAAATCAACCCATAAAGTATTTCTAGAAACAAATAAATTGTAATTATATTGCGCACGCAACTCGGGTCAATGTGTAATATTTTGACTATTTGGGAAGCATAATTTGAATATTTCATGCTAAGAGGTGGAAAGTGTGTGTTGTTTTAGTTGTAGCTTATTGCATCTGTATAAGGGGAAAATATATTTTTAGAACACTAGGTTGTATAAATTTGATATTTAGGACTTTAATTTGTCCAATTTCAATTTTAGGACATCAATTTAAATTTTTTTGATACATTTAAGACTTGATGTCTCGAATTACTTAATTTAACCGAAAAGATGACGTCACCTGCATGATAGTTGAAAATGTTTAACATGTCGATGCTTATGTAGCACTTACGTATCTTTTACAATGAAATGATATAAATGTAAATTGCCAAATATTTTAATAAAAAAAAGAAAAAATCATTCCCCCTCCCAGACACCAACCCCCCCCCCCCCCCACACACACACACGCCCCATCCCATTTGTTGCAACACAAGAGTAACAATGTGAATGGAAAAACAAGAAATTTAAATTCACAAAAAAATCACTCTATCAAATGTAATATAATCCTCAAATTGAATATATGATTACGTTGCCCATGAGATGAAGAACAAATGTATGAAAAAAAATTCGAGAAAAAATGGCCAGAGGTGGCTCAAACATTGCGATGGCCGCGCGGCGGTTGTGCCACCTCTGGCCATTTTTCTCGGATTTTTCTCCATCAGTGTGTTCCTACTTTTTTAAAATTTTGTGCCATGTCAATATTGTAGCCAAATTTTTTGCCACGTAGGCAATTTTTGTGCCATATAAGCAAAATCTGATCAACTAATACCGGAAGTCCTAAATGTGTCAAAAAAAATTTAAATTGATGTCCTAAAATTGAAATTAGGCAATTTAAGCTTCTAAATGTCAAATTTGTGCAACATAAAATCCTAAAAATGTAATTTTCCATCTATATAATATCTTATTAGAATATCTATCCCAAAATAAAAATAAAATGAAAAGGGAGAAATATATAGTCGCAGACTAACTAACATCTCAAACACACCGTACGACACTTAGTTCCTTGTTCGTGTCTTGCAAAACTAGCTAAGTCAGCCTCCTTCAAATGTTTTAGTGTGTGAAGATCTGAAAGAAAGAACACAAAATGTCACCCGCTCCAATGAATGATGGATATCAATTCGATCTAATGGTTGGGATTCAACTTATGTTGTCTTTTACAAAATATTTACAAAGTAATGTTTTAGAGAGAACTTTCTAAATAATTCTATACTATTTATATTATTTTATAATATACAAGTGCATTCTTAAATGATCTAAAATAATTCGAAATCTCTTTACGCGCGACCCGTTTGCTTGATGTGCATCGGATGCTTGAATTGGGTAGGGCATGCTGACGTCTCAATGAAAAGCAAAAATAAGCTGTTTATTTGAAAAAAAATGAGGTGGTTACTAGCTAATATAAAACTACATTACATGTATGTAGTAGATCAAGCAAAACCAATCAAGCGAAACAATTTCTTCAATTTCACCTTTTATGAACTTAGAGTAATTTTAATCCCAAACAAAAATATTAATGTTTGATCCAACTTTATATTAGTTTTGTACCTACATGATAATTGTAGTTCAATTACGTGTCAAAATTTGTGAAAATGAATTCACTTTTCTCAAAATAATAAGAATCATAGGCTATCCAGTCTACATATAAATTGCATGCAAAACTGATTCAGCGACAAAAGAGGAAAATGGACATTTTCGTCATAATTTGACATAAATCCGTCAAGGTAGTTCTATATCTTTTGCTCAATTATCTGTAAATACTCTCTCCATGCCAAATTTATTGGTAGTTGGAATTGTTGATCAATCCGTTTTAATATCCATAAAAATGTGCTGTAACAGGTAAATTGAAACAGAGACGGGGCTAGGCACTGGTTGGTGCAATTGCTCCTTCCCAACTCCAAATTTAAATCGAGTTAAATTTTTTATAAATTTTTGAAAATTTTGAATTTTGTCCACCTTCCAAATAAAAATTTATTTAATATTTTATAAAATTTGATATTGGTCCCCTCCAAAAATTTCCAACTCCACCCCTGAGCTAATTTGTTTTTTCTGTTTTTGGAGTCCAATAGAAAAAATATTAAACAAGATTAAAAAAAAAATCAAAATTTAATATTTAAATTTTAAAAATAAAATCAATATGATAAGTTAGTGCAAGAATTCATTTCTGAACTAAATTTTTAAAATTTGGCTTTTTTTTTTTTGTCATTTAATATGACCCTATAGAAAATGAAGGAAGTAAAATATCACATAAGTTGATCTATTATTGAGAAAATCATGCTATAGTTGCAAATATTAATAGTTCAGATTTCCTTTTTCTTGAAGTGCTTAAACTTATAAATGAAGTCGTGAAGGGATCATTTAATATGATATCTGAATAGAATCAAACAAATTTATCAAAAGGAAACAAAAAGGCAAGGTCAAACAAAGTTCTTGTACTAGAATTAATATTACTGAAACTCATTTATGGAAACAAGCATTACATTATATACTTGGTAAAAACAATGAATCTTGCAGGTTTTGTCAGATATATTAAACACAATTTAAACTGATAGATTAAGTAGTTATTCTATATATAAAGTTCAATCAATTAAACTCGACAAAATGATGAAAACATAGATAATTTAAATCCCACAAAAAAATATGAATTGCTGATGTAATTACTTTATATTTGTTTTGTATCTATATGATAATTGTAGTTCTATTACGTAAGACTAACATTTAGTGTATATTTTGTAATGTAATATTAGGCAAAATAATATTTAGTGTATATTTTCCAATGTAAATATAACAAAATAATATTCAGTGTATATATTTGGAGATAGATTTTTAGGAACTTGTTTAGGAAGGCAACATTTCCTTTAATCTTGTATATATTGAGTACTATCAATGAGAAGAAGAATGTGGACTCTTTTCGTCTTTCACCATATTGTTTCCTTTGCTCTATCATGGCGTATCAAAGCCATGGCAGAAAAATCAGAAATTTCAAAATATCACTGTAGATATTGAAATTTTATGCCAAATATAAATTGGTATGCGTAATATTTCTTTTAAAACATAATCAATTATATTTTTATTTATATTTTTAAAACTTTCAAATTAAATTATAAAAGTAAATAAAATATTTAATTGGTGATTAAAGCGAATATTTCCATGTTAAAATTTGACAATAAAAATAATATCTTGCAAATAAATAAGCTAGATATTATTATTTTGGCAATACAAATCACATGTTTTTATTGAGGAAACGAATTACTAGCAAATATAGGTCGGTCAATCAAATTAGGACACATCGTCAAGTAAACTTAGCAAGAAATTCTTCCCTACACCTATAAAATAGGGGTATTATTTACAAGCCAAACACACATCACAGTATAAGAAGTCTTCAAAACAAGATAAGCTAAGGAAATTCCGTAATTCTCTCAAGAAGATTTGAAATGACCCAATCGAAATTCTCGATGTTCTTCACGAAGATCATCAAATTTAGGTGTTTGATCCGCAATCAAGCTACGAAACCACCAGATCAACATTTTCCCAAATCAAATACACAACGATTAAGGTGAAGTTCTGATGTTGTTCACAAAGATCAACAAATTCAAGGTATTGGATTTGCAGACAAGGTGCTAAACCAGCAAATCGGTGTTCTTTTCAAATATACATCAAGTCAACGGTATTCAAAGCGTTCTTCAAGGCGTTCATCAAAAATCTTGAAATTGGATTTGTAATAAAGCTGTGAAACCTACGAATTGAGTTATTGAACTACCAGATACTTGATCAATAGAACCCCATCTAAAGTTTTGAATGAAAAAAAACCCTCTATGAAATTTTACATGGACCAATGCCTTAGTAAGAACATTTGAGCATGTTTGGGCCTTTATATTATGCTCATAATCAAGGGATGAGCGGGGATAAGTTTGCCAGTAAAAGTCATAGGTGTATATTTGTTGGATATGCTTATGGAAAGAAATGATGAAAGTTGTATGATTTATAGACGAAAGCATATTTTGTTTCTCATGACATTGATTTCTATGAGAGTGAATTTTCTTTTGCCTCATTGGTATCTTGATCAAATGATACTGAAGTACAACTAGTCTTTATTGAATTAGCACATGACAATAAATTTGAAAGTTTTAGAGATCTTCCAGCAAGAAGGTATAGGGGATGGAGATGAAGAATTTGCCCAAGCTACTTGGGTTAATGGAGATGAAAATGTATCACAAGGGAATCAAGTTGAACAACTTCAATAAGAAGTATGTAAGAGCTGAAGGTCAATAAAATGAGGAGGAATAATTGGGTCGTGTACATCGTAAGAAGCAATATTCGGTTCTTCTGCGCGATTATGTCACCTATATAATCTAGAAATTGAGTCCATCTTCTTATTCCCCAATATCACAGAATCTCTCAGGTATGCCCTATCCTACAACACATTACGTGAATTGTGATAAATTTTATGTGCAACATAGAAAATTTCTTGCAGCTATTACTGCAAAGCATGAATCAATGACATTCTCAAAAGCTGTAAAAGGTGAACGAAGGCATGAGGCAATGTAACGTGAAATACATGTATTGAAAAATAATGGGACATGGGTGAAAATAAATGACAGCCACAATCTTATATAATTATAAATAAAATTACGTTATAAATATAATTATGTCGTCAATAATTTAATGAAAATGAAATAAATAAATATGTAAAATATATTTTTAATGTATTATACAAATGAACACATCATATATTTGCTATTTAAAAAATACAAGGATCAAAATTAATAAAAAATGCAATATTATTTAATCACCTAATTATACTTTTTTTCTATTTTCAATTTTCTTTTCTTTCTTTCCTCTTTCTCCCACAGGTAAATAAGGAAAAGTATATATATATATTTTTGTCTAGTTTCTTTCCTTTTCCTTTATTTCCTCTGTTTTTCACACTACCAAATAAAGCCTTAGTGACAATTGGCAAAGGACAGTTTCCTCATAATTTTACATAAAATCCGTCAAGGTAGTTCTATATGTTTTGCCCAATAATCTATAAACGCTCTCTCTCCATACCACAATTATAGATAAGTTAGTTCAAGAATTATTAAATAATATAATTCGATAATGTTTTCTAAAGCTGCAAAAAATAAATAAATGGTGAGCGGGCGGTGGAGGGGCATACGGCGTAAATACGCCTGAAAACGGAGGACAGCCTCCCACTTGACAAACCAACACGCAACGTGCACCGCTTTTCCGGACCCAAATAAACACGTGTTTCTTTGCAAATTTAATAATTATTTATTAATGACACAAAAAATTTTAAAAAAATATAATAATAATGATAATGATATATGAAAAAGTCCTTTGAAAGCTGCAAAGGAGCTGACTGCAGAGAGCTAGTCTGTCGCGTCTTTTCTTTAAAGATAAAATAAAAAATAAACACACATATTCCGCGTGCTTAATTAATCTGTGTCAACAAGCTGTGCGAGAAAGTGATAAACTGCTATAATATATAAACCCCACTCATTCCTTATATCTCTCATGAACTAGTATCAATTCATCCTTATCAACATAAAAGCAACCTTTCTATCAATTACGGAGTGCTGATCTTTGGTTTCTTTTTGTTTTACGCCGGAGTAGAGATGGCTTCGTCTGAAAAAGTGGATTCCGGCAGGTTTTCCGGCGGCAGGTCTAACTTCTCTCAGACCTGTAGCCTTTTGAGTCAGTATTTGAAGGAGAAGGGCAGCTTCGGGGACTTGTCCCTTGGCTTGACTCCCAACTTGCCTGAACCTAAAGGTAAGATACTTATGGACATTTTTTGTTTCCTTTTTTTGAGTTTGCTAGATCGGGTTTTGATTTTGCTGGATTTTTTTCCTTTTTTTTTTGCGTGGATTTGGAGGTAAGAGATGTTCGTCTGATTTTGACACATTTTTGGGTTTTAATTTTGTGGAACAGCGACTATGGATTTGTTGCCGATGATTGAGAAACCGGCGGCCGGTCAGAACTTCCGCGCCGGGAACCTGAACATGCTCCCCCAGCTGGTCGCCGCGGCCGGAGATGAAAACACCAACAGATCCAACCTCAGGTACATAATTACAAACCTACCCCTACGCCAACACATCTTCAGATTCGCGTGAAGAAAAGTGAATTTTGCTTTTTTTATTATCATTTAATTTTTTCTGGATGAAATCGCTGAGGAATATTTGTGTTTGCAGTGGCACGAAATCCGAAGCGGAAACTGGGCAGATGACCATATTTTATGCGGGTCAGGTCATAGTGTTCAACGATTTCCCGGCCAACAAGGCCAAGGAAATCATGTCATTAGCCAGCAAGTGTAGCGCCGCCCAGAACCCCCACTCCGCCGCCTTTGCTCCGCCCCTCGCCGCCCAGAGCTCGGCGGAATCCGCCACCAGCGTCCCCACTTTTGGATTGCAGGAGCGTGTTGGCCACCCTCCTCAGCCGGCTCTGGCCTCTGGTTAGCTGCTGCTTTATCTATTCTCCGATACATAACTTAAGATTTATGGTAATTTTGTTTATTTTGTTGATTATTGTTATATTTTTTTGGGATCTGCAGATTTACCAATTGCGAGGAAAAATTCATTAGCTAGGTTCTTGGAGAAGAGAAAAGATAGGTAGGTTGATTTTTTTCAATTTTTTTTTTTTAAGTTTTATTTTCGTAACTTTAAATTTTAAATGAATCATTTTGAATTTTAAGGCTGAAATTAATTCTGATAATTGGGATAATTGTTTCACAGGATCACAGCAAACGCCCCATATCAAACAAGCAAGCCAGCGGCGGCGCCTGAGCCGGCTAAAGCCGAGCCATGGCTGGGATTGGCTCCTCAGCGTGTTCCCCAAATGCAGCGCCATTAGTGATCTTAATTACTGTTTAGCAGAACAAATTACTTTTTTGTCCATTGATTAGTTGGACAGGATCAGTGGTCAGAATTGTAACACTTTGATTAGAAGGCAATTTGTCCTTTGTAATCAGGCAATTCAGATCTAACAGATTAAATCGATTTCATTAATTCTAGATCTATTTTTGGAACTTTAATTTTTATTTTATTTTATTTTATTAAATCTCATTTGGGGATTTATGTAATTAACATATTATTGTTATGTGATGTTAGCAAAATTTGTTTGTTGATCTGTTATAAGTTTTCGTGTGTTTGTTTAATTCACGTGGGGCTTGCGTGTGATGATAAGTCTCTTGGGTTTCTTTAAAGTTCGATAAGATGAATATTAAATAATTATCTTTTATTATAATTAATGATTAATGGAAACCTAATGGTCTTACTTTGTCATGTTAAATACGCATTGGACAGTATTTTTGTTTTTTTTTTAAAAATATTTTTAATGCATGTTCGATATTGTCATTTGAAATATTCAAATACTTTTATGTTATCTTATAAACGAGGATTTTGATGAAAAAAAATGGGAAGAAAATAAAAAAGATCAAAAATAAAAGCATAAAGTATTATCATTTGAAGTAAAAATAAAAATTTTATTCTATTTTTCTTATTAAAATTCTAGAACCAAACGGAGTATTACAGATTAATTAATTTGTTGAATTCTTAAATAAAAGTAAAAAAGAAAAGAAAGATTACAAATTGATCAATGGCGTTTCATATGGGTTTGAAACATGATTTAATATTTTTAATACCCTTTAAAATACTCTTAAAATGAAATTATATGTCCTATTTTTTTTTATTTTTATTCTACCATGTGTTTCGCTGAATTGATTGCATGATACATACTCATTGTATATTAGATTTTGCATACGCATTATATATTCATATTCACATATAGTGAAATATAAAAAGGTTGAACAAATAATATGCACTCACCAAATCCTCTGGACCCTGCCCCATATCAAGTACGAATTACATACAATATAGGGTTAAATAGTGCACATATCAAGTACGAATTACAAACAATGGGAGTAATTAAATAAAATAAATCAGGACGAGAATGTTTTGAAGGACTATTAGGGTAGTTTAGGGAATACTGTTAAAATCAAAAAGTGCACATATATCCCTTAAACTATATCTGGTTCTAACACTGACTTAAACATTATCATAAAGTCATAAATTTCTTTGCTCATTTTATTCCACACCCATATTTTTGTAAATTAATTATCAAATAAATACATATGTAGTGTATATATATATATATGTGTGTATTATATTTATGTATATGTAATGACGTGAAAAGTTCTTTTCCTAATATTAGGTTAAGCTATGAATGGGAGTTGGTCTGTACCTTATTTTGTTACCGATTCACGATGCATAATAGCACGATTGATGATTGCAATGTGGGATGCATGACTGCTCATATTGATGGCAACCATGGACAGACCACGTACATTGAATATTTTGCTAAATATTATATCAAACCAAACATGCTTTCTCTATACCAGCAGTTTCATGTTTTCCATTTTGACACTATTATTCTAAGTGCGATTCATAATATACATATATATATATATATATCGTTCTAAAATATAAATATTATCTAAGTAGATAAAAAAAAAGTATTACGTACACCATTCAACAGTTGTGGTCCCAATAGTTGATTACATATGGTGGCCCGAATATTTATTTCAAAGCTAACCACTATTTGGAAGAAAATTCTAGAATTGCTATGCCACCATGAGGACCAATCGAGGTTTATCTTTGTTATTTTATTTTATCTTTTTATTTATTTTAATTTTTTAATAATATATTTTACAGAAAACTCCTCCACCGACAAAGCACGCGGTTTTGAAAAATTAGTACACGGAAATTGTTAGCGACCACGATAAAGATTATATTATCATAAATTGTGAGCCACACATGGCATGTACTTTTATTTTACAAGCCCAACAACGACCATCTATTTGTATTTTGTGTTTTGGAGAATACGATAATTATATGGAAAATTTTTATCCGCAAATTTAATTATATTGAGACTAATTATATGATTAATATTTTATATTTATTATGTTATTCGTATATAGCTTAAAAAAAGTAATCAATTATATGATAAGTATATTAATATTTGTCATATGATTAATTGAATGCGGTCAAATTGAGTTTGAGCAAAAATTTCCTAATAATATATATATATATATATATATATATATATATATAGAGAGAGAGAGAGAGAGAGAGAGAGAGAGAGAGAGAAGCTCAAACTATAACATTTGCTTTAATTTTCTTTATGCATGTGTATTGCTAAATATAATCAGGCTTTATTAAAAGTTCCCACAAGCTATTCTGGCCCGAAATAACTTTTTATTACTATTGGTTCGTCAATTTAACAATTGGTTTACTTGTAAAAACATCAACAATCAATTTTCTTACTACAATATTGAATAGTATACTTAGTTATTCAAATTATGATTTCATCGGCACCCAAAATTATCAGAATACACTATAAGAAAAGAAATTTGTGTCAATTTATTAAACGGTAGTGTGGCAGTTGTCAATGATCATGCATATTAAGTTAAAAAAAATATATTTTATTAGATTTTATAAAGATTAATAATGAAAATTTGAGATAAGATTATTAATGACATATCTCATATGGCAACAAAAATTTTACCGCATCTTATGTTAACCATTTATCTTTCACTGAAAGACGGAGCAAGGGGTGTTGGAGGGGACGGTTGTCCTGCCTTACGTTTATATCAAACTAAAATTTACATATACATTTTTGAAAAATTTGAATTCCTTCCCCCCTCCTAAATCATAAAAATACTCTTAATATTTTATAAAAAGTTGACATTGCCCCTAAACTTAAAATTATAGCTCTGTCCCTGCTTTCACTTTAATTGCCATTATACGTGTCTCATTGATGATTAATAATGGGGACAAATTATGTCTACACCCTTTGAGATATAGTACAATTATAAATTAATTCATTTTGTCTTAAAAATTACAAATGCCTCATTGAAGTTTAAGACTTTCTTGAAAATATTAATAGAGATATACAAAAGAAAACATTCTTGCAACCATACTGGTCAACCCACCCACAAAGAGATATACCTTGTTGAGCCTTGCAAAACCCCTCAATCAATTTTATTATTTCACCAACTTTAATTTAGTAATTTCACTTTATACCACCATAAACACTGTTGAACATCACTATATGTAATTTGATACTGCAATTACTTTTTTCTTAAAACATATTGAACTTGTCAAGATTATACGAATTTTATCTCAAAATCCCTCCAAAAACACTAGAAATACAATTTGTTATTATGTTTCACTTTGACAAAAAGGTGAATTTTATTGAATTGGTACATATTTTAGGAGATATTTATAATTTTTAAAACCACAAGAACTAAATTATAATTATATTATATTTCAAGAAATATAAATGTAATTCACCATAATAATGGCAATTTAAAACTCTAATTCTTGTTATACAGTCACCTAGTAATAAAATAAAAGTTATTACTACGTACTACTTAATAAATATCATTAGTCATAAAATAAAATAAAATATACTACTATTTAATGCAGGTTATTAGTGATATTTTTGAATTAGTATTACTTAATTATGTACCACTGATATTATAGTTAATTCATTGTAGTAACATTTATCTGACAAATTAATATAAGAAAACAAATTTAACTTCACACATATACTAGATAGAGGAATTGAAACAGAAAAGACTATATTTACAACAATTTTGCATATTTGTTTTTCTCATATTATTTTATTTTGATTTGTTCACACGTAGATAAGAAGTTTTTATTCATCAAGCACAAGAAAAAATAAATAAAATATGGGATAAAATCAGATATGGTCCTAAAATTTGTGAATTTTTTCAATTTTGGTTCCTAATTTTACGGGATCATCAAAATGAGAACAATTTTTTAAAATTTTCATCAAATTTGGTCATATTCAGTAACAGACGTTAAAATTAACGGAGAGGCGCATGTGAACTGTTAGTCACCTATGAGGAGTACGTGCACCTCGCCGTTAGTGTTTAATGTCTGTCATCCAAAAATAACCAAATTTGATAAAAAATTTGAAAATTTATTTTTATTTTGATGAGCTCATAAAATTAAGGATCAAAATTAATCAAGATCATAAATTTTAAAACCATATCTGATTTTATCCCATAAAAAATTGACGGACAATTTCGAGTCCTTCGAAACGTTTTAAGGTCTATTTGTTTGGCTTGAATTAATTAATATATTAGGTACAACATTAATTTGGCATGCAATTGCTAAGAAAGAGAGCTCCATACGCCTACAACAAAAGAAAGGAATAAAAACAAAAGATAAAGCACTTTGTCGGCTCTAATCAGAGAGGTAATGGTATTTAATTAAACCTACACTTTTTGAACAATATTGTCACGTTGTTCACATCTACTAGTTTTTGCCTAAATAAATACACTGTTGTATTAAATTATTTAAATCTTCGACAGGATGCGAAGGGGCGACTTTTGTACGTTTATTGGCATCACATGTGTTTTTATATCTCATCTTTCTAGGCCAAGTGGGTAGGGCACACTTTCTTTGACCCATTCTCTGTATCTTATGTGCATGCAGTATGTACATTTTAATCCCATCTCAATTTCAATATTTCATTTTAAATTAATTAGAAAATTAGGTACGGGATTTCAAATAACTATTAGGGAAGCGCGATAAATATTGTCCGCATTCATTATTTATAAGAATGTTGCGCGATAAAAAAATTATTAGGTCCTACAATTTCAAAATTCTAGTTTTTTTAAAAAAAAAAACTCTAAATAATTTGCTAATAAAAATATAAAATCACAATGTATCCCATATCTTTCACCCTAAAAAATCTCGTATATGGATTTGAAGTTGTTTAAAAACACTTTATTTCGGTAATATATCCATCAAAAGCACGTTGCAATAGCTATAGAAAACTGTCCTCAATATTTTATTGGATTTTGCAAGATTATAAAATATGATTTTGGCTGCTCTTTGTATGAATAGAGCGATTGGAACGCTTACGATAGTTTATGTAAGTTTCGAATAAAGAATGTGGAAAAAATAAATTTGAAGGACTAAAGTGTAAAAATATAATTCTAAACAACTATAATGCAATTTTAAATGTTGATTGACAATTTTACCCCTAAAAATTTGACTAAAGGATTAAAATGAAACATAATTAAAATTTGAAGGATTAAAATGAAACATTATGATTTAAAATGGAGACTATGGTGCTTTAAACCATCAACTATGTAATATATATAGGCATCAAGGGCAAAACAAAAAGACATGCAAGGAATGTGTATTTATTTATTTATCCCTCAAATCATCAATCTTCGTTCAAAATCCTCACAAATGTAAATTTTGTAAACTTAGGTGGAATGTTTGGTAATTTTGAAATGAAGAGAAGTCTAGTCTATAATTTGACTAATCCTTATGGATGTTCCATAATATATCATTATATATATATATTTGTATTTAATTAAGTGTGACCCTTTAATTTTTCTTTGGTGATTTGTTGAATTGTGAATTTGTCAAAATATCCTCCACCCAACCAAGTCTCAATCCACTTTTTGTTGAAGAGATAACTCGGTAATAATTTTAACTTTTCATTCTCTTAATCTTCCACGTGTTTTACTTTTTCTCCAACTAAGTTGGAAAAATCCTTTCATTAGTCACAGTTTATAGGTGATTAATATTAATCACCTTTAATTCTAGTCATTAGATATGTAATATTTAATATAATTCATTAATTTTTATATGACCTGCAACCTGTTGTGCAAGTAAATTAAAAAAGTTACCTGCTACCAAGGGATTTTTTATACAACAATTGTTGTAGTAGATCATATATAGGTCCACTAAATACTAATCAATTAAATTTTTATTTTAAAAGAAAAAAGAAAAACTAAAAATTTAATATCATTGGTCCATTAGATAATTCTTACTCATTCTTTTCACTTTATTGAAAAGCATAATGTTATTTTTTATTTAAAAAACTACCATGCTATTCAATGTAATCTTTATTTTTTATATACCATGGTACCATTATAATACTGTGGAGCTATTGTTATCCTTTAATTTTTTATATTTTAATACTGATGCGGTCCGGATTTGGTTGGTCCACGTGTCCGAGTACTGCGCACTTCCGTAGTAGTATTTGCTGGTGGCCCACCTGCTAAAGAGGGAGAAGCGCACGTGAGACTAGCCGGTTTTGCCCCGGCGTAGGCTCTCCGACGCTCAAGTCAGTGGTGGGTTCAAGAAGAAGATGAACAGTAATGATATTATCTTGGCATGTAAGGCAAAGAATATTTCTTACCCTTCAGTGGAGAGCCATGAGGAGCTTTTATATGAGAGTGAGGAGCCTGATGTGACATGGTTGGTGGGATCCGGTCACCCTCAGCCCTGTAGCTGTTATAATAAGTGCCTTTTGTCCCCTCTTTTCCCAATCTTTGGCGGCTATCCTCACTCATCATTAATGAAGGGTCATACCCGGCATTAAAGGGATATCTTGGGCATTTATGACCAAGGATTGTATTTATGACTTGGCATTTAATGCGCCCATGTCTGATGGGATGGACCCATGTGCCAACGTGATGCAGCGGTGGCAGCTGGCTGCGTCTGTCAGTAATCTCCAGCTGTATTTGTCCCGCCAAAATTCCTATTTTGGCAATGGTTAAGTCTGGGATTTGGCCCTCGATGAGGGTGCCATCGAGGGCAAGTTCCCCCGTCGAGGGCACCTTTGCTAAACTGTTGCAGGATTTTGTAAGGAGAACGAGGCTGACGCGTGTAGGTGCGCCCTTTCGAGGACCTTGACGGCTTCGAGGGCAACAATTCCACAGCATATTAGTGACTTTTGGGAGATCGTGGTGACGTGGCATGGTGAAGTGGCATTTGACTCATCATTAGCCCCCCCACTCTTGAGTATGACGAGGACGTCAGCCTTCAAGAGTGCATTTATGAGCAGGATGTCAGGCGTCTTTTCATTTTTTGAATTTGAATCGGCATTGGGGCATGGGGAGCCGCACCTTTTCGGCCTGCCCGCCCACGCGCCTAGTTGGGGGGACGTGTTGTGTCCCCAACCATTAATTTTGGGCGGCCGAAGGGTTCTCACGCAAAAGGGCGTGCTTGGTCGCCATTATTGCAGGCTTTTTGGGTCGTCGCGCCCGAGGTGTCATAATGGTGGGTGGTTTCCTGTATAACCTATAAATAGTTGCAGGCTTCACCATAATCCGATTTTTCTCCCGCTTGCTATTCTTATTCAGACGACTGATTTAAGGATTTCCACCACACGACATTTTCAAAGTTCTTCGTCGCCATTCCAGGTGAATCCCCATTTCTTTTCAAATTTTCCCTTTGTTACGAAACAACCCTAGCCGCCATGGGGCCCAAGAGGAAAATACTGGACGACTCTGACCCCACGCCTGAGGACTTGGCGGCGGAGAGGGAGGTTCGCCTCCCCTCCCAGTCGGTTTCAGGCCCTGGGGCGGGTCGCGCCAGCGAGGACACAGGAGCTACGCTCGCCGGGGCGCCGTCAATGGGCGGCACGAGAGGAGAGGCGTCGGGTAACGCGCCAGAGGATGCTCGCCCTCGCCCTAGGAGGAGGCCGTCGGGACCCGGTAGGGGAGACGCAGGACCGAGCGCGTCCCCGTCAAAAAGCCCAAAAACACGAGGTGCCGGGATGGGCAGGTTTCAAACAGCTTCCCTCCCTCGGGACATGACCAGCAACATCACCGTGGCAGAGGTTGAGAAGATCAGGGAAGAATATGGGGTCCAGTTCCCCATCCATATGCCGGGTCCCACGGAGAACATGGTAGAACCAAGGGAAGGATGTGTGGCCCTCAATCTTCATCACTTCGAGGCGGGATTGCGCCTCCCTTTTCCTCCCGAAGTCCGGCGGTTGCTGGAGTTTACCGGGGTTTGCCCTTGTCAATTGGTGCCGAACTCTATCATGATCATCATTGCCTTCGTGGTGATCATGAAATGTTTGAAGGAAGAGGCAAGCCCGGCCAATTTTTTGGAGTTCTTCAAATCGAACGAGTCGGTTCGGTCGGGCCCTGGCGAATCAGCAGATGATGGGCCCGGGTTCCTGTATTTATCAGCCCGTTCTGGCTCCTCGAAGGTGTTGGACGGCTTCAAATCCTCCCATGGATCGGGATGGAAGAGGAAGTTCGTCTTTGTGGAGGATCGAGGTCAATTGGGGATGTCCTCGACTTGGCGTCAGCCTCCCATACTCAATCGGAATCAGTTCCACGAGGAGCCAAGCTTTGACGAGGGGAATGTGGAGGACTTGGCGAAGACGGGGAGGATGTGCGCAGTTTATCTAACCTCCGAGGACATTCTCCGCGCGTGCCGCCTCTCGAACGCCACTGGTGACCCCGGCCCCGGCGAGCGTCCCGGTACGCGGCGTCAACTTTTTACCGAGAACCATCTTAGGGCCTAAGTCTTCTTCCCCTCGTTCTTCTATATTTCATACTATTTCTCGAGATTCCTGTAGAATAATACTCTGTTTTTGTTGTTTGTTGTTGTTGTTTTTTTTTCAGCTTTACAAATTCTCATGGACGCACGTAAGGCTTTATTGGCGAGGCTCGATCGTCAAAGGCGCCAAAGTCAGCTCCCTCGACCTAGGGTGACGCCGTTCCACAGACCTGTCACTCAGAAGGCGAGGAAGACAAGAAAAGATACCGGGGCCGGAGGAGGTTCCAGCCAAGAGGTTGGGGCGGAAGAGACGGAGGCTGAAATTCCTCGATCAGCCGAGGGGACTACAGCAGGAGGGGTGCCACCGGCTGAGGAGGCGACGGCCCCTGGCGGCGACGAGGGTGGCGCTCCGCCCCCGGAACAAACAGCGCCTCCACCTGAGGCTCCCGCTACAGTGCCGACCCCAGCTCCTAGGGCGCCGGCCCCCGCTGCTACTTCGAGGCCTTCGTCAAGGCCAACATCAACTAGGGCACCCTCTGAGGCCCCGCCTCGAGTTAGGGTGAGCTCTGCTAGCCCCCCCACTGGGGCGACGCAATCAGCGCCTTCGACCCGGCCAAGTCCTAGGGATGCCGCCCCTCGAAGGGTCTTGCCGGGTGTCTCGATTCGTGAGGGAGGCACTGAGGGCTCTCGAAAGAGGGCGGCGGATGAAGAGGCTGCTCGTGGGGCCAAGAAGCAGAAGCCAACCCCCACGGGGAAAGGTAAAAGGGTGGCAAGCCCTGAGCCTCTGGAAACGGATGAGGAGGATGAGATCCTCAAGTGTGTTGACGCGGGGCCCAGTAATCCTGGTCACCTCGGGCAACACCACTCCAATCTTCGTATCACTGGGGTAGGGGCCAACGAGACGGATACGAAGATGAATTTGGCCCTTCTCCGGGGCCTTCAGTTTCCTAACGACCATCGGGCGCTACTGAAGTGCTCCATGGCTGATCTGGAGACTAATCTGGCCAACGCTCTAATTGGGGTAAGGATATACGTCCCCAAAACTTCATCTTTCCTTTAATGACTCTTTACTCATTTGTCGATCTTCTGGACAGGTGGTTGCCCCCTTGTCTCACCACTTTCTCCGTCGCGCGAGCGTCTTCCGGCGGGGGAAGAACAAGTACAAGAGGCTCCTCCGTGAGGAGAAGAAAAAGAATAAACAGGCGCCGGCCGAGGTAGAGAAGCGTCTCGAGGAGACTGAAGTCCTTGCAGGGGAACTGGCCTCGACCAATGATAGCCTTCGAGGGCAATTGCAGGAAAGTCGGCAACTCCTCGAATCCGCCCAGACTCGCATTGCGGAGCTCGAGAATAAGTGTGCGGATCTGGATGAAGAAGTCAAGCGCACGGCCAAAGCTTGGGAGGAAACGCGGGAGTTGTGTGAGGCGGCCGAAATGGCTCGCGACTTCGCTAAGGAGCGCCTCGAGGTGGTCAACGACAAAGTTGCTGAGGTGGAGGCCAAAGCTCACCATAACTATGGCGAGGGCGTTAAGGCGGGATTGCAGAGGGCTGAGTGGATATTCCCCGCACGATGCCGCAAGAGGGTCAAGCGGGCCTTCTCGAGGTTCTTCGTGAGTGAGGCGTTCGACTACATCAGGACGTACCTCGGTTTCCTGGATTCTGCGGAGGCCATAGAACTAGTCCTCGATCAGCTCCAAACTCTCGGAGAATTAAGGGAGGACTTTGATCGAGAGTCGGTTGGGCTCTCCTTTGACCGCAGCGGGGCGCCGGTGGAGGAGGCTTCGCCCTCGACGGGGAAATCCAAAGAGTTCGACTTTCAAGGAAGCGAATTCAACTTTGCCTTCCGCCGCCTCGAAATTCCAGTGCTGGAGACCGCGAAGGGCGAGTCATCTGGGGAAGAGGACGTTCAAATGCCTTCCACGCCGGCTCCCGAAACCTGGAAAGAGAGGATGGTTGAGCCTAGCACTCCGCATGATCCCGAGGACGAGGATGGAGAGGACGGAGCGGGGACATTTGCCGGTGACGGGGGTGAAGAGGGTCAGGAGGATAGGCCTGTCGAACTTAGTGACTAGGCCTTCTATCCCCCCTCCCTTTACGTACTTTTTTCCCCCTTTTTACCCACTCGTCCTTGTAACTTTTTCGCCCTCGGGCTTTCTTAATGAAATGGCCCGTTCGAGGTTTCACCTGTCAAATATAAGGATTAGCTTTTAAATTCATATTACTGTTCTTTATTTTTTATTTTTGTAGTTAAATGATGTTTTGATGAAATCGAGAGGTGCGGTCCCTTCTATATGCAGTAAAATGAACTTAGTTAAATCATAGGGACACGAGAGTTTCATCATTGCGCCAAACCATACATTGAGGCTTAATAATAAAAGTGCGAGAACACTTCAAAGATAATCGAGAGGAAAGGTGTTTTTATTAAAACGTCTCGTTACATTTGCTTTCCTCGAATCAAAAAGTATCCTCGACACAAATTTCTATTAATTATCGAGGAAGGTTCGAGCAAACTTATCTTATACATAGAATTTTCTGAGATTCGAGGCATTCCATGGTCGAGGTAGTTCCCTTCCTTCCATGTCCTCGAGCCGGTACGCGTTATTTTTTGAAACCTTCACAACTTTGTAAGGTCCTTCCCAGTTAGGGTCTAGCTTCCCCACGTGCTTGGATACTTCCACCTTTTTCAGGACCAAGTCACCGAGTTGGAAATTTCTGGGGCGTACTCCTTTGTTATATGCTCGGGCCATGGAGGCTCGATATTTTTGCATCCTCGACCAGGCTGCACCTCTTCTTTCCTCGAGCAAATTTAGTTCCGAGGCTCGATTCTCCTCATTTCTGGACTTGTCGAAGTATGCCACCCGGGCGGTGTCGTGCAATATTTCCGCTGGAATGACCGCCTCGGATCCATACACTAGAGCGTACGGGGAGTCTGCCGTTGCTGTTCGAGGGGTGGTGCGATAAGCCCACAAGACCCCCGGCAACTCATCCGCCCATTCTCCCTTAAAAGAACCCAACATAGTCTTGAGGTTTTGGAGAATGGTGCGGTTGGTCACTTCCACTTGGCCATTGGCTTGGGGATTCCCCACGGAGGTGAACCGCTGCTCGATGCCATGACTCTGACACCATTCCGTTGTGGCTCGACTTTGAAACTGGGTACCATTATCTGATATCAACACTCGAGGGACCCCAAAGCGGCAGATAATATTCTTCCATATGAAGGACCGGATCGAGGCATCGGTTATCTTGGGAACGGCCTCCGCCTCGACCCATTTAGTGAAGTATTCCACGGCCACTATGGCGAATTTTCTTTGGCCTTTTCCTATGGGGAAAGGTCCAACTACATCGATCCCCCATTGATCGAAGGGCCATGAAATCTCCACATTTACCATCTCGGCCGCCGGTTTGTGAGGAAGGTTGGCATAAAGTTGGCACTTCGGGCATTTTCGGGTGTAATCAAATGCATCCCTTAGAATGGTGGGCCAATAAAAACCACTTCTCATAATCTTTTTGGATAATGACCTCCCTCCCGCATGATTCCCACAACTTCCCTCGTGGATAGACTACATCACTTCCCGGGCCTCCGAGGGGAGGAGACATCTGAGCGGGGGTCCCAGAAAAGATTTCCGAAATAACCTTCCCTTACTATCCAAAGCATATCTCGCACATTGCCTTCTTAGTCTCCTCGATTGGTTTTGGCTAGATATCTCTTCTCCCGACAGAAAAGCACGGATTTCATCCTGCCAACTGGGTTCGAGGGGCTGGATAGGCAGAATCGAGGTGCCCCCCTCGCGGATTACTGAAGTGTCGAGGGTCTGAAACCTGACTACATGATCCCTCGTGCCTTTCAAGGCACTCGCGAATTTCGACAGAGCGTCTGCGCGCTCATTTTCTTCCCTCGGGATCTGCTCCAAAGTGAAGGATTTGAAATTTTCCTTCATCTTGGAAACATATTCGAGGTACTTTGTCATCGTGGCATCTCGGGCTTCGTATATTCCCCCGATTTGATTGGAAACCAGCTGAGAGTCGGTGAAGGCTCGGATATGGGAGACTCCCTCTCGTATTGCCAGTTCGAGGCCAGCTATGAGGGCCTCATATTCTGCTTCATTGTTTGTGACAGGGAAATTGAGCCTGATGGCAAATTCCACCACATCACCATTTGGGCTCTGTAAAGTGATCCCAGCTCCCCCTCCTTGCGTGGTGGATGACCCATCTACATGCAGGAGCCATGGGTCGGTGATAGGCGGACTTTCTTCCGGCAACCCCACTCTTTCGAGGAGGAAATCAGCCAACACTTGGGCTTGGATGGCAATTCTGGGTTGATACAATATGTCAAATTCCCCGAGCTCAATAGCCCACTTGATAAGCCGGCCCGACGTGTTAGGCTTTGAGATGACTTGCCGGAGAGGTTGATCGGTAAGTACCACCATGGAATGTGACTGGAAGTATTGCCTCAGCTTCCTTGCGGAGTGGATGAGGGCCAATGCAAATTTCTCTATCTCCAGGTAGTTCTTTTCTGGCCCTTGCAACACTTTGCTGAGATAATACACCGGTAAGTGCTTCCGATCCCTTATTACCACAATTACTGAGCTGACCGCTTCCGGAGATACAGCGAGATACACGTACAGCTTTTCTCCGGGACTTGGTTTGGCTAGTAGAGGCGGGGTGGCCAGATATTCCTTGAGCTCAGGCAGGGCTTGCTCGCACTCGGGGGTCCACTGAAAATCAGGAACTTTCCTCAATTTTTTGAAGAAGAGGAGGTTCCTGTCCGCCGACCGAGATATGAATCTATTCAATGATACAATCCGGCCGCAGAGCCTCTGGACGTCCTTGATCGATTTGGGGGACCCGATTTTTTGCAATGCCTCGATTTTCTCTGGATTGGCCTCGATCCCCCTCTCGCTGACCATATAACCCAGAAACTTCCCCCCTCGGACTCCAAATGTGCATTTCGAGGGGTTGAGTTTTAAACCGAACTCCCTTAGTACTTGAAAGATCTCTTTAAGATGTTCGAGGTGGTCCCTCTCTTCCGGACTCTTAACGATCATGTCGTCCACGTACACTTCGACAATCCGTCCTATCAACTCTTTAAAGATGAGATTCACCAACCTCTGATAGGTCGCCCCCGCATTCTTGAGGCCGAATGGCATAACCCGGAAACAGTAGACCCCCATTTCTACCACAAACGAAGTCTTGGATTGGTCTTCCGGGGCCATAGAGATCTGATAGTACCCTTGATAGGCGTCCATCATACTCATCATTTCGCAGCCTGCCGTCGAGTCGACAAGCTGATCGATTCGAGGGAGTGGGTAAGGGTCCTTTGGGCATGCCTTGTTGAGGTCCGTGAAGTCATTGCACATCCTCCATTTTCCTTGCCCTTTTGGGACCACTACTACGTTGCACAGCCATTCCGGGAAGTATATAGGCATGATATAACCAGCCTTCAACAACTTGTTCACCTCCCCCTCGATAATCTTGTTTCTTTCGGCCCCAAAGACCCTCTTCTTCTGCTTAACAGGCTTGAAGGTGGGATCAACATTCAATCGGTGCACAATGACCTCGGGACTTATCCCGGGGAAATCCGAGGGCTGCCACGCAAACACGTCCTTGTTCTCTCTTAAGAAGTGAACAAGCATCATCTCCTTAGCTTGATCGAGTTGAGCCCCTATCTTGGTTGTTTTCTCGGGGTTACCAGGCTCCAACTCGATGGTCTTGGATTCTCCTGTGGGCTCGATCCTGCTGTCCTCGAGCTTCCTAGTTTTTGTCGGAGGCAGCTCTACCCATCCAGAGTCGCTATCCGAGCTGGCCTCGGGTGATTTCCTTTTCGAGGACCCAGGCTTCATCCCGAGTGAGACCGAGTAGCAGGTCCATGCGTCAACTACGTCGCATCTCACCTGTCCGATCCCGGTCTCGGTGGGAAATTTCATCATGAGGTGATAAGTCGAGACCACTGCTCGGAATGCATTAAGCGCCGGTCGGCCTAAGATTAAATTATAGGCAAAGGGGGCATCCACCACCAGGTAATTCACCATCAAGGTCCGTCGGTGGGGCTCTTTGCCGAGGGATGTTGGTAATTTGATCTGCCCCAGGGGGTGAATCTGGGATCCCCCAAAGCCTACCAGGGGCGTCCTCACCGGCTCCAAATCGATTTTTCCCATGTCCATCTTCTTTAAGGTCGAATAAAATAGGACATTGGCTGAACTTCCGTTGTCGATCAGAGTTTTGGTAACAGCGAAGTTAGCGACATCAGCCGTTACCACCATAGGATAGTCGGGTTGCTCGATCAGACCTTCTGGGCTCTGGACAGGGATCCTGTCATTTTCGGTAAACTCGATCGAGCATCCCTCGATAGCATTAACCTGCTGGGGGTAATCCGGATCCTCGAGGGCAAACCGGTCATACCGGAGCTTCCTGCCAACTTTCTTTCGAGAAGATCTGGTATCACCCCCGGCGGGTCCTCCCGCGATCATGAGGATCGTGCCCTTTGTTGGGTGATTGTTGCTCAGGGGCCTCTTGCCAGCTCTTTTTGAAGTTTCCGGATGCTTCTGAGGGCTCGCCTTTCTAGGTGACCTCGACCGATCTCGATGAATCGGGGAGGCCTGGCGGTCATAATACTCCAGCTTCTTAACAAATTCCTGGAGCTTCCCACCACGGATCAGGGCCTCGATCTCGTCTTGTAGGTTATAGCAATCCTCCGTATTGTGTCCAGGTTGCCGATGGTAGGCACAGTATTTTCCCCTCCTCCGGGCTTTCCTCCCCTCGGGCATCCTCTTAGGCGTTGAAAACGCGTGGCTCCCGAGGAGTGAAAAGATCTCGGCGGGGGTCTTGGTAAGGGGAGAATACTCTTTGTACTTCCTGACTAACTCCTTCCTTTCCTTGCCCCTTGATTTGTCTTCCCGGGGTTTGGTGCTACCTTCTCCTTTAGTCTTAGGCGGGTGCTTTATGAGGTTGAGCTCCTTAACCTCCATGTACTTGGAGGCCAGCTGCTGAATCCCGGCTATGGTGCGGGGGGCCTGCATAATAATGGCCTCCGCACACCTCTCATTCTTTAGGGCCTGATACAGCGCATGCCGGACAAACTCAACCCCCACATCTTCCACTTTGAGGAGCTCATTGTTAAATCGTTCCATGAAAGCACGCAGGCTCTCATCTTCTTTCTGGACTACTCCATACAAATGAGTATGGGACAACTTAGTAGACATCTTGGCAGCAAAATGGTTCAAAAATTTGTTTGCTAATTCTTCATAGGAGGAGATGGACTGTGGCTCCATCTTCTTAAACCATGTAAGGGCGATCCCTTGGAGGGTGGTAGAAAAGAGACGGGCCCATACATGGAGGTTGCTGGTTGCCACCCCCACTACATCCTCATAATGAGTCAAGTGCTCCAGCGGGTCAGTAGTACCGTCATAACGGGGTAAACTGGTGGGCATGCGTTCATCCGGGGCCAACCGGGACTCGACAATCTCCAAAATAAATGGAGATCTTTCCAATCGGTGATTGTAAGGAGGCAGCTGTCGCGTTACTTCCACCCTCATGCTTCTGTCTCCTTCACGACGTTTGGACAGGCGATCTATCTCATCCTATAGGTCGCTGACCTGTTGGCGCATACATGCCAGTTCTTTTGGCTCCTCCCCCCTTCGAGGGCGCGGACGATGACCGCCGGACCGGGACCTGGCGGGAACCCGTGACCCAGCGGGTGCATCCATGGCGTTTCGGCCAGAAGGAACCCTTCGAGTGGCTACATTACCTGATTCAGCGACCTCTTCCCTGGGGTTGTGTCTATGACTCCCTTCACGTGGGGACTGACTCCGGTGGGGCTCATGATGTTCGCGACAGCGGGATATGGCTGGGGGCCCTACCTCATTAGGGGATGGCGATAGCCCCCCGGATAGTAGCCGAACCAGGGTTTGGTCATCACAAGCCCCCAACAGCTGTCTGACCCGGCTGATGGGGAGGGTGACCGTATGCTCAACCTGTTGCGTCCCCGCGGCTTGAGCTGGTGCAGGATCATGGGAGGGTCCTGCCCCCAGCCCAGCGGGTAGTGCGGGTGCAACAGGTTCCTTTCCTCTGTTTATGACGTTGGCGGCCTCCTCTGCCCGTTGAGTCACTTCGGGAGGGTCACGGTGGCTCCTCTCCGATGTGACGGACATATGAGTTCGCCGGGTGTTCACCATTCTTCTTTGTTTGGAAAAAATCACCTCTTGAACAGGATTAGGCCCTCCTTCTAGCGCCAAATGATGCGGTCCGGATTTGGTTGGTCCACGTGTCCGAGTACTGCGCACTTCCGTAGTAGTATTTGCTGGTGGCCCACCTGCTAAAGAGGGAGAAGCGCACGTGAGACTAGCCGATTTTGCCCCGGCGTAGGCTCTCCGACGCTCAAGTCAGTGGTGGGTTCAAGAAGAAGATGAACAGTAATGATATTATCTTGGCATGTAAGGCAAAGAATATTTCTTACCCTTCAGTGGAGAGCCATGAGGAGCTTTTATATGAGAGTGAGGAGCCTGATGTGACATGGTTGGTGGGATCCGGTCACCCTCAGCCCTGTAGCTGTTATAATAAGTGCCTTTTGTCCCCTCTTTTCCCAATCTTTGGTGGCTATCCTCACTCATCATTAATGAGGGGTCATACCCGGTATTAAAGGGATATCTTAGGCATTTATGACCAAGGATTGTATTTATGACTTGGCATTTAATGCGCCCATGTCTGATGGGATGGACCCATGTGCCAACGTGATGCAGCGGTGGCAGCTGACTGCGTCTGTCAGTAATCTCCAGCTGTATTTGTCCCGCCAAAATTCCTATCTTGGCAATGGTTAAGTCTGGGATTTGGCCCTCGATGAGGGTGCCATCGAGGGCAAGTTCCCCCGTCGAGGGCACCTTTGCTAAACTGTTGCAGGATTTTGTAAGGAGAACGAGGCTGACGCGTGTAGGTGCGCCCTTTCGAGGACCTTGACGGCTTCGAGGGCAGCAATTCCACAGCATATTAGTGACTTTTGGGAGATCGTGGTGACGTGGCATGGTGAAGTGGCATTTGACTCATCAAATACCGTGGTACATTTTAATACCATGATACCATAATTTTATTTTTAATTAAAAATACCACGGTACTCATTATAATTATTTATTTTTTAATTTAAGAATATGTGTATTATAACTAATTGAAAAGCATGATAACAAAATTAAAATACTAAATTGATACCAAAATAAATAGTATTTATAATTCAAAACTCCAAACATATGTTAATAGTTGAAAATAAAATAAGGTTTAATTTAAATTTTTAAACATATTTCAAATAATGTATAATAGTTATCGTGAATTATTTTAAAAATAAATATAGAATATGAACATCTATATTTAAAAAAAATGTAAAATATGGATATCAATATTAAGTAAACTATTTATATTATTTGTATATTTACTCCCAAATGATTGATCTACAGTGATAATGAATAATGTATTATTAAAAGCAATTTGTGTATATATATATAGATATATAATGCATAGAGAGGAGTACAACAAGCACTAGTTGATAAAAAAAAGGTGTTTTGATTATTAATGGAGATAAGCTATGAAATACAACAACAACAATAATTGGAAAGAATGAATATGTGGTTTTAACAAATATAGTTCAAGATGGAGTAATATATTTAAATGTATTTTCTCTCCGAAAAATGTAGTAAATATCAAATTCAACTATTGGTCTCAATAACTATGATAATATATATATATATATATAAAATGAATAATAATAGTAATAATTTACCAAAAAAAGGAATAATAATAATAATAGTAATATGATAAGTATATATCAACAATAATTCAATGGGAGATAAGTATGACAATAATAATGATTATTAGTAGTAGCAACAACAACGACAACAACAATAATAATAATAATATGGTTGTAGTTAATATAGATCTAGCTAGATGATGTAATAAATATTTATATATAGAAAATTATGTGCTCCTTCGAGATGGTAACCCAATATGAAATTCGTTTATTGATTTGAATAATTATGGATAATATGTATAATCAAATATGACGTTAATTATAATAACTACAATAATTATAATATTATTAATGATTATGGTACGCATTTGGAATTTGATAAACAATACTCACACTCTTAATACGGAACATCTAGTAATCATATTATATGTTTTCATATAATAATTGATGAATAATACTTGGTTTTATCAAAAAGAATTGACTTATTTAGAAATAAATCAAATAATTATAAATAATTTGTTTGATTTTAATTTTTGTCCTAGAATTGTATTTTATTTGTACATCTATAAGTTCATATACTACTTTTCATACTAGCGAGCCAATGTTTTTAATGGTAACTTGAAAAATATATACATACTCATATGATTGAATGTTGAATATTATTCACCCCTAATAACAACAACAACAACAACAACAATAATAATCATTAATGGGAACACTTAAAAGAAAATAATAAAATTATTATTTTTAAGCAATGAAATAAAGTATGATGCAATTTTTATTTAATTGAAGTTAAAAGTTTAAACTATAGTAGAAATCATTTATTATAATAAAGGGATTTTTTGGTAAGGTTAATAATTAAGGGAATGATGAGAGAGAGAGAGAGAGAGAGAGAGAGAGAGAAGGATAGGAAAGAGAGAATTTTGACCCACATTAGCAAGTTACTCCAAAATTGAAAAAATCTTCAACCTGTTAAGATTTTTTAAAATTGTACGCATGACTTTTTTTAAGGAATGACTAATGGTAGTCACCTACGACTGTGATTAATTATAGAACTCCCAACTAAATTGCTCATCTTTTCACTCATTTCCAACTTATTTTCTCTTTAACGTTTTATTTGAATAAGTTTTTTTTTTCATTTAAAAATTTCAGATAACTGTATATATTTAAATAATATTTAACAAATCAAGGTTAATTCATTTTATATGCATTATAACTTTAAGTATGCACGTTAGGTGTCGCGCCAATGCTAGTATTATTTTTAAACAAGAAAAGTTTTTCTAATGTGCTTTCTTACTACTCCTTCAAACTTCTTTCATTAAAAAAACAGCAATTGAGAGCTAGTGGAGATTGAATAACTACATAAATTTCAACAGCGAGTGTGTATTTGAAGCAAAAACTTAAACTGATATTAGAACTACCGATACTAATAAATAAATAAATAAATAAAAACATTCAACTTGTGACGAAAAGAAAATATTATTTATAGATTTACACTTGAATACATACATGCACCTCGAGATACATGCATTATAAGTAAAGGCCGTGCATCTAGACAATAGTCATGATTGAATTTTAGGGATGGTGAAGAAATTGTGAAGATGGGACGTCTGGATCCACATTAATCTAAGGCCCCTGTGGTTCATTATTTCATTAATTAATTGTTTATTGCACGGTTCTCCAATATTCTTCGATTGAAGATTGCTTGAGAATGAATATACCTTACATATAAAGAGAAATATATTTACAGAGAGAGAGAGAGAGAGAGAGAGAGAGAGTATTATAGAATTCTTTAAAGAGTTTGGTGGCTTTTTTTCTTGATAAATTTCATTTGATTAGAAAAGATAACTAATTCAGAATTTTGAGTATATGTATTGTTGAAAATGAGGTGTATAGTTAATAACTGGCGAGGAATTACGTGAACCACCCAACTGGATTTTCAACTTTCGAGTTAATCAATTTTTGTAGTTGTTACTAAAACTAAACTTTATTTAAAAAAAAGTGGTAGTCACTATGTGATTCATCGTTTACTTCTATACGGTACATCAATTAGCAAGTGCATATCAATTCGTGAATGCAATTCACTTAGCAATTTAAACAGGTTGATTCCACCAAACTAAGTCCAAATCAACATTTTTGCCCAGAACATAAGCACAAGTAAAGTTCTTTCTAAATAAAGCAGCACTCAACCGAATTTTGTCTCCACAAAAACTGCAAGTTGTGTCTCGAACCGAGACACCAGGTGGGTTCTCAAGTTTTACAACATTTAACATACCGATTATATATTGTACTAGTCACTGGGTTTGTAGCCTAATGGTAGGAGTTCGAATATAACACCACTAAAGTCCTAAATTCGAAAAAGTATATTATAACAAGATTGTGCAACGTTTCTCTAGTGTTCCTACAAGTCACACCAAGTTCACGGTCTACCAATGGCAAAACAAACATTTGGAGCACCAAGCACAAGCTATCTTACAAAAATAAGGTTGGGTACGTAACTTCAAGTTGAATTGCGTGTCAATTTGATGTCCGAGATTCTTGGGAGATTTTATGTGCATCTCAATGCGGTGGTTTATCATCATTGTACTACTTGATTAACTGTCTGCACCTATATCAGATGCATATAATTTCTTAATGAAACTTGTACATTTCTCTTATGCATTTTTTATAGTTTATGGGCAATAAGTCATAATATATAAGAATAATCATCATTGTCTATAGCCACAAGCAAATGAATGATGCTCGAGGTATTTGTATCTTAGGCAGCAAAGTTTTAGTTATCAACTGGTAAGATTTGTAGTTTCCACCAAATATATATGAGCGGAGTAGTTTTCCTTTTCTCTATTTGGTATACGTACCGTGATTGGGTCTCGCGCTCTACGCGAAGAGAAAGATTGACAAAAGAAGACACCTATGTACTTTCATTAATGTGCAACTGAAAGAAAAGAAGGATTAAGAACACAGTTGAATGCTTTCGGAAAAGCAAATGAACAAATACAATAACTATATATAAAAGAAAGTTAGTTAGTTGATGAGCTTATGGTATTTCCTAAGTTTTGCTTGCTAATATGTGGATGCACGAACTTAATGTCATGAGAACAAATTATTTGCATCAATAACCACAATGCGCTAGTGGGTAACTGTATGAGAGCCTCAGTAAGTTTTAGTTCCATTTATCACAATCGTATGCACCGATTCGGCCGTTTTTGTTTTCTTGGAATACAATGTAATATGCAATTTGAGATACCTTATAATCTCAATTGATTTGTTATACTTAATTGGATGGGCCTGCCTCAATTACTAACCGTTACATGCACAGTAGTACACAAAATCAAATAAGTTCAACAATATTAACAAATATTGGGAATATGACATATCATCACAAAACAGAAATGAATATACTTATCCTTTAAATGGCAAATCAACAATAGCTAACCCATATTTCTTAATACCATCCAAGAAAACAAAAACGGCCTTCATTTTATCAAAGTTCGTTAATATTGCCTACTACAAGGCAAAGTAGACACTACAACAAAGGTTTGAGTTCGAATATATCGGCCGTGTTTACAACCAATCAGCAGAATGGAACTTAAAAGCAATGAAAACCAGAACTACAACTACTAGTAGAAATTGAAATCAAAACTGGAGGCTGGAGCCACTTGAAGTGCCCGGCTAAAAGCCACCTAGCCAAACAGACAATATTTACATAATAGAAAATAAGTAGAGATTAAAATAACTTGCAAAAGATATGAGCCATGAGCTGTTGGCAACGAGACCTCTACAACAATGATTGGGCCCGAAATAAGAAAGGCCCATAAACTCGTGCCAATATGGATATGGATATGTATTTTTTTTTCTTTTTGGCTCTTCATTCATTGGCCGCCGGTTGGCGGTCCACAAACCCGATTGCATAGACCCAGTAGACACTAGATTACGCCCTTTCCTTAAATGGACGAATGAAAAACGAGCGGCATTTCACAGCATCGACACTCTCTCTGGCATATCTTTTTCGCTCCACTCTCACCCTCCTTCGAGGGTTTTTTTCCTTTCTTTTTTTGTTCTTTCATTTTTTTTTCTTTTAATTTGTTTTTCCCTTATTTTATTTTTCCCTAATTCTGTTTTTTCTTTCCGGAAACCCAATTTCATTTTTATCCATATATTTCACATTTTTTGTGCGCAAAAAGGGAAGAAGATGCAGCAACAGCAGAGGTTGAAGCAGCAGCAAGCACTGATGCAGCATTCCCTTTACCATCCCGGACTCCTCGCCGCTCCCCAGGTTCCTTTTCTTTTTTTTTTTTAATTTTAATTTTTTAAACTTTTACAATTTTTTTTTTTTGGTTCATTTTGTTGTGTTTTTGGAATCATACTTATTTGGTTATTATGCATTGAAATGTGTAATGCTTGTTATAATTTGTAGAAACTAAAGTTTGGTCCTTTTTATTGTTTCAGTTACTTGTTAGTACCCTTTGTGCCTTTTGTAAAAATGCTAATGAATTTGGAAAATATAAATTTTTGCGGCTCAACTGTATCTACAAGAACCCATTCTTGATAAAGTTTGATGGAAATGTCTCCATGGAATGAAAGGCAATTTCAATTCATCTGAGTGCGGTCATTGACCACCAGTGCATGATAGGCCTGAGCTTGTTGTTCCCATCACAGCTAAAATGTTGCTTGGATATTATTTTGCTTCGTTATCTTTTTTTTTTTCCCCTTTCATCCCAACTAGGTGCCCCAGCCCCACCAGCAATTGTTTAGGTGGGAAATCATGTGTCTGTGGCTTCTGTTGAGCTGCGTGGTTCAATTTAGTTTTCAATTTAAGTTTTGGAACAAGCATTAGACTTCATATGTTAAATTGCTCTGTCATAGTTTTGTACATTATGCATATTTCTCTGCTCAAACTATGAAGGAAAGTTGTTAACTTTGCTTTCCCCTTTGTCTTTGGTGATTTGGGTTCACGTTTATCTTCATGCAATGTGCTTCCAAAGAGATGTTAATGTAGATGGGGACAAATTTTGAGGTCCACCCCCCCCCCCCCCCTCCCTCAAGTGTAGGATATCGGATCAAGGGACAGAGTTTTCATTGTTTTGTGCTTTTGGGGTCAAATGTATGTTCTACTCTTTATTTATTCATTTTTTTGGGGTGGGGGGCAGCATGTTTTTTGGGATTTCATTCTCACTGCCAATAGAAAAAAGTTGTGAGTTGTGCTAGAAAAAATGTTAAATTAGAAACCTTCTGTTAGAAGATCATGCTTGGTTCCTAGCAGTTATGTTTTCCAACGAGCAGAATTGATTGACTCTCATATTCATGGTTCATTTGCTCCATGGAATACATTTCAATCATCTTTTTGAATCAGTTGGGTTGGTGGTTGTTTATACTGGAACATTCAGGACTACATCATTGATAGGTAACATTATTCCTTGCAAACTGATCTGTGTCTTTGTTTTTTCATTGACCTGATAATTTTCATTTATGGGATCCTATTAACCTCAACATTGGTTGGGTGGGTGGGGTGTTTGAGGGAGGCAATGATAAATTTAGAACAGAGTCTGTCCCGTTGAATCTATTTTGAGGCCTTCTTCAACAGTCTTCATATACTATTGTGTTTCAGATTTTCTCGAAGGCAATTTTTTTATATCTGAGTTCTTAAAAAATTATTGTTAATATGCAGATAGAGCCTATATTAAGTGGAAATTTGCCTCCTGGATTTGATTCAAGTACTTGCCGCAGTGTGTAAGTCGTTTATGAACATTTGCCTTTCCTTGTGCTTTATTTTTTCCCACTTTGCTTTTCCAAATATATTCCTGATATTTAGTTATTGTTGGGGATCATGTTTTGATTCTTTTCTAAGTGTTGAATATCTTCACTGTAAGCACTACATTGCAGTTGACATTGATCCCTGATTGTTCATATTGACTGAACTAAAGATGATCGAACCTCGATGCTAATGGTTATAGGTAGGCAGAATGGGAGACCACATTCCACTGGTGAACAGATTTAGTCTAGCTTTCTGAATCTACTTTAGAGAATTTTTCATTATGTTGGTTATTAATAGACAGAATTGAGAGGTCAAATCTTACTATAGAATCTATATTGCTCGCTGTTTCATTTATGGATTGACCATTTTTCCTGAAAGATCATGTTTGTTCTGTTTGTGATTTGTTTATTTTGACTTCTAACTTTGATTTACTGTTTGTTTGTCTTCTGCAATGTTGGTTCACAACTTTCCTAGTTGAGTTGATCGTCTGGGATGTATGATATACTGCTGTCGCATGAATTGTTCATGTTGATATAGTTTCAGAATTTTAAGATGTGGACTTCTGATGCTTACAGCTATGTTGGCAATATCCATCCGCAAGTTACGGAACCTCTTCTTCAGGAAGTTTTTTCTAGTACTGGTCCTCTTGAAGGTTGCAAGCTCATTCGGAAAGACAAGGCATGCGTTTGATCCTTAGCGTTTCTCACTTTTCTTTGCAGGTTATGAAATCAGTTGTTTTAATCCTCAATGCTTTGGGGAACTTAGCTTTTCCCCATGGATTGATGTTTCCTAGATTTTTTTGCATAGCTCTTGGCCTCTATTCTAGCTTTGTCAGATTACGTATTGGAATACTCACACAGATTGTAGTTTGATAAAAGAAAATGTAATTGAAATTGAAGAGTATTTATGTGACCAAGGTTGCATTATTGAAGAACTATCCTCCATATATGACTTGTATTGGTCGCCACCAAAACCTAGCATGTTCTTATTGTAAATAAATCACAATTTGATGTGGGGAAAACCGGCTCCATTTTCTTAGCTTTTAGAAAGGGTTTGAGCTGATGTCCTTTTCACTCTCTCTATGTTAAGTAATCATGTAGGAAAGAATAGAAAAATGTGAGTGATAGTCTGCTGAAAAGTTCACCTCTTAATTATTAAGCAACTGATTAATCATTGCATTAGATTATAATTGGCCTTCCATCCTTCATTTTCTGAAGTTAAATAATGTTATTGTTTTTTATTTTTTTTAGAATTGCTAGTTGATATTTGCGTCTGGTTGTAATGAATGGCGTCCCTTTTGCAATGCAGTCATCCTATGGATTTGTGGACTACTTTGATCGTCGATCAGCTACCCTTGCTATCGTGACTCTGAATGGAAGGCATTTGTGAGTAGAAATTGCCGTGACTTCTTGGTATTTGAGTTTGTTCTGTGTCTAATATGCAGTTTGCAGGTTTGGACAGCCAATAAAAGTTAACTGGGCATATGCTAGTGCTCCGAGGGAGGACACATCAAGTACGTAGATATATCTAGAATTGCTTTTAATCTACTGTCGATCTTCTTTTCTTTTCAACAGTTAGTGGATTAAAGTTTTCATGTCTGTGCTAAACTAAACCTGGCTGTGCAGCTCACTTCAACATTTTTGTTGGTGATCTTAGCCCGGAGGTTACAGATGCTACCTTATATGCATGTTTCTCTGTGTATCCGAGTTGCTCGTAAGTCCAATTTTTACTATTTGTTCCTTGAAGCTGAGATTCCCTGGCTTTCAGGCTGAAAATTATACTGATAACTGCACAACATCCATCTTTTATTATTGTAGAGACGCAAGAGTCATGTGGGATCAGAAGACTGGCCGTTCGAGGGGCTTTGGTTTTGTTTCTTTTCGTAGCCAACAGGTTGGCAGATAATAATATTTTTGCTCTCTTTGTTTCTTCAATTTATGACGGTCTATACTAGTTGTTTAATGCTCACTCGTCTGGTGTTTGTCAGGATGCCCAAAGTGCAATAAATGACTTGAATGGTGAGCACACTGGCACTTGCCTTATTGTTTCTGTGTTATGTGTTTCTCATAAGCTAGGGCAATCTGCTTCCTCACTTTCTTTCTCAATTCCTCTTTCCCTAAATTCTTCTGTTTCTCCTGTTTTCCCTATATATATATATGTGTGTGGGTGGGTGGGTGTGTGTAGATGTTGTGTGCATACTTTGTGCCCAATTATGCACGTGTTTGTAGAAACTAAATTGAAGTAGTAGATTTATGTGATTCCTGAACCTCAAGAACTTCTATGAAGTTTTGCTTTGTGAAGAAAGTCATTTGAATCTTAAGACATCACGGACTCCTACTGTTTAAGATAGAGCGGTGCTTATGGAGATGTTAATTAAACATTTCATGAAAATATGAGGACTTTTATTTTATTTGACAATGGCAGAAAGTTTGAGTTTGTTTGGGAAACAAGCGAAAAGAGTGAGGCATGAAGATGGGTTTTGGTGAGAGCAAATTGAACTTGGAAAGTTAAAAGACTTGAGTACCAATTCCCCGTAATTTGGATCGCATAATATTGCTGCTTTCATAGCCAGAATTTTCAAAAAAGATTTTCTCCTGTTAAACAAATCCATGATGTAAGATCTATAAAGTTCTTGCTGGAGTTCTTCGCATAGGTTTAAATGGCCATAAAACTTGGCCACATTTTTGGGGACAGGAAGTTGGGGGCTTCATGATTCTCCTTCTTAAATTACAGGGAGGTGGCTTGGGAGCAGACAAATTCGCTGCAATTGGGCTACAAAAGGTGCTGCTGGTCAAGGAGATGACCAGCAGAATTCTGATTCAAAAAATATAGTGGAATTAACAAATGGGACATCAGGTTTGTTCTTTATTATGTATATGATTGCTGTAAGTCTATCTCAGTGTTCTATTGAATATACTCTAATAGTGAAAATAATGTGTTTAACATGAAGAGATTGATCTTCTACAATATTATCATGAAGATGGTGATATGTTGCTTCCATCAGATATATAGCTCTGATTTATGTCACAGACATTTCCTCATAAATTGTATTGCAGAAGATGGGCAAGAAAAGAGGAATGAAGATGCTCCAGAAAATAATCCGCAGTATACTACTGTCTATGTTGGCAATCTTGCTCCTGAAGTAAGTATATATGTTCTAATTAGGTCTTGTCTTGTGAAAACCTGCTGAATCTGTGGTGGAATGCTACTAAAGCATGACCTGGTCCGTCTGCAATTAAATAGATTGAATCTTTACAAGTTCTTGGAAAAACAATGAATTTTAAATTGGCAGCGGCTCTTTGTAATGTATTCAGAACTTTTAAGTATCATATACGTGTTATAGTTAACGTTATATATTGTTCTATCCAAAAAGAGAACTGCAGTTGGCTACTGTTGTTACTTTCAAGCTTTTAGTTCCTGATGGAAGTAAATGTGGAACGATAACCATGCCTCTGGCATGTTAGGATAGAACCCGAGAGCTTCAATTCTCTGTTTAACAGGCTAACTGTTTTTCATTATTTCTATCCCTTCGAAAATATTTTGCTGTTTCACTTTTCATGCCTTCCTAGGTCTTGGGTAAGCAGTTTTGTGTTCATATACAGTTATGCAGCATGACTCATTCTCTTCTATATGGCGACAAATGTTTTCTTGTCTTTTTATTTTCTTTGGATTTTCTTTTTCGTCCTTTAGGGATTTTGCTGTGAGTGAGTCTATTCTTATGGTTCGCGATGATCATATGGCAGGTTACATCAGTCGATCTCCATCGTCATTTCCATGCACTTGGGGTTGGAACGATTGAAGATGTTCGGATTCAACGAGACAAAGGCTTTGGCTTCATAAGGTACAGCAGCCATGCTGAAGCTGCCCATGCTATCCAGATGGGAAATGCCCAAATCTTTTTTGGCAAACCCATTAAGGTACATCTGCAATTTAGTTCACAACATGTTAAATTGTTTAGTAAACTCGAATTTTTGAGTGAAATATTGGGCTGTGTGGCAACACACGTGTTCTTAATCTAAAATGAGGTCGCCCAAAGGAATACTGATGTCTATTATTCTTTTCTTGGATTACTGTGATGAACTGGGTCTAGGCTATTCGCTTCTGCTATTCATAATATACAACTTAGATGCAACTTTCAAATGACGAACACATGGAGTTGTGTATTGTATTTCTTATGTTATATGCAGTCAGTTACTAACTTGATACTTGGTAGGATGCTTTAACCATTGACTCACTCAAGTAGAGTATATATGGCATGTATGTATTTGGACTGTATGGCATGTTTTGTTCTCTCCTGGGTTTTATATATAAGAAGTAAAAATACTAATGTCATTTTTATTGGTGTATTTAGTCTCTGGTAGCATAGTGTGTATTTTATACTCCACTGGTGTTATCTAACTGAACGATATATATTTCCTAGTGCTCATGGGGTAGTAAGCCTACTCCTCCGGGAACTAGTTCCGCTCCTCTACCTCCACCAGCAGCTGCACAAATGCCGGCCTTTTCAGCTGCTGATCTTGCTGCATATGGAAGGCAGCTTGCTTTGGCTAAAATCGGTGCACAAGCCATGATACATCCACAAGCTCAGCGGCTCGGCGCTGCCACTCAGTCCTTATATTCCAGCATTGCTCCAACCCAGCCACCTATGTACTACCAGTAATTTAGAAAGCATCCTATTGCTGCTTGTTCTTCTACTGCATTGATCTAAGTTTCATACTTTCATGTACTTTAATTCCCAATTATAGGGGGAAATAGCTTGTAGTCTTGTACCTTAGTTTTTCAACAGGGGAATATATAAAAAGTGGGAAAAGCTTGTCCACTGTAGTTCTGGGACGGTTCAGAACAGCTTTGTTTCTAACCAGTGTTTGTTGAATTGATTTATAGTCCTTGTACAATGCTATTATTAATTTATACTATCTATACTATTATATAAAGGGAAAGTAACTTTTAGTGACTAACTTTGGTTAGACAAATTTTTGATTTGTCAATTTCTTTTTTTTTTTGCCCTTTATTTTCTCTTTTCTCTCTCTTCTTTCACGTTCGTTTTTTATTTCTCTCCTTTGTCTTTTCTATCTATCATTTTTTATCTCTCAATGCTTTTCAATATCATATTTTACCTTTACTTGTACTTATGTTATAATTTTTTTATTTCAAATTACTTTATTTTTATTTATCACTGATTTTATAAATATATTAAAAATAGATAAAAATATTTTAAGAGTATAGATACTGTCAAAAATATATAGTTTGGCTAAGTTTATTTTAAAGAATTTATAAGCTTGTAGAGCTTGTAAGATGTTTTTGAAACTTATAAGCTTCTACATCTTATTCTAAAACTAAGTTTTCAAAGTATTCGGATAAAGTAAGATTTTATAACTTATAAGATATTTTTGGAGTTTATAAATTATAATTCTGTTTGGTAAAAATGAGAGTTTATAAGTTTTTTTAAGTGTAATGATGACAAAAAAAAAAAGTAAAATTAATTTCATATAAATAAATATTTTTTGAGATAGCAAAAATGTAATATTGAAACAAATATATGTATATTATTTTATCTTTTAGCATTAGGCAGTCACAAACTGTTTCAAAAAACAAAAGTTGGTAGAGCTTGCTTTTCTTTGGAGCCTACAAGCTTCTTTATTAAAAAATTCTCACTTTTAAGAAGCTCATAAGATATTTTTAGAAGTTTATAAAGAGTGTGTGGCTAGGCTTTTTTTTAGAGAGCTTATAAGTTTGTAAAACTTATAAATTCTTACATTTTATTTTAAAAATAAGTTCTTAAAGTTTTTGGATAAAATTAGACCTTATAGTTTATAAGATATTTTGGAACTTGTAAGTTGTAATTTTGTTTGGTAAAAATAAAAACTTATATGTTTCTTTAAGTGTAATGATGATCAAAACAATAAAGTAAAATTAATTTCATTTAAATAAATATTTTTTGACAGAGTAGAAATATAATATTAAAAATAAATAAATAAATTTATGTTATTTTATCTTTTAGTATTAAACAGTTTATAAGCTGTTTGAAAAAAAAGGTTAGAGGAGCTTATTTATTATTATTATTTTTTTAAGATTATAAGCTCCCAACAGTTTATTTTTGGAGCTTATAAACTCATTTACTAAAAAAAATTACCAAACACTTTTAAAGATTTTATAATCTCCCAAATAACTTATAAGATATTTTGATGAGCTTACTAAATTATATTATTATTTATTATTTACATACATCGAGTATGCTTATATTATTAGTGTTTATTATTAAGGAGGCTCATGCAGTGTCTTTTGGTATTTTGATATCTTTCAATGCGGTAAAACTATCCCCATTGATATTTTTTTGCTCTCTTTGCTATGAACTTTTTCAATTTATATTTTTATTTGATTTTTTCATTATACTTTTCACTAATGATAAATTTAATAAATACATGAAGAGTTAATAATGTACATGATATGGCATAATTTGATCATACCATGTTGCATAATCTTGCAAGATCATACTCAAATAAGGTTGTCGAGTAAGCCCTGATCGAGTAAATACGTTCGATGAACCCACTGCCACTAATCGAGTTTTGTTTATTCGTCGATTGGAAATTGGAAATCGAGTAGAATTTTTGGTAAGGATATTCCAATTGGCCTGACAATTCCATTACTTGGGTAACAACCTTCATGTGATGGGTTCATAGGAAATCTTATTTGAGCATGGTGCACTGAACAGATTTGGATAGATATAAAAGGACAATATGCCACTTCAACCCTAGAAATAATGATAATGCCAACTCTAAATTTAGGATCTCCTACCAATCGATACATATAAAGATGTCTTCTACTCCAATATCAGGAATGTCCTAATATACTCTTGAAGTCAATACCATGTCTCCTTATTACCTTGAAAATATACTTACTAACTTGAAGTCTTGAACAATAGAGAGTTTATTCCGAAACACTTCTGGCTGGTCCACATTCATGGATCGGACCATCGACCAGATCGAACTATAATTAATATTTTTTATCTTGCATGCTCATCGAGTGTGTCCAATTGTTAGTTATTGTAAAGGGTCAGTTGAGTCCCATCCATTGTTTTTTCTTTCTTTATAACAATATTTGAAAAGATATTTATAGTCGAACTCTGTGGGCTGGCTTTAGTAGGTTCCTCTTGTTATGTCTCTGTTTATACGTCCCGAATATGCCTGCCTGCCTGTATGCATCCTTTGTGCGCTGGATGGCATCGTGTGGGGACGTGTAACAAAATAAGCACTCATCTCAATCTAGAATACATCAGAACAAACATGAAAAAGAAAAAAGAAAAAAAGAGAAACTATTTAGCGAGATTCTATGGTTCATCCTTGAAACGGTTTTAGTTTCTGCTGATTGGTCCCTCAGCATTGCCTCAAAGTTCAGGTGACACACTATATGGTCTCTAAGGTTTGATTAATTTATACGGTTTTACGGTTTTAGTTGTCCTTCTGTTCATGGACATGGAGTATCCCATACAAGTTGAATCAAAGATCTCTATCTGACAATATCACATCTTAAAGTGTAAATAACATCCATAAACATGATGATTAATTGATTATGATGATGATGGTGATCATAGTTCATACTCAATTACTCATAATCGACGATTTGATCTTATTCAAGCAAAATTGGTGCATGTAAGGGGGCAGAGACACAGATGAAGAGAAAAATAAAGCAGCTCCACTATATAGCTGCTTCTCATTTGTATGGAGTTGTTACATTCCGGTGGCGTATACACACAAACATATATATATATATATATATATGTATATATATACTCTACCCATGCTACTTTAACCATGGTATGGCTAGATAATAATAGGCTAGCCATTTATTTATGTGACGCAAACTAAATTGCCAGAATTCCGGTGGTGAAGATCTGGCCGTTGGCGTAAGGGGATGTCGAAAGTACATCGACTGCCGGCCTTGACGCTTCCGAGCTGCACTTCTCTTTGCGCTCATCCATCACTATTTGCTTGTATCTGCACTCTACACTGCAAAATGCTTTCTCTCCTCTGCAAAGTCAGTAGCCAGAGGTGTCAGCTATCAATTCAAAAAGGTTAGGTAGTACTCTCGTACAAATACAAACAACGAAGGGCAAAGTGCAATCGACCTGGAGTGTCCGTAATTTACCTTTTTGTGTAGTTATATGTAGTTGTAAAAGGAATTATCAACACAAGCTTATCTAAAAGTTTAGGCGGATTGAGAGGAGCGATATCAAATATTTATTATTTTCAACAGGACCGTACCTGTACATGTATATGTCTTCTCCATGGAGTTTCTTGTGGCACAACTGACACGAGCTCAGAAAATCGGTGGCCGGAAAACCAGCGGCCTCCCCAAATCTCGCCGGAGATATGTGAAAAACGCTGGCCCGGCTGCTCTTTATCCTGAAAGGACTCCTATCATCACCTCTCCTGCCATCACAGTACACCTTGGTGTAGGACTTATTTGGCACATGGCATGTCACAATAGTGTAGTCCTCCTCCTCCAGGCTCTCCCTCTCCCTTTCATCCAAACATTCCTTATTCCTCACCGGCACCGGATTCGACCGGCTCAAATTCCGGCCAAACAAGGCCGAAATTTGACTCTGGCCATCACCGGATTTTTCGAGGGCAGCCACTATGCCTAGTCCCACCCCACCAAGATCAAAACTTTTAAGCCCCTTTGGACTTCTTTGGCTGGCCGCGACAACTTCCACATGGCCGGACTTGTTGCCGGAAATCAATGATCCGGTAAGGATTCCGATCACCGGCCTTGATTTTTTGCCTAACATGGTTAGCTAATACCTAATTCTTTCTACTAGCTAGTGAAAGATTTCACTAGTGATTTTTTTGTTCAGAAAGAATTGGAGAGCTTGATTCTTCAGCTCTGTGGAAAAGAGGGGGGTCTTTATGAGGGACTCTAAATATATGTTTGATGGAGTTGTTAGACTAAGCCCATGGTTTGGTTTGAATATAATAGAAAATTAGATATTTGATAAGTTTAATTTAATGGAACTAGGTGAAATAATTGAACCACTTTATTCTATTATTTAATTGGATTCCTTAAGTCTTTTTTTTTGTTAAAATCTTTTGGTGGGCGGGGGGGGGGGGGGGGTGGTGCAAATATTTTAAGTAACGTCCATGTCCAATGATTGGGACCCGATCCAAGATCCCGGCCCACATCGCCGTGAAGTGACTCAGCCCAAGATTCCGGTGAGTTGACGTCGTCGGCAGTGGGGCACGTGGCGGCCCATGACGGGAGGGAATTATTACGTTGTTTTGTGGGGCCCACTAATTGGTTTTCAATGTCTTTGGACTATTGAGACTAAGCCCACTTGCCTGTGGAGCCCATGGGCTTTGGACGGGAAAGCGATCTACGGTGCCGCTGTATTCTCATTCACCGGGTGGATCTGTTCTGTGTGCAATTACGCATTTGCCCCCATCGTGTTCCATATCGTACTTTTTGGCCCAATTTCAAATCTTCGAGCCTTTAAAGATATTATTCTTTTGCCAAATGGAAAAGATGAAAGATCTTATTTATTTATTTATTCTGGAAAAAGTGATTTTGAACATCTTGTTATCCAATCTCTTGGTTGAAAGTTTCTTCCCACTATCTCTAACAAAATAATTTTTGAATTATATTTTTCAAGGATTTAGTTCTTTGAACTAACAACTACTTTATACCAAAATCAACTTCCATCTTTTAATTTGTCGTGACATTGAAAAAGATGCAATTAAAATTAAGGTCAGATTAAGCCTACTATACCCATTGAGTTATAGTGTAATTAGTTTATTTGGTTTTAAATATTATAAATACACCTTTGAGGTATGTATTAGTTTAACAAAATTCATTCTTAGTCAATGTGAGATATAATTACGAGTTGTATTTCTATTGTTTTCGTTGGAATTTTAAGATATGATTCACAAGGTCTTGACATGTCAAGATGTTGAAGTTATATATAAAGTCAATTTTAGAAGAAAAAAAAGGGTATTGGTAGTATTGAATTATAGAGGGTGATGCTTGGTGGAAGTTGTTGTACTATAAAGTGAAATTATTTTGCATAGGTTGATAGAATAACAAAATCGATTGAGGAATTTTGTTAGTCTCAATGAAGTGTGTCTATTAGTGGCTGAATTGACTACTATAACTACAAGATAGTTATGGTAAGGACATCTCTATTAATATTTGTAATAAAATTCTAAACTTTAAGAAACATAAACGTAACTTGCCTAAAATTGAAATCCTTGTTTTCTCTATACAAAGCATCCATACTAGTATGACGATCTGTGTCTCATACTATATTAAGGAAAGTCAAAAATTTTACGCAATTTATACGCTTCTAATGTGTGATCAAAGAGTATTATTTTACAGTACATCCTTCACATTCGAGGATAAATTTAAATATCATTGTAATGGAGTATAGATTTGAATGAAATGGATAACAGTTTGAGAATGATCAATTATGACCAAAACAAAAAAAAACCTACCCTTAGAATCAATATAAATCAAATGCACCTAAGCCACCATAAAATGATAGGTAATAATAAGTATACCAAAGTAATGTCACTTGAAATTTGAAATTACTTCAAGAAGTAAGAGACTTGTTTGATGTACGGTAAAGAATAATTTGTCAATCCTAGCTTGTGTGATAACTACGAATGCTTACGGGTGATAAGATAATGTATGAGCTACAATTAAGGAGATAGGCTCCTAACATTTTCTAGAAGAAGTAAATGTGGCAACTTATTTGGTGTAATCACACATTATTTTGCTCCATTTTCACTTCCAATTTGTCTAAATTCAGTCACAAGAAAAGAACAAATTATCACTTGTCATTTTTCGATTCAGCTAAGTTTTTCAAGTATAACTATTTTCTTCAACTCAATTATCTAGCAATAATATGTCGTTATGAGTATCACTTCCTGGTAATAGTTTAGTTCCTAGTTGTCTTGTTAGTCGACTTTTCTTTGATCCCCTTCAAAATTCAAATTTTGAAACAATCATTATGTTTAAAATTCGGGTTAAAATGCGAAGGCTATCCCCAACTTTTAAGATGATTTGTAATTTGATACTTAATCTTTGCGTGTATGCACTAATAAATACTTAATTTATTAAAAATGTGCTTTGTTGGTATACTTATTTTTTATGGTCAAATATTCCATATGATCTGGTCAGAAATGAACAAATCAAATGTATCGTGTGAGCATATTTTCAATAAATTAAGTACCACTAATACATTTCTGCAAAGATTGGGATCAAAATGCAAATTATTCTAAAAATTGGGATGATTTTTGCATATAACCCTTAAAAATCCACCTAAGTCAAAATATGTATGCTATTGAGAAGTCATTTTCTAGCTTCCTATTTCTATTGAACATCACCACATATATTATTTACCACATCAAAGACTACTGTTATTAAGGTTATAGGTTAAACTCGTCAATAAAAAGTGAAAAAAATGAAAATCAAAGTCCTCGTCAACAAAAGTCAAAAAATGAGAGGCTTATGAGTGCAATTTTTGAGAATGTTGGATGGCATTTGAATCGGGGTACGCATAGTTTTCACTGTTGGCTGCAAATTAATAACAATGAATGGTCCTGGAGCGCTAGTGGCTGTCTCCGGGCCCACCACACGCCAGCTCCAATCCCCATGCATTACTAGGCCCCGCTATTATTCTTGATTTCCTTTTGGCACCCCCTAAAATTATTGTGCTTAATATATTACTAGAATAATTTTGCGTCTTTTATTTGTAAATTCTTTGGAACTATATGAAACGTCCAATTTTTAATGGCCAAATTCCAACATTTTCCCCGTGGTTTGGCCAAATTGCTTCAAACCCCAATGTCTTAAAAATATAAAAAAAACTCATATGATTATAAAAATACTATATACATACCGTCATTATTAACTCAAGTTTAACATCACTAAATTTATACTAAAAATATCGTTATACTTTTATTATTTTGAGCCATTGAATTTTGACTAAGAAAATTAACTGTCAAAATTGATCCATGATTATAAAAGGAATAAAAATTATAAAATATATGTATAGTATAAAAATATAATAATTATATATACATTTAACTCATATATATTAATAAAAAATACACACACATATATACATACAAACACACACCACACTTTTAATTATAATTTTTTCGTTTCTTCATCAAATTGTGTAAAGTTATACACTATTTTGACCAACTCGATGAGAGGAACCCATTGGTGGTGACATTATCGAGTTTTAATGGCCGATTGAGCAGTTATTAGGGGAAGAAGATATAAAAACTGTTATGGTGGGTCTAAAGTTTTCGAATGATTTTTATCAAATTAAATGCAAATGGTTTGAGATTTGTTAAAGTTGATTGAGGGATTTTGTTTAGCTTGAAAAGATGCATAGATTGACATTTTCAACCATTATTGTGGCGACGGCTCCAGTATGATGGTGGTTGAAGAAAAAAGTTGAAGAAGATGGTAGAAAAATAAAATGAAAAAAAAAAAGAAAAAAGGAGCTTGATTGAATTTGAATAAAAATAATATTAGAATTTAGGTTATTTTAACAAATAAAAAAGACTTGTTTGCATTATTGAGTAAATTGGTTTAAGTTTATAAGAAAATTGGCATAATAATCAATATATTTGTGTTTCGAGACATTTGAGTCATTTTGATCACTTTTAAAAGTCAAATGAGCCTAAATTACATGCATAACTCCACCCCAAGTACGTGCATGTCACTCTGTTATTGTGGGAAAATGCGCAATGTCTTTAGAATTATAGAGGGTTTTTTGCCTAATTAAACTATGCGGGATTTTTAGCAACTTCGCTAAACTATAAGAGAAATTTTTAAAATTTGGCCATTCTTAATTGATAGATCATTTAAAATTTTGCAATGTGAATTAAAAAATGAAAAAAATAGAGATTTTTACAAAAATCATGCTCTAAGTATATAGTGTTTGAATTTGTATCATTTATGTTTAAGTTTTTCAATTTTAGTCATTTATCTTATGAAAGTTTAATTTTCGTTCGATTTCAAACTAAAATCGTCACCGGAGCTGACATGGCCAATAATTTAAAAATTTTTGGTGATTTTTCTTCCAAAAATGTCAATATGGGTGACAGATAGATAAAATAAACAATAAAAAAAAAAAAAAAAAAAACTACATACACACACATATGCCATATAGATTAAAAAAAAAGCCCAAAAATCACATACACATATATACATATATATGCACACACATACATATATATATATATATATATACACACAGAGACACAGAGAGAGAAAGCGAATGAGAGAGAGAGAGAGAGGTCAAAAAGAGTGTTGGGGGAATTGGGGAATGGCTTGTGGGGTGGGGGGGGGGGGTGTTTTGGACAGGTGGGTGGGGCTGGGAGAGAGGTGAGGAAAAAAGGGGTGGTGTGTGTGGGGGGGGGGGGGGGATAGGGGGGGGGAGAAGATGACGAATACTGACTTTTTTAAATTTATTTATTTATTGTTGATAAAAAATAATTAATTTATTAATATATATATATATATATACGTATATATAATTTAGATTCGTTTAGAAGAAGGAAGGAAATTTTATTTTTTATTTTTTATTTTTTATTATTTAATATGTAACTTCATTAAATTTTGTATTTATTTAAATTAATTGAACTTATATAATATTTTTATATAAAAAATAATATATCTTTAAATTCTAAATTTATAATATTTAGAATATTTAAAATATACAAATAAAAAATATGTGATGTGGCTTTGTGTTATTTTTTTAAAATATCAATTCATCTCCATGTAGGATTAAAATGCATATGTAATAGCCAACATTATTGCCACATGTCATAGCCATCATCATTGCCAAATTTTTATGCCACGTCAATTCTAGCTGTCAAAGTAGTCCCAAATAGGACTAAAATTAAAAATTTGAGAAAATAAAGGACGAAAATTGAAAAAGTTAAACATAAAGGATAAAAACTCAAACACCCCATACTCATAGAACAATTTTTGTAAAATCCCAAAAAATTATAAATAATTTTTGATTTATGATCGATCTTGAAATAATGCTAGAGGATTGCGGTTACAATAAATTATTTTAAACGAGATTCTTTTTCTGGAAAAAAAAATTCCACTTTTAAGAATTTTTTTAGTAAAATTAGTTATATTATCATTACATGAGTATCAATCATCAGCAACTACATTATCAAATATAAATCTAAATCAACTACTATTACAATTATTAATAAATCAACGAACTATTATAAAAATAGAATAGATACTACTATGAAAACAATATAAACGCACACATGATTTGATGAGAAATTGAACCCAAGATAGGATCAATGGACATTCTAAGAAGAGAACAGAGGGGGGAAATCTATTTGATATGGGGGAGTATTTCATGTATCATTGCCACTCATTTCTTAATATGAAATCTCTTGTTCTGGTTACATATAAAAGAGATGTTGTATAAATAAATTTACGTTGAAAATATGTGTAACTTATATCTTTTTTCCCCCCATCCACTTCTCTGTACACACACAAAAATAAATAAATAAATGAAAGAATTGAATTTCTTCGGAGTATTGTTTTTCTGAGATTCACACCGGAGTCCGGAACCCATCAATGCGTAGAGCTAAATGAGCAGAGTCAAGGAAACCAACATTAAGGTCTCGATATTATTTTACAATTTAGTGAAGCTCAAATAGTAAATTCATTTTTCATTAAACTACATTGATTCAACAAAATTTTTTGATTTAGCATGAACCCGGCTACTTATTCTACTATTTCAATAGATTTAGCATGAACCCGGCTACTTATTCTACTATTTCAATAGATTTAGCATGAACCCGGCTACTTATTCTACTATATATTGAAAAAGGTTGTTTGAATATTTGTAAGATATCATTTTTAATAGATTATTAACATGTTTTTACAATAAAAAAGTAATATATAAAATGATAATAATAACAACCTTATAATTTGTATTTGATGTTACAATATTTGGTCTCACATTGAGTGGAGTTTCTTAAATTAAGGGTTTTAGTCAATTTATAAATTTCAACATTTTTTCACCATAAAAAATGCTTTTTCATACTAAGTTAACAACATCACCAACCACCATATGTGCTTGAGGGATAATATTTATAGAGTCGAGTCTTCATATTTAGTGATTTAAGCATCCTTAGACTACACAATTTGTTGGAATGATAATCATGTGTAATGTGTTCCTTCCTAAGCCTCTTCGTTGAGGGCTTCTAATAATGCTATGTCTTATAATTTTACGTTGGATGGAGCCAGAGATCTTGATCAACTTCTACACTTTAATTCAGTTTGACTTGTGAGGAGCTTTTTCCACAAGGATCCAATAATACACCCATTAAAACACATCATAAGATTGAACCTCTATGCACGATAATATATTTGGGAACATCTATTATTATGATTGAAGGTGTTTATTTAAAATTTTAAAAATAAGTTGTGTAGCCTTATTTCTGTTCATTAACATTGAAAAGATTTTAAACTTATTTTGAGAGTTTATTTCTTTTCTAAATTGTTTACAAAAATATTTTACGAGAATTATAAATTGAATCAATACATTGGAAGATCAAGTATTCAGATTCGATCGATATCAGTCGACTATAATAATTTAATCATTCTAAACATAGAAACCGTAGTTATTTCCAAGGACCAAGGATTTACTTGTCTTATAATTATTATGTGTCTATTTCAATAAAATAAGATCTTGATCTGTTGCTCGTATCATAAGGTTTACTTTTAAATAAGTGATTCAAGATCTTCTTTTCGTTTTCCTTTTTTCCAAGTCTACTCTATTACGCAGTTGGACAACGACGTTCACATTATTTATTTTAACCTGAGAAGCAAGGAGAGGGCGACTAGATGTTGACATCTTCCAACTCTCTCTCTCTCTCTCTCTCTCTCTCTCTCTATATATATATATATATATATATATATATACACATATCTGAGGCATATCTTTACACCAACATATCTCATTTTTCCAACATTTGTTAAAGGAATATGCAATTTTTTTGATTTTTTATGTACATAGAAAATTTGGGTTGGCATGATGTTGACACCCATTATATTTTTTTAATAATAATTCCTGTTTTCTTAACAATAATTTATGAGTGAAAACGAAATGACATGTGTCGTGTAGCAGGAGCCCAATCAAATGTCAATTTGCATTAGTGGTTCAAATAATCAGATCGCCATCCATATTAATTATTATTGGGTTTATCTTAATTTATATTATAGAGCCCCCCGCCACTCTCTCTCTCTCTCTCTTATGAATAGCCACCCATTTCATTCTGATCAATTGAAGGAAGCAATCAGATAAAAGACAAAAAAAATTCATGTTCTCCTTCCCATTAATAATTGTCAATATATACGAGAGTAAAGAAAATCTTATTTTTCTAAACAAGTTCTTAAAGGTCTATCTGCAAATATACACTAAATATTATATTGTTATATTTATATTGAAAAATATACACTAAATATTATCTTGCCTAATATTACATTAAAATATATATTAAATATTGTCTTGCTTAATACCCTCAAGTTGGTGCATGAAGATTTCGAATGCCCAACTTGCGAAGAAAGAAATCATATTGTTGTTTTCCCAATGCTTTTATAAAAATATCAACGAGCTATGCATGAGAGGGAACAGAATAAGGACGTATGCTGCCATTGACTATCTCGTCACAACCAAAATGACAGTCAACTTCAATATGTTTTGTGCGTTCATTAAAAACTGGATTCTTGGCTACATGCAATGCTGCTTGACTATCACAGTAAATTTGCATCGAAAAATTATGTGTCACACCAAAACTAGTCAAAATTCCTTTCAACCACTTAATCGCACACGTTGTCATAACCATGGATTTATACTCTGCTTCAACAAAAGACTTGGACACAATATGTTGTTTCTTTGTCTTCCAAGATATGCGAGAGTAACCCAAAAACACAAACCAGCCTGTAAACGATCGTCTAGTCAGAGGACACCATACCTAGTCCGCATCACACTATCCATATAAGTACAAATTACATTTACTTTATAATCGAATACCTTGTCCTGAATTCCTTTTTAAATATCGTACTACTCAAAGTGTTGCTTCCCAATGTTCTTCTCTCAATCGTTGCATGAGCTGAGAGAGAACATGAACACAATAAGATAATTCTAGTCGAGTGAAACAAAGATATATGAGATGGCCCACCAAGCAACGATAATATTCAGTATCATCAAAAAGTTGTCCATCAGCTAATGTTAATCAATGATTTTGTTCCAAATGAACACTCGCAGGTTTAGCCCCTAATAATCCCACCTCAAAAATAATGTCCAAGATGTACTTACGTTGGCACAAGAAAATCCATTCAGGGCTCCTTGCAACTTCAACACCTAAGAAATATTTCAAATTTCACAAATTCTTCATGTAAAAAGAGTTGCTAAGATAATTCTTGAACCGTCTGATAGCCTCATGATTGTTTTCTGAAATAATTAAATTATCAACATTGACAAGAACATTAATCCAAACATCTCCTTGTTACAAAGTAAAAAGGGAATAATCAAAATATGATTGCTGAAAATTGCAGTCTATCAAGGCAGCAGATAACTTGACAAACCAACAACGTGGTGCCTGTTTTAACCCATAAAAAAATTTTGAAGTTGGCATACCTTTCCTGGACTTGGAACTTGAAATCCTGAAGGCAACTTCATATATACCTTTTCTTGAATATCCTAATGAAAGAATACATTATGGACATCCATCCGATGCAATTCCCAGTGTTTTGCAGCTACAATAGCTAAAAATGCTCGTACGGTAACCATATTGGCAACAGGAGCAAACGTTTCAATTTATCAATACCCTCAACTTGATGATTGCCAAAAATCACTAAACGTGCCTTGTAGCGCTGGACAGTTCCATCTGATTTATACTTTATCTTGTACACCCACTTGCACTCAAGAGCCTTCTTATTATGAGGTAAATCTTTTATCACACATGTCCTATTATTTTCCCTTGTATGTATTCCACGTTACATTGTCTCACACTATTGTTCATCCTTTATAGCTTTTGAGAATGTTATCAGTTCATGCTCTGTAGTAATAGCTGCAAGAAAATTTCTATGTTGCATAAGATAGGGCGTACTTGAAGATGTTGTAGTGTAGGGGAATGACGAGATGAACTAAATTTCTGGATTGTAATCGCGCAAAAGAACCGAAGACTGCTTCTTACGATTTCCACAACCTAATTGTTCTTCCTCATTCTGTTCACCTTCGGCTCTTACTCTCTGTTGGAGTTGTTAAACTTGATTCCCTTCTGATCCCCCCCCCCCCCCAATTGAAAGATCTCCTAAACTTTCAAATTCGTTATCATCTGCTATTTCAATAAAGACTGGTTATACTTCAGTATCATTTGATCCTGGTACCAATGAGGCAAAAGGAAATTCACCATCATAGACATCAACGTCGCAAAAAACAAAATATGCTTTCTTCTCTAAATCATACAACTTCTATCCCTTCATTCCATAAGGGTGCCCAACAAATATACACCTACGACTTTTATTAGCGAATTTATCTTCTCTCATCCCTTAATTATGAGTATAACATAAAGACCCAAACACCCTCAAATGTTCATATAATGGCATTCGTCCATATAAATTTTCATAGGGGATTTTTTTCATTCAAAAATTTGAATGGAGTTCGATTGGTCAAGTATCTGGCAGTTAACACACATACTCCCCAGAAATCAAAGGGAAGATGACCTTGAAAACACAAAGCTTGGGCTACATTCAATATGTGGCGATGTTTTCTTTATACTCTTCTATTTTGTTGAGGTGTTCCAATACACGAAGTTTGAAAAATAATTCCATGCTCCAGAAAATACTTTTTTATGCGGGTAAATTCTATTCCATTATCACTCCGAACAATTTTTACCTTTTTATTAAATTGCCTTTCACCCATAGCAAAATAATTATTCATAGTATGAGGCACTTCTTTCTTATCAATTAGCAAAAATATCCACACAGCGCGGGAATAATCATCAACAACAGTCAAAAAATATAAAGCACCACATGAAGGAGTTCTATAAGGACCCTATAAATCACAATGAATTAGCTCAAAAATATCAAAACCTTTATTGTCGCTCAAAGAAAATTTACCCCTGGTTTGTTTGACTCGTTGACATACCTTGCAACTTTTATTTTAAATATTATGACTTTTCCTAGGATCTACGAAAGGAACTAACCTGGCAACTTCCCAATAAGGATGTCCCAACCGTTTGTGCCAAAGATCGAGTGAGCTCACATCATTTACTTTCATAGCCTTTATGCATGATATGCCCCAAAAATAATAGAGTTCATCTCTACACTCACCCACACCAATCAGCATCCTCAAAGTGCGGTCCTATTTTACACACAAAAATTATATAAAATACTTTTTAGAGACAAATTCCCTTCAAGTTTGATTAATCCTTCTTTTGTTGCGACTACATAACTTCTATCTAGCAAGCCAACAAGACAACTTGAAATTTTACGCAAATCACATAAGCTCTTGCAAGTTGCCTAGCATATGATTGGATGCCCATGCGTCAATTATTCAATAAATATTATCATGATTTTTGCTTATTCAACATTTCAATCAAGGTTTGCCATTGATCATTGCTTAGTCTATGAAGTCCAGATTTATCTATATCCGCTATAAATGTAGGAATTTGAGTGATAACATTACTTGGGTTATCACTAGAATTCAAATCATGCGGTGATGAGTCTTTTTCACATTGTGAGATTTTGATATTTCTAATTTTTTTTGCCATGGCTCTGGTACCATGATAAAGCATAGGAAACAATATGGTGAAAGACGGAAGAAATTCACATTCTTCTTCTCATTGATAGTAGTCAATATATACAAGAGCAAAAGAAACTATACCTTCCTAAACAAGTTCCTAAAAATCTGTCTGCAAATATATACTAAATATTATTTTGCTATATTTACATTACAAAATATACACTAAATATTATCTTACCTAATATTACATTAAAATATACACTAAATATTGTCTTGTCTAATACATTCACTTATTATTATCAAAGGAAATAACATTTCTTTGGTAGTTATACTCTAGTGGCCTATGGAATTTTGAATAAATGAGTTCATTTTATTTTTGGGATAATTACGTCTACACCCCCTGAGGTTTGGTGTAATTACCGATACACCCCCTCACATTTAACTATTTACCGTTAGAACCCCTCCACGTTAGTGTCGTTAACAAATACCCCCTTCCGTTAGTAGCCGTTAGGGTTTTTGGTTGGAGGCGTTAGTTTTCATTTGTGAACTTTCGAAAATACCCCTCAGTCAGGGGAAATTAATTGGCACATTTTTTTAACGTTTTTGCATGACCATAATACCCTTGTAGGTCCATAAATTAGACTTTGAAATATTTGCTGGGGCATTTGTAATTTTTAAAAAAATTAAAAAATATCAAAATAATTATTTTTTTCAAAAAATATCAAAATAATTAATTTTTCAAAATAAAAGATATCTAAGGGTGTATTTTTCCCTTCTTTCGAAGCAGAAATCCAAGCAGAAATAATTAATTTATCCAGATTGATCCTTAGTCTTCAAAATTGAGAAATCCAAGCAGAAATCTCATACTCACTTATTTCTTTTGAATTTATTCAATAAAAAGTAGCAATTCAATCAATAAAGAGTCGAAAAAGAAACATAAAACCAAAATAAAATAAAGAAAAAAATAAAAGAAAAAACCCTTATCAAAATATGTTTAAAAAGCCCAGATAGATGAGATTCAGAAAATCCAGTTCTACACTAATAAATTCCTAACTGCCCATTGAAGAAGCTAAAAAAAAGCTGACTCAATCCCACAAATTCAAAATAAAAATACATTCTTTATACTCACTTCAAATTTTCAACGAATCACTAAGTTCAAAATCTTCAAAAAAAAAAAATCCCAAATACAAAATACGCACAAAAACACACACACGCGCACACAGCCAGATACAACAACTACCCATTTGCAATAAACTCAAAAAATTCATGAATCTTGTATAATTAAATAGATAAATAATTTATGATCCAAATTTTTAGATCTCTATCAATTTTTGGTACAAAACTTTAGATCTCCAACCCTCTCCTCCCTAACCCAACCACCCACCTTCTCCATCCTCCTCCTCCCGCCGCCAACCATTGCCGCCGCCCACATTTTCTTCGTCTCTCATTGCCGCTGCTATCTTCACTTCCGGTGCCGTTGCCGTCACCATACCGCCCAAACGAGAAGAGAGATCGAGAGTGAGAAAGATAGAGAGCGAGCGAGAGAGAGAGAGAGAGAGAGAGAAGAGACCAAGAAAATGGTAGAGAGAGGGAGGAGAAAGGGAGAGATGGTGGCGGCTGGGTGGAGAGGAGAGAGAAACGGGAGAAGATGTCTGAACTAGAAGAGAGAGAGGAGGAAAAAGGAAAGAAAAAAAGAGAAAAAAAGATAAGAAGAAAAAAAAGGGGGGAAAATAAAGGAAAAAGTAAAAAAAGTGTATATATTATGCTGGTATATATATATAGTTTTTGTAATTTTTATATTTAATTAGGGGTATTTTCGGTATAATACAAAAGTATTAAGTTTGACTATTTTTTAGGGTTCAAAGGTGAGGGTAAAAAAGTAATTTTACAAAAACCGTCAGGGTTTCAAAAATTTTCATGTTATAAGGGGTCCAATGGTAAATAGTCAAATGTGAGGGGGTGTATCGATAATTTCACCAAACCTCAAGGAGTGTAGATGTAATTATCCCTTTATTTTTTTTTGGAAATTCTGACTCAAACTCAGTTGGTCGAACTCAATCAATCATTTAATAAATATTAATATTTTTTTCGTATTATCGATTACTGTTTCTAAATTATATACCAATCGTATGACATCATGACAAATGTAAATTACTCACAGCGTGATTAATATTAATTTGATCAAGTCAAATTTGAGGTAAAAATAACATATGAATACATAAGTTATCAATAACTGATAAATTTTGTTCGATATCCATAGAGGAATAGATACATTCAACAATTATACATGAAGCATGATTTCTAATGAAGAAAATTAATACAAAATTAGATAAATTCCCAACTTTCTGTGGGTCGCATAGCACAAATGAATCCCTAAAAAGGGTTAGGTCTAATGTTTTTTTTGAATATTTTTTCCATCTAAAATATGATCATAGGCACAGTATAAAGAAATTTAATTTGCAGTAATAGCAATTAAAATAATTGGTCTTATCAACTGAGTAAGCGGCAATATACATAATCCTTGCCAAGTACTGTTAATTACAACAGCAGCAAGGTTTGACAAGAGTAACTACACTCATTTCTCTCGACACAATACACATTTTATTTAATTAATTTAATTATCATGGGACTAGAAGATAGCAGTCACATCTTTAAGATTCTTGAACATACTTTTTTTTACATAATCATTCTTTACAAGCACTATTCCAAGATATTAATGTTTTCAACTGTTGGGAACTATGATCTTTCACATCCTAAATAATGAGTAAATATAAATACTCCGAAAGATTTAGAAACCCAAGTTCCAATATTAGATACTGGTTTAGTTTGGCAATCATATTTTGTTTAAGTAACATAGCACACCAATTATCATCAACTCGCTAGCTAACTCAAATCTTAAACTGAATAAATTAACAAAACAAACGACGTGCTATCCTGTACAAGTAGATGCAATTGCTACAATCTCACAAGACCGAGTAATCAACTGGAGCTCACCACTAACAATTGAATTGCAGAATGAACAATCTGATGTATGTTTCTGAAAGTAAACTACAATCAACACATATAACGATCCAATTACATGCCAGCAGAGGAGTTGTTTCCCTACAAAAGTGACACATCCTTTCACAAGTCACTCCGTTGCAGCATCACTGGTAAGGAGATGAGTAAACCATTGAATCTTAATATGTGATTTTGCGAATCCCAATACCACATGACCTCAATTTATAGCGCCTGGAGTGTGTGATAGCTGCAGCAACAGATTTTACCATGAATCCATCAGCCAGTTATTACTGTCCATTGAGAGTTCCAAGTGCTTCCTTCAGAAGTCTTTGTGCTTCTTCTCTTCTCCTGATCACCACAAGAATTGTTATGAGAGAGTGGTTTTGGATGGTGCTGCTTGCCATGCTATATCTTTATAAAGAATGATTAGTGAATAAGATCATTCTTATGCTTCAAAGGATCTGAAGACCAAAGAATCTAAAGTTACATGTCGGGAACAATTTCTAATGCCAAAGAGATGCGAAAGATATATGCAGAACTTTTCCCAAGAGATATATGGAACCCTAACGTAAATATCAACCAGAAGGAACTGGGAAATGCTTCACTATGACAATTACCATAAGAAACCAATGCAGCAGTCCCATGCTTCATCTATTTCTTCCCCAGAAGCATATACAGTAAGCTATTTAAATAAGCTTATTATTTTCTACAGTCAACTACAGGATGAGAATAAAATTATTATCAAGAAAAGAAGTGCTATAAACGCACATGACTTTGCAAATTCTGTCCATTCTTGAATTGAAAATTTCAGCATCTGTCACAAAAAGCTTAGGTTTCTGACAAAGAATTAATACAAGAGAGACCCATGACAGGAACAGAACTAGCAAAGACCAAATCTTCTCCATACATCTGCCTAACATTTTAAAGGCCTGCATCTTTCTCAGGACTCTCAGCCATACTTGGAAAGTAAGCATTGAAAGTCACATGAAACCGAACACGAAGTATAAATCTCATGCCCGATCCAAAATTCTGACAAATAAGTTGCAGGGAGTGGAAAAGGCATGATACCTCTTAATGTCCTCCACAGCTTGTCTGCGTCGTTGTATCTGAAGTTCTAAGATATGGATCAGTGTTGCTCTAGCCTAAATAAACAAAGGTACAACATGAGAAAGCAGAAGCAGAAAGCCTAATTGTGGTAATTCCAAATAACAGTGGATAAAATTAAATGTAACTAAAGATGCTTCACCTGATGTGGTCGCAGAGAATTCAGAAGATGATGCAAGTTCTTGAAAATAAGGGAGATGTCTTCTACTCTCCTAGCATATTGAGATGGTCGTTCGACAAGAACGTCAGCGAGCTCCAACAAATGCAGTTGCAGATCTCTGTTGAGTGACCTCAGCTCCTTCTTGAAATCTGAAAGAAAAGAATCTAATCACATGCCAGGACAAATTTTTTCGCCTGCTTAAGAATGAATAAAATAGACATTACATAGTCATCAACATGAGAAGCTGTGATATTTTCAACTCTCAAATAGAAAAACATACTTTTAACCTTTATATCATACATTTATGATGACAAACAATATGATTGATTCAATTAATGCCCAGAAATTTGAATCTCCTGGTTTAAAATTTAATTATTTATATCAACTTTATGGTTTCTCAAATTCACAGTAAAACAAATAGTAAATCCAACTATGTTCCTACTCCCACTTACAAGGGTTACAAGCAGACATGGGGCACTGGACTTATCAACTTCACGGGCAATTAGAAACTGCATTGCTCCAGGTTTAGATAAGGCAGGAGGCGACTTGACACCAGAAAAAGACTGTACAAACTAAATCCTTTAATTCATTAGAGTTATTGCATTCATTGTTTATTTTCTGTAAAAATACTTAAGATGTGTTTAGTTAATTTGCCACATCTTTTTAACTGCTTACTTTGGTCGCATAAGACACTTAAATTATAAAACCGTGTTAACATTTGATAAGGACCCAGTAGTCAAACTAAAACACCTCAATATGGGTCAAAGCAAAAAAGAAACATCATGCAAAAGCTGAAACTAAACAAACAAAAATGATTGATTAATTGAATTATAAATGGTTCCAACATCAAGTTAGGTATTTATGTCATACAAATATATTTTGAACCAACACATGTCTAAAAAGTCATACCAATATTGGGCCCTTTCGGGTACAATTGACGAACACCCTGCTCTTCTAGACCTGGAAGCACATCATCAGTCTACAAAATAGGTTAACAGAAACTGTTAGAACAAATATGAAGCATCTCATCCTGCAGTTACTCTTGCAAATAGGTAATAGCACACTTCAAACTGTAGTACAGAATAATTCAGGCAAGTCAATACATGGTACTCACAATAGAATTTAGATGGTGAATTACCATGTTTCTTTCACGATGCACACAAAATGTCACTGAAGTTTCTTCTTTTCAAAAGGATAAAGTAGGCAATTCTTTGCAATTGAGCGGAACACATAAATTTCAGAAATTTTATTAGAACATTTCCACAAGCACATCAATAGAGTTGAGGAGAGCACATGCAGCGGTGTATAATTCTACATTATAATTTCCTTGAGCATTCTAGGCCCAATAAGCCATGTTGGTATTACATGCTTTTAGATTAGGTCTGCCTTCAAATTCTAATCAAAAGAAACAGGGAATATTGAGTCACATCTATTCCATTAATGGAATAGATTACATTTAATTTCCAAACAGACATTTTTCTTCCATTCCCTAAAAGCTAAAAAGTGATTCACTGGATAACCTGATACGAAACAATTTTCACCTGCACTTTGCTACAGCCAAGAAATCATTCACTAGACAAAAGTGATATGAATAAGTCTCCATCTCCAAAAGGTATACCCAAATACTTACCATCAGGAGCACTAATTAGCAGCTGGAGAGCATTCAGGCCCCATTAGGAGGGACACCAAGTGAAAAAGAAAGGATATTCTAAACAGAATGGAAACTTCTTGGCTAAAATGGTAAACTATATCATTAAATGTCCTTATAGTGATGTATAATCATCAGCAAAACACTATAGTGGCTGCAGGCCATGCTTATTGGCACACAGAAACACCAAATTGATGGTCACACAGATTAAATGGTGTCAGGACAAGGGCAAATTGATCCCCTCAATATCCAGAAAACCATTGTCACTTGCATATCTAATCTCAAAGCTATGAGATAATGTTAAGATTTTATAATTGGAAATCCATACGGGATCATGATATTGTCAGTTGCATTTGACAGGGTCAAGGGCATGTCAGTATTCACCAATTCATCCAATGGAATTTAAAGAATTTACTACTGAGATAAGTAAAGCTGCAATGAACATAATACACACTAATTGGTAGCTAACCTTGACATTTAGAATGGATATTCTACACAAAAGATACTTGCATGGAAACTTTCTCTTGACGCAGAGATTTGTCATGAACAAAAAACTTTAACCATTTGCACTCTCCTTTATTCCATGGTTCTAATCAACTAGAAGTGATCAACTCCCGAGCGAAGTCGATTCCTTTTTCCCAGTCAAGTTCCATATAACTTCATAAAAAGTTGGTACTGAAAGCTTATTGTAGAGACTGTAGGTAGGATCCTAAGCTATCATCCATTAAAACGCATACGGTAAAAATTTTCTCTTTGCAGATAGATGAACTGCTGTATACCTAAAAGGGGTAATTCTGCCCTAGACTGGGCTTTGCTGCACCCGGAAACCATAGCAGGATAAGTGAATTAACCTTGTCATGAAATTGGCATGCAACTAACAACTAATCCAAAGTATTAATGCCATAATGATACGATTAACTAGTCCAGTCAGGAAAAGAATTTTCAAACGAAATGAAAACTAAAAATGATCTGTGTATTTTGTCTCCTCTCTTCCTCCTGTTCACCCCAATCCCTGAATGGCAAGACCCCATTTCCAAAGAGCGGCTCGAAAAATCGGGGCAAAGGGGAAAAACTCCAAGGATTCAAATTGGGAAATCGAGGCAAAGGGGAAAAACTTCAAGGATTCAAATTGGGCGGTTTTAGGAATCCCATTACGAGAAAGAGCTACAGTAGTTGGTAACGAGCAAACATATTAACAAATCAAAAGGGAATAAAGCATATGATACCGTATAGTTGGCGCCATAGAGGACATAGGAGCCTTCGATAGGAGGAGGGGGAGCGGGGGCGGAGTTAGGGTCCTTAGAGTAATTTTTGTATAGCCTGTAATACGGCGGCGGCGGTGGGTAAGTCGCCGTTGCCATCGGAATTGAGCGGATTCGGAATTGAGATTGAAGTTTGCCTATAAATGCAAATTAGAGCATTCTGGAAACTGGCGGCTCGCGGCGGCGGCACGGTTGTGGATCCGGGTATATGGAGAGATGCGACTGAAGAAACTATAAAGAAGAAAGAATTTAAATTCTATGGGTCATTTCCAGTTTGCCCCCTGGATTATATCGGTTGTATTACTTTACTCCTCCAACTATGAAAATATGTACTTTTTGCCCCTCAATCAATACAATGTTATTTATTCTTTTAATTTTTTACCCTCTTCTCAATTTTGAAAAGTATTAAAACCCTATAATTTTTTTATGTGAAACGATAAACCACACACGCACACCTACTAAAATTCAATCCTTAATTAATCCTTACACTCTCCACGCTTTTAAGATAGGGTACATGTGCATGAGGCCAAAAATCCCAGACTAAAACCCTATAATTTTGTTTGTAGTGAAGAGTCATACTATAGTTTATTTAATTTTAAAAGGAAATATATAATCCCTAATTTTTATATATCTATACATTTTACATATTTTTTATTATATTTTTTATAGTATCATGCATCTTATATGGTATATATCAAGCATGGTAAAATTTTGTTTTTCCATACCTCTTTGTACATATTAAATAAATAAATACTCGATGATTTATGAAAAAGGCTAATAATCTATAACGGTTGCTCTATTATCCGAATCAATTTTGAGACATTCGTTTATGTTATTAATATAAATAATTAGTTTATAATGTTGAGATTTGAAACTTTTACTATAAACCAATAAAATTAGGTGAAAATAATTATTTAGTGAGAACTTATGATAACTGTAAATAAAGTTAATTTATTAAATAAATTGATTAGTTCACAATACTTCACATTAACTTGTTTCCTCGAACTACAAAGGCTATATCATAAAAGGAGTATTTAAGGCTCGGGTCCATAAAACGATAAAAATATGTGAATATATTTCTTTTTTTTTTATCCACCCAGTTCCGATTCATTGGCCGATTGATCCGGATTGGACACTGCATAGGCCCATTATTGGGGTGACCTTCCCAACCCAACTGCTCCATTCACAATACTAGGATTTGAACTCTAAATATTGCTTAAGAGATCTAGTGCATTATCCCGCTAGACCAACTGATAATTGATAAAAATATGTGAATATATTTCGACGAGATAAATCAACCATAATAATTGATTTGGTTATGTTGTTTCTGAACCATAACAACCTGAACCATATGCTTCACTACTTCAAGTGTGACTAGAGGTGTAAGGAATATAACTATGACTTAGCTTAGAGGTGTTAAATGGGCCGGGTCGGCCCATGAGCCCAGTGACCCAACTAGGTCCGACCTAGACCAAGCCCGGTCCATAAACAGTGACAGGCGAGTTAGGCCGATTCAGGGGATAGTTTTGTGGGCCCCTATTGGACTTATTCATAATAGCTGAGCCCAGGCTCGAGCCCATGACCGGCCGGCACAAGCCCGGCCCAGACCCCCTATAAATATTAAATATATATTATATGTATATATATCATATATTGATATATATATATATATAGTTATATACCAAAACCAAATCATATATATTTATATATATATATATATTACTAATACTAGTATATACAATAATTATATACAAATGATCCCAGATTAAAGTTGTATAAGTTCTTGATGTAAAAATAATTTTTTTTGTTAAATCTTTATGCAATATTTTTTAAAGTTGTTATATGTACACTCCAATATTTTGAAGTTAATAAAAATTATTAGAGTTTTTTTTTAAAGTAAATTTCATTTTTATTTATTATTCAAAAGTCAAAACTATAGTCTATAATATAAAAGTAATAAATACTTGAATAAGTTTTAAAAAAAAATACTAATTAATATTTAGATTTTAGATATGAAACATAAAGTATGTAAGAGAATATATTTTTCAAAGTTTAAAAAACAAAGACCCAACCCGGAAAAGTCCTGCCCAGCCCACCAAACTGGGTTCATGGGTCAAGTTGGGCCCAAGGCTCACGTCTCTAGGCCCAGTCCAAGCCCGACCCGGCCCATTTGAGCTCGAATTAAGGGTTAATTAAGGATAACATTTAAAGTAATCTAAATTATTTTTAATTAAGGAAAATAATAATATTTATATTCTTAACATATACTTACCATCATTCAAACGTTTTATCTTTTCAATAAAAAAAAATATATAAATTCTTATATGATTTCCATAATACATAATTATTCATATTTTTAGTAAAAATTATTATTGTCTTAGGCGGCACTCCCCGGTGCAAGTGCCGCCTAGGTGACAAGTACATAGTACATGCGAGAAGTTTGGAGTTATCGTTTGTGCACTTGTCCCCAAAGGAAGAATGGGTGAGATTTTTCCCGCCATATCATGGGTTTACCACTTGGTTTCCATGGCTAGTTGGGGATACGGTACAACATCTCACATTCGTTTTCATTGCACATTCCTGTTGGACTAGACACATCTTAGCAGTAGAGAGTATTGTCGGAAATTTTAATTTATATAACTAAATTCTCGTGTAAATGAAAATTAGATGCTTTAAGTTCATGGAATGAACAGGTTGTATTACTTTGAAAATGGATGTTCAAATTTAACGAATGAGATGATCAGCGCATTGAATGAATGTGTCCACATTCAACGAATATGTGATGAGATTCAATGAATGGATGTAATCTTAAAATTCATGTCTATTTTGCGAAAATCCACGACCCTTGGACTATTATTAGTAACCCCTCATTCCATCATAATCGAATACAATTGGTCATTTTTTATGAATTCTCTTTTATCTAAGTTTTGAGAGTTCTAATTCCTTTAATTTTGATAATTCTTGATATTTGTATTGATGTTATTTTTAAAAAGCTGATCGTTATAAATTAAGAAATGATTGTATTTTAGCCATGAATATTTATGCGGTACAAAATTACTTTCCAAGACAAGGACTAAACTCTTGACTCGACCTATTTATGATTATTTTTGAAATTAATTTATAACAAGTATGGTTGCGAATGTGACTTCGTTATAAAGTTTTTAAATTTAATAAATACGTACATTTTATAAAATTATGAATAGAATTTCAACTTATGTTTAATAAAAATGAGACTGACATGGTAAAAAGTTAAAACTGCAAGTCGACTTTCCCCTCAAAAAAACATAAAAAACTGCAAGTCCACCACTAAAGGGTGTGGGCCATTGGACAAACATTGATGCAAGAAGATAATGAAAACGTGCTTGATTTGGAATAGCGACAAAGGGGCAGAAAGGAATGCAACTATGGCTGTATCTATGGGTCCCACCACTTTGAAGTAGCAGCCCCCACACGCCACCAAAGGAGCCGTATAATTCACGTACCAAAAAGAAAAAAAGAAAAAAACGAAGAGCAACCACATAATTCATGCACCCTGGCAACAACAATTTTACATTTAAGTTTTTTTTTTTTTGGTTTAGCTTTCAATACATATCTGTATATGTGTATCCGTAAGTTGTATTTACATATCTGTATATGTGTATACCATGATAGTTCTGGGGTTGCAATTCAATAATGGGGTTCGAATCCTCTTATCTTCTTTCATTTTTCCTTAGATGAAGGTGCGTGCATGTGTGTATAGCATTTCGATTGACATTTATAAAGTGTCTCGAGTCATGACAATTGGCAGCAACGTGTGGTGCAATTTGGATATTTTCACATAAGTTTTTTTTCCCCTCTTGCACTACGGCTTTTGACAAAATGTTATACTTTCTATAAAAAGATAATCAATCTTTTTAAATTGCGATAGAAAACTCATTTGCACAGCTTTTTTAACACAAAAAAAACTCAACCCTAATACTTTGTATGTTCAAAAACGATTTTGTAGATGAAATACACCGTGCGCTCAATGGCGTTAAAAAGTAAACATAAAAATAAAAACCTAATACATGCTTGTTAGATCACAAGAGGGAGCTCAAATTGGGGAGAAATTAAGCAAAGACCCAAATAAAATTCAAACTCATGCGTTAGGACACCACATCTTAACCCAAAAATCTTAAGGCAATGAGTTTATAGATCTTTCCCATTTATAAGCTTGTTCACTTGACCTTCTCTTTTCCAATTTGGAAATACTAATTCACACTTGACTACATTTGAAAATTCAACAATAATAAGGTGTATAGTTGTTTGCTAACTTGAAAAAATTTGTGGCGCCTTGATTTTATTGAAAAATATTTGATGTTTATAAGCATAAATGTATAATAAATTGTGGAGCTTAAGAGAAGATTTTAGAGGTTACACGTGCACTACATAGTGAGCTTAGGCTGCATTTGCATCACATTGGCACTTTAAGTACACTTCACATGTATGCATTATTGTAAGGAAGTTTACCTTTAAGTCTAAAGCCTCTATTTTGTTTGGGATTCGTTAGTTAAATCAAGCCAATTGCAAAGTTCGAACCAAGAGCCTATTTTTTAACTTGTTTTTTTTTTTTTGGTTGCCCACCCGGTTCACCGGAGCTTTGCCCCGACTACGTCCGGATCCGACCCGCGTCGCGCACCTGGCATTGGTGGGTGAGTCTCCCAACGGGGATTTTTGCATACATTGGGGTTCGAAACCGAGACCCCGCTTAAGCGATACCGAGCCGCTTATTAGTTTGACCTAAATCGAGTCATTTACAAATAATTGATATATCAAAAATTAAGTCTTTAAATTAAATTTTCGTACGTTTTGTGTTTGTTACAGGAAGCTAATGGAAGTTACAAATATTTTTTGTAAAAACTCGTACATTAAATATTTTGAAAGTTACAAATAGCCGTTGATGATTTATTAGTACTAGTGAACAGGGCACACACAATGCATATGTAAAATGAAAATGAGCTATTGTTTAATTATGTTGTGTAACATTAAATATATATTAAATTTTTCAATAAGAAATATATTAAATTTTCTATACGAAATACATATTTTAGTGTTTTTAATATAAAATTTCTATATTATATATAAAATTTAATTTAAAATACAATTAAATTATATTGCTAAAAAATAAATAAGATGATAGAGGAAAGAGGAGGGATAAGAAAGACATAAAGTTAAAACACATTAGAAAAAAGCTAGAAGTGAGAGGAGTTAATAGATGTCACATGAAAGACACTAAGACTCCAAAAACACCAAGAGTTCATAGACCTCAAACGATCATTGAAGAACATGCTTTATAAAATAATATAAATCAATGGCGAAGGCAAATTTTTTTCTCAGTGGGATCACCGCTAAGAATGCAAACGACTTATGTATGGTCGAAAATTGGCTTTTCTTTAGGTTCCAATTCAAGTTTAAACTCAACGAGACAATAAAAATTGGCCTCGAACTCGGTTCGACTTGTTTCGCTCGAATTTGTAAATGAACTACATGTTTGGATTTGAGATTGAGTTAGAATTCAAAATTTTTGAATTATTTTGCTTGAGTTCAAAAGTTGATGTATTATTTTATAAATTTATATAATATCCCCATAATATTAAAAAAGCCTTGCGAGTTTGTGATAAAAAATTGTTTAGTTTGAATCTTTGAACTTGAGTTTGAATCGATTAGTTAGGCTTGCGAACATACTTGATTTATTTACATCCACACTAGGTAATAAAAATGTTGTATTAAAATTCTCGAAATATAAATTCGAATAAATATCCCTTCTAGTTTGTAATGTGGGATGCGTATTGTATAAAAAAAAATAGAGAAAACTAAAAAGGAAGTGACGGATTTTATGTCTTGTATGTTGACTTAATTATGCACATATATATTTATATATACTAGCTCTAGCTGTCAGATATATGCATATGTATATGAACTTTTAAAATTATGAAAATTTATTAAATTTCATACATAAATATATTTTTTTAATTATATGTAGTGTATATTTATCAAAATTTTAATAGAAAAATACTTTAAGTCAAAATAAAATTATATGATTAAAATAAATAAGGAAAAAGAGTTAAAAAGTAGATAAAGGAGAGATGAAAGAAACTAAAAAAGATAACATTGATGGAGGATGGAAAAAGGAAAGAGGAGAAAGATTGTAAAAGAAAGGAGAAAACACGTTAATTAGTGGGGACTGGGGAGGGGAAAAAGGAAAGAGAAATGAATTGAGAGAGGGAAGCTAAACACACAAAGTACCTATTAAGACATATTAGAAGTTTGATAATTAAGTTTCAGAAGAAGTTTTTATTTATTATACCTTTATTAAGTTGAAATATATATTCTACACTCAATAATTAACCTGGAAAGTGAGAATAGATATATTTAAAATATTAAGAGGTTCTTGTCATAATATTAATATATAGTCAATTTTTCATCTATTATACTAGTCAAAATATAATTTCTTTATATAATATTTGTGTTCTATCTACTTTTTTATCTCATCTTTTATAAATTTATAGTAATCAAATTTAATGTGTATTAATAAGTTCTTGATGATATTATGCTTGTAACCTAATACTAGGCGTAGCACGAGTTAGACGCTAGTTTATAATATATAGTAATTGAATTATTGGGATTTGGACCTCACTATATAAGAATTTTTATTTTCTTGAGTATGGTCCAATAACAAATAAAATTCAAAAATTATAATTTTTTTTAATATTTACTACATAATTTAATGAAATTAAAAAAAAAATTAATGGAGTCATTAGACCCTACCAAGACATATCTACCTCCACCCATGGTATAAATTACAAATACGACTTTATTCGTATATTTTATTATCCTTCTGCATTAATGATTTCGTACTTTTTTTAATGCTTTGCTACCATTGAAAATTCTTATATTTTTTGAAACTTAACATATATTCTAAAAGTGTATTATCTGCAATGTGTGACAAATCATTTGTGATCATAAGATAAATAAAACCTCAGGAAAAAAAAAAAAGAACCACTTGTATAATCCCCTCTATCTCCATCCCAAATTCCTAACATTTGCTTTTAATAATAAACATCGTATGTTCATGACAAATACTGAAAATTATGGTGAACTTATTAAAAGGGAATTCTTACTAGAATCGGATTCTATTACATCAAAATTAATTATGTGGTGAGTATTTTATACTTATTATGTAATTAATGTATAATTTAAAAAGAACAATCAATCACATAAAAAATATATTAATATTTACTATATAATTAATTTAATACGACTAAATCGGATCTGAAAAAGAAATTTTCCTTGTTAAAATGATTAGCTCTTCACAAGTACAGTACATTCATGTTTCAGAGAGAATTTAGACATTGCACCCGCCTCTACGCAATATATAATTTGTATATCCACGTGCATGATGGTTACATACTTTTGGATATGGACAAAATAAAACTGTGTGGGGGCTAGTCGATAATCAATACGTCTAATTCGTCTATATATTAAATTTATTGACTTCAATTTTTGTATTTAATATTTAATCATGTTCATTGATTTATCGTAGATATTTTCACAAAATTAAATTTATGAACTTCAAAATTCTTTGGTCCTCTTGTCTGGTTTAATAAACTTAAAAAGTAAAATTGCCAATATATGTGTGGTTGATTTATCGCACGTGCATGATAGTGATATATATATATATATATATATATATATATTTCTGCAAGCTCAAGGCAATATTTTTATCCGAAAAAAAAATTGATTTTATTAAAATCATATGCATAATTTATGCAAATCAATTGATCGAGAAACATAAAGAATTCTTTGTTTTGATAAATAATGCATCAAAATTCTTATCAAAGAAGTCAAAAGGTAATTAATTTTATATATAAACTGGAATTGATGAAATAGATCATTTGAATCGAAAAATATTTTGACAGATGAGTTTTTCTAATGTGAAATTTGATTTTAGATATAAATATTTCTTCATAATTTGTGTTTTGTTCGAATTTTATCTGCTTTTCAGTTTGTTTTTCCAATTTTTAGGTTTTCTTGTATATATATATATATATATATGTTGACTATCAATGGCTTCTCGCGTGTTTGTGTGTATAATATTGATTTTCAATGGCGAAAATATAAATATAATTGCAGCTGTCACAGAAAAGAATTGCAAAGAATACTGAAATTTCATAACTTTATTTTGTACCGTACAAGATTGTGAAGAAAATTACAAAATCTGTACATCTTAGCCCATTTTCCAAACTTCACAAAAAATTTAAAATAAAATCAAAAAACTCATGCCTTCAAAAACATTTACCCTCCCTTTGTTCTAAAATTTTGGTAAGAAACATAGAATAATTTTTTTTTAATTTTAAATAATAATCCTCTATACTTTCATTTTTAATTATTCCCTCCCAAAGAATGAACTAAAAATAGGAGAAAAAAAAAAAAAAAAAGGGTCGATGGCCACACAAAAATTGGGTCCTTCAATGCTTAGCGCTTCCAGGTTCCAACATACTATATGTAAAAGAGAGTCAGTAAATTCCAGTTGCAAAAATTTCCAGAATTTCTGACCCAAAAAAAAATCATGCAGATTAACTATTTAATTAATTCCGTGTGTGTCAAAATTCCAAAGAAATGAAGCCTCTGATGATAAGTATTCCTCATTATTGTCGGGCCAATAATCCACGTTGTTGGGCACAGTTGGCATCAAAAAATCACCCCCTGAAAAATCATCAAATCCCGGAAATAACCCGTAATCCGCCACGTTATTCTCCGTGCCCATGCTCAAAAACTGGTCCAGGAACGCATTGTCCAGGGGTATTTCCGTTATTTCGGACTCCACCTGCGCCGCCCCGTCCGACACCGACGGGCACGGCGACTCCGCGTGCTGCAACGGCTCCGACGACGACAGCGAATCCGATTGCGAGTCCAAATTATCGACCCGACCCGATGTCCCGACGGCGGCCTGGCCCGAGCCCGAGTGCGCGAATCTGGCAGCGGCGACCTGGATCTCGGCCGACGTCATGGACCTGCCGTTGACTATATCCGGCGGATTGTCCGGGAAATTGAACTTGGCGTTGCAGCCGCGGAGGCAGAAGAGCGCCGCGTCGAAGGCACGCGCCGCCTTCTCCGCCGTGTCGTAGGAGCCGAGCCAGATCCTCTCCCTGCTGTTCGGGAGCCTGATTTCGGAGACATATTTGCCCCACTTGCGCTTCCTCACACCCTTATACTTCAAATTAGAAGAAGAAGAAGCTTCTGAGTTAAGCCTCTGTAAAGTGGAGCTGGATAACGATGGCTGCTCCTTTTGATTCACAGATGATTTCACCATATCCAAAAAAACAATTTAATTTCTTCTTGATAAATATATATCCACTTGAATCTGTGTCTTTTTTTGGGTTTTTTCAGTTTTTTTAGTGTGCGTGCTGTGTTTTTTGCGAGTACAGAATGTGTTGTTGGAGATGGATGGGAATGGCAACTGGCGGCTCTGCCATTTATATACGGGTGGGCGAGGGGGCGAGGAGTGAGGAGTGAGAGAGAGAGAATGTGGGTCAACACAGAACGGGAGAAGGGCGTGTTGATAAAAAAGGACACGTGTGGGAAAATATAGGTATAGAATATCTTATTTTGAGTAGATAGTCCAAGGCTCCCAGTAATGGGAGTTATGTTGTTTGGTAGTACGCGGTGATGTAAGAGAACACATGGGGGAATCCGAGTTCCTCGTGGATTAATTCGGATGGGTCGAGGAAGGACCACTTTTGCTTTTTTGCAGGTTGCGGCACACCTAGTACCATTTTTGTGTCCATCAAATTTCAACATGATACTGTTCGGGACATGGAGGCAACTTTCAAAAATAATTTAGTTATTTTTGTATCTAAGAATTTAATATCATCCGTTAAAATTGAAAATAACTTTGTTGTCTAAATTACTGAACTACAAATTATAATTATCATTCTTTAAGTTGAAGTAGCATAACACGTTTTTTTATTGAATGAGAGATTTTGAATTCAAATGCAAGTCCTTTGATGCAATTAGTTTAGTCAAATCAAATTCAAAATAAGAAAGTATCATTTGTATTGTAACTTGGTTTGTTCTTGAATTGAGGAGACTCCTAATCGAGAAAAATTATGAGTGTAAGAAGTGGACTTTCCTGTAAAGGGATGAATAACGTGATCTAATTGGAATGAGTTCCAACTAAAACCTTTTCATGTTTAGGTTAATATTGAGAGGTGAGTAATTTAGATCAGAAAACTCAACAGAAATTTAGGGTATTTAAAATGCCTTACCATTTGCAATAAATGTTAGGATATATATTTATAGATGAAGACTTATTAACTGGGAGACCCGAAGGACCAAACTATTTATAGTAATGCTTTTAGATTCTCTTAGATCATTATAAGCCCGTACACATTGAAAGAATCAATAATAGAAAAATTATTTTTTGTGACCAATTTTAGCCAAAATCGGTCACAAAAACAGTTTTGTGACCGAATAAATCGGTCATGAAAACCTTGGTCACAGTTTTTTTGTGACTGAAGTTGTGACCGACTATTTTATGATCGAATTTTGTGACTGAAATTTTAGTTACAGAAAAATAATAGTGAGCTAACGTTTGGTCACAAAATTGAGGGAATACTGACCGAAATTTTGGTCACAATTTGATTCAATCTGTGATCGAAATTTCTGTCACTATTCCTTTCATTTTGTGACTGAACTTTCGTTCACTATACCTTTCATTCTGTGACCGAAATTAATTTTTAGTAAATCAATATAAATTATATTTGTACCCTCGTCAAATTTTTTAGTAAATCAATATAAATTATATTTTTAAATAATCAATTATTTATATATTATTATATTCCAAATTTCAAAATTATTATATTCAATTAATTATGTTAATTACTCAAATTCAAAATTCAATTGGATTTAATTACTCAGTTTCAAGCACTTTCAGAAACTCAATTGAACTAATTTTTTGTGACCGAAAATTCGGTCACAAAATCCTTTCAAATGGAAAAATATTAGTGACCGATTTTTTCGGTTACAAAATCCCTTGAAAGACATGGATTTTTTGTGATCGAAAAATCGGTCACAAGATTCTATCACAATGGAAGAGATATTAGTGACCGATTTTTCAATCACAAAATTCTTTGAAAGGCAGTGGTTTTTTATGACCGAAAATTCAGTCACAAATTTCTTCGCAAGGAGGAGATATTAGGGGACCAAGTTTTCGGTCACAAAATCCCTTAAAAAGCATGGATTTTTTTGTGACCGAAAATTTGGTCACATATTCCTTGACATGGAAAAAATATTAGTGACCGATTGTTCGGTCACAAAATTCCTTGAAATGCATGGTTTTTTTGTGACCGAAAATTCAGTCACAAATTACTTCACAATGAAAGATATTAGTGATCGATTTTTCAGTCACAAAATTCCTTGAAAGACATGATTTTTTGTGACCAAAAATTCAGTCACAAATTCCTTCACAAGGAATAGATATTAGTGACCGATTTTTTGGTCACAAAATCCCCGTCAAAGACATGATTTGTTTGTGACCGAAATTTTGGTCACAAAATCCTTGACAAGGAAAACAATATTAGTGACTGATTTTTTGATCATTAAATTTCAAAGGCATGAATTTTTTGTGACCGAAAATTCGATCACAAAATCCTTCACAAGAAAAGATGTTAGTGACCAATTTTTCGATCACAAAATCCCTTCAAAGACATGAATTTTGTTGTGACCAAAAATTTGGTCACAAAGATGCGGTGACATTAATAAATTTTCTTTTTGACATTTTTAAAACAAAAATGACAATAATATAAATATAAACAAATAAAAAATTTATTTTTGATTTTTTTTTGTTACCAAAATGTTTGTTTTGTGACTGATTTGACAATCACAAAAGTATTTTCATTCTTCTCTAAAATCGATTACAAAACCGGTCACAATTCTCCATTTTTTGTGACCAAGGAGTTCGGTCATAAAATTTGGTCATAATAAACAGTTTTTCTAGTAGTGGACCTTTTGGAGGATAAGTGGACTACCCAAGGTGTTTGCATTAAATGTGCTTCAATTTGCAGGGACTTTTTTTTGGGTGGGGGGGGGGGGGGCGCTGCTGGGGCAATTTTTTAAAAAATGTATATATGTGAATTTTAGTTCGATAAAAACCTGAGAGGAGGGGAGTTGCCCCCTCCAACCCCTTGATTCCGTCCCTAGCTTTAAGGCCAATGTAACTAATGTGATAGTAAGGTGGTAACCTATATTATGCAATGTGGATTGAGTTGTCCCTCATTTAATGAGAATATTTGTAATAAATTGTCTAGTCAGAAAAACACATGTATTATAACTACGCCATTGGTACTAATGGGTCCTTTGATGAAGTCATCAAAGGCTTTCCTCGAGGTCAAACCCTTATACTGCATAAATGAGTTTCTAGCCTATTGTGCGAGCATACTGAGCAGTAGGGATTCGAACAGGTGATCATGGGATTGGAGGGGGATGTCATACCGTATTGTAATTGGATTGATAGGGCTGATGTTCATGTTTCAAGAGATTTCCAAAAGAAAACCACATGGTATGATTAGATTGTGCAACGTGGCATAATAAAATCATACCATATTATCTTGCAATATTTGAAGTGATGAAGAAACTTGAGTTGTTTGGAGCTAGCGCCTATTCTTTGAGACTCAAATAAGTCTAGACTAGATCTGATTCCTCTTCAACAACATTGGATGTAAGTCGAGAAAATGTGCATTAGATGTAAATAGGAGAGAATGAGAATTAGAAAGAAGCGAAATCTATTTAGACTGTACTTCTAATAAAAAAGAAAAATAAAATCTCAATTGAGCCTATTTATGTAAATAAAATATTCATAATCGTAAATTAGAAAAAGTACCACCTACCAAAATAAATTGTACTATGGAGCAATTTATGGGGTTGTACACCTCTACTCTCCAAACTCAATACGCCAAGTTAATCACAAATTTATTTGTAGGTCAGTAGCATAGGTGACTCTTCACGCAATTCCACTAAAATTTTATTTTCCGACTATTATATATATATATATATATAGTATTATATGACCCTTTCACTACAAGTTAAAATTTTAAAAATTTATAATTGGCTCATTATCTATACTAAAATAATAGATATATTAAGTTTTGATCCTAGTTATTAACAATCCTTGAGTCGCCGTCGTAATAACTTGTAAATTCAAGTATACTAAAGATTGTTACAAGGGATTTGGATTGTTACGTTTAGTATCTAGTTAATTTTACAACATAAGATAATTAGATACTTTTTCCCCATAAATTATGATATTTGATAATCTGATCTCTGTTTGTAATATTATCTTAATGATCTTCGCGCATTAACGAATCGCGATTGATCTTGATCTGAAATCCACAAGTCAAGTGCTCTCTAACCAAAAATGTGACTAGGATGGGCCATTATCTATTTAGAATCAAATTATCAACGAAATAATCACCAAACTCGAGGCACTCACAGCGTTAATGGCATTGCTTTAAGATATGGTTTTTGGCAAAACTTCCGAGGTCCAAAGTCAACGCCTTAGGGACCTCGGAAAATATTACTACATATCATTGGAATTCGATTTAATTGAACTCCAGTCAGTCTATTTCATAAATTATGTGTTAATTGCATAACAAATTTAAATTATTTATCATATAAATTAATATTAATTTGATTAAACCAAGTCTCAACTGAAATTTTCAGTCCAAATTTATAAAGTTAGGACTCTAGCGAAACAAATTAATTTGGAAGAGAATTGAAGAGTAGGAAAATGCGTGTGGGATGGAGAGACTAACATAAAACATTTATTATTAAAAGGTGGGAGCAGTGCATATTGACTGCATGAAGAAAAGGGATGGGCACTGGGCAGACGCGTCGGATCGCTGAATTCTGCTGATGACTTGGAAAATGATACATATATATCCAGCAGTGTTGACACAAGGCTACGAAATTTCAGCGCTGCTTTTCTCTGAACTCTTTATGTGCTACGTCACGATATGTTGAAATTTGAAATATGTATCGTAAATAATAATAATAATAATAATAATAATAATAAAACAAAAATATAATCGCTCCCTAATAAAATATATTATCAATATTAATATATATTTGAGAAATATATTTGACTCAATTTTTTTTAATTTTGACGAAATTCTAATTTTTTAAAATTTTGAATTATTTTTAAAAACAAAAAATATAATCTTCAATGCAATCATGACATTTAATCAAATTCAAATTTGATTTTTTCTAAAAAAAATCAAAAAATATCACTTTCAATGCAATCATGGCATTTAATTTAATTCCAGAATTCTAAGAGTCACACTAGCAAAAAAAACAAAAAAAAAAGCTGATAATTTTTGTTACCATATTTGAGAAAGATGTTTTACTCAAATTCATCTAATTTTGGCTAAATTTTAATTTTTTAGAATTTTGAATTTTTTTCAAAACAAAAAATATAATCTTCAATGCAATCATGACATTTAATCAAATTCAAATTTGATTTTTTCTAAAAAAAATAAAAAATATCATTTTCAATGCAATCATGGCATTTAATTTAATTCCAGAATTCTAAAAGTCACACAAGCAAAAAAAAAACTGATAATTTCTTTTTTTCTTTTTTTTTTACCTTTTGGGTTAGAATACTAATAGACACATCTTCATAAGAAAAACAAATCAATTTAGTAACTTCAAGCCATTTTTATATTTTTTATTTTTTACAGATGTGTCTATTGGTACCTTTTGAGATAACTTTTCAAGCCTATTTTTATGTTTCTTATATTTTTCCCTATATAATGGTTTTTACTTTTCTAATGTTTTTTTTCTGTACAATGATTTTTATGTTTCTTATTTTTATTTACATGGTTTGTGTTTTTCATTACTGTTTTCCTTTTTTTTTTAACGTTTCTTTTGTTCATCTTTTCATTCTTCTTGATTAGAGAGAGAGGAATAGTTTAATAGAGTTTAATGGATAATAGAATCTTAGATGTATAGAGAGAGTAAGAGTTCAGATTATAATAATTTTTTACATTTCTCATTTTTTTTTCTTGATTTGTGTTTTTCGTTACTGTATTCCTATTTCTTTGGATATATTTGTTTGTATTTTTATGCTTCTTTTGCTCACCTTTTCATTCTTCTTGATTAGAGAGCGAATGATAATTTGAATCATTCTTGACTTCATACTATTTTATTAAATCTCAAGAAGTTCTTCGTACATGGTGTAAGAAGTGATTACAATTTTTGTTGTCCTCAATTCAATTCATTAAAATAATGGTTACTTTTCAATGCAAATTAATTAATTTCTTATTGAATAAGTTTTATATTAAATTAGTATATTGATTAAGAAGTTCTCGGTCAAATGTAAGAGTTGAATGGCATTTTTGTTGCCCTGGTCCAATTCATTTTTTTTTTCCTTTCAAAACGTTCATTTATTCAACAATTGTACAATTCATATTTCATTTAGTTTTTAATTCAAAGAAAACTTCGACAGTGGATTTAATTGTATCAAATTGAGTCAATTCACTCCTTCAATAATAAGGCTAACGAAAACTTCAATAATAGGTTTAGTTGTTGCTTTGGTACATACACATGTGTGTAATTCAATTTATCTTTAAATTAATTATTATTTTGTTTTATATTGTGCTGATTGAGTGATCTTTTGTTATTATTTTATTTTAATGAAACCTTTATTAATATATTAATTCTCAAAAATTATCATCACATCTCATGAAATTATATTATTCAAACTTAGTTCCTCAGTTCGCAAGTCAAAATTTCGTCCAACTCACTCATTTCATTCAATTGGCGGTAGTTTTCATCACAACGTTTATTTAACTTGTTTATTGTTGAGTTTTATATTGCACTAATTCAACAGTCTTTTGTTATTTTTAATTTAATGAAAAACTTCGATAATGGATTTAATTGTATCAAAATTGAGTCAATTTACTCCTTCAATAATAGGTTTAACGAAAACTTCAATAATAGGTTTAATTTTTATTTTAGTACATACGCATGGGTGTAATTCAATTTATCTTTAAGTTAATTATTATTTTTTATATTGTATTGATTGAATGATCTTTTGTTGTTATTTTATTTTAACGAAACCTTTATTAATATGTTTAATTGTCAAAAATTATCATCATCTCATGAAATTATATAATTCAAACTTAGTTCCTTTGTTCGTAGGTTAAATTTTGTCCAACTCACTCATTTGATTCAATCGGCTGTAGTCTTCATTATAACTTTCATTTAAATTGTTTATTATTGAGTTTTTAAATTGCACTAATTCGACGATCTTTTGTTGTTTTTAATTTAATGAAAACTTCAATAATAGATTTAATTGTATTAAAGTGAGTCAATTCACTTCTTTAATAATAGGTGTAAAGAAAACTTCAATAATAGGTGTAATTGTTGTTTTTAGTACGTACATATGTGTATAATTCAATTTATCTTTAAATTATTTATTATTTTGTTTTATATTGTATTGATTGAATGATTTGTTTTTGTTATTTTATTTTAATGAAACCTTTATTAATATGTTTAATTCTCAAAAATTATCATCTCATGAAATTATGTTATTCAAACTTAGTTCTTTGATCACAAGTCAAAATTTTGTCCAACTCACTCATTTCATTCAACCGATGGTAGTTTTCATAACAACTTTCATTTTAATTGTTTAAATTTACTTTTTTTAAAAAAAGAATTATTGGTTATAAATTTGCCTATTTTATGTATCATTTGTTTTAAACCTCAGTATGTTCAAAGTTTTTAATGAATTATTTAACAAACTATTCGATATTTGTTATTAGATAATTAGAGTTTCTTTCTTTTTTTTTGTGTGTGTTTGCAGATTCATGTCAAGACGATAATGGCTTTTCCATCAATCGATTCGAAAGATTTATATTAATTTTAGTTTTTGTTATGTATCAAAATTTTGCACGTTATATTTACTTGATATTGAACTTGCAATTATTTAAATTTCCTAATTTTTTATTAAAGTAGTGAAGAGGATTTTTGACTTTTTGTTATTTTAGTAAAACAAAGCCTCATTTTTCAATTTTCATATCGAGAGTGTTTATAGAGTTTGATAAAAAAAATTGCTTTTGTATTCACATAATTTTAAAAATATATTTTACATAGATTTCATTGCAATATGAATTATAAATATGATTTTTAATTTAAAATTTTTATTGATATTATTCTTTCCGTGTATAACACGGGTTACATACTAATATAAAAATATTATACAAGATTCCGACTGCCAAATAAGTCTCTACCAACCACAATCGCTCGTAGAGCCGGATTGAAACTTACTATCATTGTTAATGAATGCACCTAAACTTAATTGCGAATTTCACTTTTGTTATTTTTTTTTTGTCTGCGTAATGGACTACATAGAACAATTGGGGTCCAAATGTTTCTTCTATTCGTTACATTAATTCCAAATTTCAACACTAAGACTTGGAAGTTGGGGTAGTTTAGCACTTGTCTATCCAGCTATTCCTTCTTCAGTCAAAAATAGCTCTTATTCACTAGGCTTCCGCGCTTTTGATTTTTAATTTCCCACACTTTTATCAACTTACCTTAACTATCAACTTAATTAAAGCGGCTTCCTTGTGCTTTCTCCTTTCCTTTGGTGGAACTTAATACACTCTGTTTTGCACTAAATTCTAGATAGGAAACAACAACCCCCACCAAAAAAAAAAAAAACCATGACGACGACGACGACAACAAAAGAAAAGTAGTTTTAGTATTTGATTTGGTAAGGAAAATAATAAAAAGAAACTGTAGACAAAATAAAGAGCTAAATACACTTTACTCCCTTGAATTATTAGTGATGCGGGTCAAATTCGGAAGCCGGTCGACCTCGGTCTGTAACTCTGGTCGAATGAGTAGATGAAGGTA
>CM047885.1:4881554-5174369 GCA_026212405.1 Petrea volubilis | reverse complement strand
AATTTGGAGTTGAATTTAGAGTGCTAAATGTAAAAATATATTAAAAATTATACATAAAAATTGTATAAAGGCAAATTCTTCTAATTATTTCATTATGGGAAGTAAGGATTTTATTGGGTAATTTAGAGGGTGAATGAGACAACAATTTTAAAATGAATAGATTGACATTTTAGTCAATTATATTTAACTCTATTTTAAAATGAAACGATTGTCTTGGGTAATTTGGAACGGTGAATAAGACATAGCAAAAATTATATTTAACTATATTTTAAAATGAATCAACAGTTTAGTCAATTGTCAATTAGAGAAAAATAAAAGTGAAGTTTCAATAACAATTTTCGAAGCTAACTACAATTACTTAAAAATAGCCAAAAGATTGAAAATGTGCGTAAATTTTAGAAGCATATGCTATAAATTTTTAGCCAAAAAAAAAAAAGGAAAATTAGACTAAAAACGAAAAATGGTAATCACATCCGCTCCAAATTAGGGAAACCAAAAGGGCACAACCTATGCGCCTAAACTGGAAAACCCTAACAGACGAAATTAGAGATAAATTTTGTATCCCAATCCAACCCAAAATGATATTCGGATATAATGAAGGTTCGATAATAATACTTTTCTCTGTTCATGATCCTAACCTTGGACTTCGACAAACCCATGTTTAATTATATACCAAATAGATATTGATTAAGAATTTTTAGTATTTTTCTCAAATATTTATCGAACGACTCCACTTAATTATCAGTATGCCTTTTTTGACTAAGAAAAATTGATGACATATCATTCAAGAATGTTAATGTGATTTTAATTTAATCATGTTCTCGATTCATGTAAAGAAGTAAATTTTAAATTGAAAAAATTTGAAAAAAAATTCAAATTTTGCTACATAAGAGTTTGAATTCAAATTAAATTCTTTTTGAATTGGATAATACTTATCTCTCTTAACATGCATGAGATAATTGTTATCCATTAATATTAGAGAATACTTATCTTATCTCTTGTAGCCTATATATATATATGTGCTCTTGGTAGTCATTTGATAATGAGGCAAGAGATAAGAGGAAAGATAGAAGTAACAGAGAAGGAACGAGAGAAGAAAAAAAAGAGAGCATTGAGAGGCTTAAAAATTAGAGAGTTTGGAAATACATAAGAAATAATTATTTGTGAAAAGAATTGTGAGATTATTTTCTTGAGCGTTGGGTATATTAGAGAATATTGTTAGATTATTTTCTTGAGTGTTGGATATAATTAGAGAATATTTTTTCTAATTGTTATAACTCTCTATAAATCTCATTATAGTAGAATCGTTCCTCATCGGTAGACGTAGACTTGTTACTAGTCGAACTACTTAAATATTATATCGTTTAAATTTTCATTCGTTTTATTATCAATTTATTATCGTCTATTTAACTAAATATATTATTTTATTCGGGTGCTAATTCAACAAAGAAAATATTATATTTTGAAACATTCAACAAAGTTGCTTCAATTATTGATACTCCATTGTATGGGTATTGCCAAATTCAATTTTTGACTCCATTGTGTATGGTCCTCGTCAAGAAACTGACACAATTTTTTTTAAGGAAAGTGAAAAATTTATTGCAGAAAGAAATCATCAATGTAGAATGGATAGCTCATAGCTGACGTAATTTGGTTCTATATACCGAGCCAAACAATTATATTCCACATAAATTTGAAATAGAAACGTCCAAAACACGTAAAACAAAGTCGACTGACATCAAAGTCTTTGTACATAAAATTTTCAAAAGCTAACCTACCGGGGCAATAATATATTAATATTAATGAACCTAAAATAAATAGCAAAACAAGTCTAGCTATTTACATATTTCGTGCAAAAGAAAATTCTAAACAGCAAAATGAGCGAGATGAAGCAGAGCAAGCCCCATGCCATAATGATCTCGGTCCCATACCAGGGCCATATTAACCCTTTTGTTTATCTAGCTCTGAAGCTTGCTTCTAAGGGCTTTACCATCACTTTTGTTCATCTCGAATTTATTCACCACAAGTTAGCCGAGGCCCGCCATGGCGACGCCAGCGAAGTCGATTTGTTCTCTGAAGCTCGAAAATCGGGTCTAGACATACGCTACACGACGATCAGCGATGGTTTGCCTCTGGAGTACGATCGATTTCTTAACTTTGAGGAGTATTGGGAGATGATATATCGTGATTTTACCGCTCGTGTGGATGATTTTGTTGGGAAATTAATCAGTTCCGATCCATGTTTGGTGCCTTTCTTGATAGCTGACACTGTTTATGAGTGGCCTGGAACTATTGCTCACAAGTACAACCTTGTGCATGTTTCTTTCTGGACGCAACCTGCCTTGGTATTTAATTTGGCTTACCACTGGGATCTTCTAAGAGAAAACGGCCATCTTCCTTGTAGCGGTATGCATATATATAAATATATATCATATATGTGCGTGTATATATTTGTTTATTTATTTCTTTATTTTTGTTTAATTTAAATAGAAAGCTTTTAATCCAAACACAGTTAGCATATTTCCTTTCAGGGCTAGTTACAGTGAGACCCCGCCGAAATATCCAGATTACTAACTGTCTGTTCAATCTTTCATAATTACAATGAACTCCCCTATAAGTTTGCATAATTACAAAACCTAAAGTATAAAATGATCTAATTATACTCAACTAGAAATAATCAAAAAATAATGAAAATGCCAAAATTTTGAAGACGATTTTTTGCGTCAATGTTTATGAATGTTTTAAGTAACAGTGTTTTCTGTTAAAAATCGCAACAGAATGGGGAGTTTGTTAAACGGTGAAGTCACTGTAATTATAGAAGATCAGAAGGGGGGAGTTAGTAATTTGAAATTGAAACAGGGGGTGTGATTGTAATTAATCCTTGACTTTCACGCTAATGTGTGTGTGTGTGCGTGTGTGTTTTTTTTTTAAAACTGACAGATGATATTGAGGAGGAAATAACCTACATTCCTGGAGTTGAATCTATAAATACAAGGGACTTAATGGTATTTTTTAAGGAATCCGGATCAGCAAGCATAATCCACAAAGTGCAGTACTTATCATTTCAGCAAGTCAAGAAAGCAGATTTTATCTTACACAACACAGTCCAAGAATTAGAACCTGAGATACTATCGTATCTCAACAAACACCAGCCAAATTATGCAATTGGCCCCCTTAACTTTTCCAAAACTCTTACTACAAACACTGCCAGCAAGAGTTTATGGTCCGAATTGGATTGCACCCCCTGGCTCAACTCTAAGCCCCCCGGCTCGGTATTATACGTCTCGTTTGGGAGCATCGTTCAGACCGATAAGCAGCTTGTCGAAGAAGTGGCTTATGGGCTTCTTCTTAGTGGAGTAAATTTTATATGGGTCCTTCGTACGGGTATCCTGAGCTCTGGTGATGCTAATGTTATTCCAGAAGGATACGAAAACGAGATAAAAGACAAAGGGCTGATAGTTTCATGGTGTGATCAAATTAAGGTTCTCTCGAATCCTGCGGTTGGAGGGTTCTTGACGCACTGTGGGTGGAATTCTACGGTGGAGAGCATCTGTTGCAGTGTTCCAATGATATGTTATCCGATATATTTCGAGCAACCTACCAATAGAAAATTAGTGGTTGACGTTTGGAAGATCGGGATTGATCTTTGCAACGGGAAATCAGTCGATAGGCAAGAAGTTGCTGAGAAGATCAAGAGTCTTATGAGTGGAGATACTTCGAAGAGCTTGAGGCGGGAAGTGGAAAAAGTGAAGGCCAAAATGCTGAATGCAGTGGAGATTGATGGGTCTTCCGAGAGAAATTTCGATCAATTCGTAAAGGATTTGGTGGCAAAAGTTCATACTAAAACTGAGAGTGAATAACACCGAACAGGGGAAATTCTAACCTAAACTCGACTCAGTCGAACCAGTGTTAATCACATGGCTAGTGATGCAAGTCCTCATTGTATTTGTGGACAACTCTTGAAATTAGTTGGGTTGGTGAACTAAGTTACTATTGATACATTAGTGTGATTTTATACATGAAATGATTAGAATGTGCCATATTTTAAACTTAATTAACAAAATATGTGTGTATAAAATGTTACACAGTTAATAGACATTAGTGACAATAATTATTTCGCTCTAGAAAATATTTTATTTTGAAATGTCTAACGAATGAAAAATACAGTTTGTTTCCATTATAGATGGCCCTAGTCTTTATTGGATGTACTTCAAGTTAAACCATCGACACCTTCAGCAATTCATGCAAGACAGATTTTCACGAACTTCGGCAACAGCGGCATTCAAATCCATTGCACAAGCTTGGATGAAAATTTAGGGATATCATAAATGATAGGGCTAAATCCATTCTTTATGTCAATGTAATCTCAGGGCCAGTTAGGTAAAAATCCAGACACAACTCAAGGACAAAAGGGTCAAAACACAAAGCCAATTCACCCAATCGCATTATACAACCGTAGAGCCCTTCCCTCTGATTCATATCATGAGATTGGAGGGTCTTAATGGTGGGTCAGGCAAGATTAGCCCAAACCCGATTCATCCAATCATAAGTACTACACATAAGATTAAGTTCGATTATAGGTCCATATTTAGCCTAATCATGGCAACCAAACACTTCCACAGGAGTATTTCTAATACTTGACTTTTTTTTTTTTTTTTTTTTTTTTTGGAAAACCGGTGCGAGACCGTAGGGTTTTCTATGGGGGCCCCACCCCTTTATTCAATGAGAAAACAAAAAGAAAACACAAAGTTACAGATGATCGAGTGCAAACAAAGTAGGGTGTACAACGCCCTTACATCTTGAGGAATAGCAAACCAAGTTTTAATCATAACAAACGTCGGCAAGGTTACCCAAATCGTCAGAACCATGGTAGGAAGTCCAGTCATCCGAGTCCACGGACGGGTTATGGACTCGTGCCGAGAAAAGATCATCGCGCGGTGGATGCCAACTTGGTGGCGTGCGCCCCCCAGAGAAGGATCGCATATGCCTGTTGGGTCGCAATGTCACAAGAGCATCGAGCAAGCGATCGTTGGATGGCTCCGGGTGGGAGATAGTGTTTTCGTTAAAAACGACCGTCTCGCTACATGTATCGGATGGTTTTTGATCAATAGATAACGTATCCTTCGGACTTGATGATGTACTCGAATAATTAAAAGTGTCCTTTGGATTTACAGGCCCCCCCATTGGTGCTTGTTGGTCAGTTTCCAAAATTACTGGAACACCACCTGGATAATTCAGGCAGCCCACTTGAAGCTTGCTTTTAAGGTGTGCCTTGGTCCGATTTCTCTTCTTTTTTTTCCTCCTTTTAGTACGAACTAAAGCCCGTTCAACCATAGCATCAACAACAACATCAAGCCCACTTTCAAAAGCTTGATTGGGATCATAGGAATCCAAGCCCGCTTGGGCCACCTCAGGGGGTGAAGTTTGGACCATCAAACATGCAGAGGAAGGGGCTGGATTGTGAGTGTGGGCAGCAGGCTTTGGTGAAGTAATGTCCACCTCAACAGCCCAACAATCTTGAGGGGAACTCAAGTCGACTTGGGCCAATGTAAGAGGTGCTTCGTGGGCTGTGTTTTGTTGTAAAGGAAGCCCCACAACGTCATCCACGTTGCCACCCACCACCTCATGAATGGGTGACGTGGGCGCTGAGTGAGCATCCCGATCAGCAGCGGAACGCGGATACACCTTACCATCTTGAGTACCCAAAAAATCAGCCTCGATACCTTCAGCCACTTTAAGTTCCCTGAGCATAGCCAACAACATTTGCTGTCCTAACAAAGCTGCTGGAGGAGAATTAATTACAGCTAAGTCCCTCACTTTTGCAGCTGTAAAAAAGGGGGCCTGGTCTGAAATGTGGGGGGCAATTTCTCCATCATTGGGACCCCCTAACACCTCTTTTTCGTGAGTGACAACAGCTGGAAGGGAGTCTTCCCCATGAGGGGAGTTCACGTGTGAACCATCAGCTGGGGCAATCACATGGGACACAGCAGCATGGACTGAGTTGGTCTCCATACTTTGCTCCAAAAAAGAGGCAAGATTCCCAGCCATGTGCAGCCTTGAGATCACGCCGGTGTTGGGAAGAGGAGCCGCAACAATAGCCTGCAAAACATGCTGATTTTCAGCAAGGTGGACCTGCCCTTTTTGCACACCCGAGATCACAGCAGCTGGACCGGATTTGGAGTTGTGGAGATGCCCCTTTTGTTGCTCCAAACTGGAGGCCTTGTCCTCGTCCAAATTCATCCCGTTCCCTCCACTGCTGTGAACAATGTCAACCCGCGATTCTTGCTGATTTGACGGCGAAATGGAAGGGGGCACAGCAGCTGTAAGAACGTCAAGGTGCAGCCCCCCGCCCTTGCTGGAATCAACCCCCAAAGTCTTCGGAATCTGGGCAGTAGGAGACGGAACCTGTGCAGCAGTGGCGACCTGCTGCTCACGAAGACTTTGTACCGTTCCAGCAGTGTCTTTCCCTCTCATTTTAGCATTCAATATCTCTTGAAAATCCCCCGGGATTGGCACTTCTCCCGGCTGCTCATTAGCATGCACAAACACCTTACAATCCATTGTCTTGTGATCCCTTCGACAACACTTGTGACAATATGGAGGGATTCCCTCACATTCCACAGGTTGTTCAAAAAAACGATCGCCATCTTTCACTTTAACGAATTTTTTAAGCGGCTTCGTAATATCAAGTTCAACACAAACCCGAGCTTCAGTCACCTTTGAAATATCAGCAGTGGGTTCATCAACTCTAAGCGGCTTACCAATACAAGAAGCAACAATATAGAGAGCAGGAATCGGCAAAAGATGATAAGGTAACGTCGGCACCTTAAACCAAACGGGACAAATAGGAGACTCATATCTCGGATTAAAATCCGGAGTCCACTTAAACACCCGCATGGGAAATCCCCGAAAATACCACACCTCACGCATGAAAAGTCTTGAATAATCATCATGATGGTAAAGATGGACCAAAATATGATCGGCATTAATAGGAACTAACCTGAAACGGCGTTTAAGATTCATCTTTGTAAACATAAATCTCAAGGTGCTTATCTGTGGGCGGCCATGCGAAAATTTACCAATCAAAGCATGTTGAAAAGTCTCACATAATTGTTCTTTCTCCTGAGAGGTGAAAACAGCAATTTTCTCCCCATTGTACTCAACAACACTACCCACCGGCGTAAACGTCGTAAGATCAAAATTCTTCTTGCGTTCGCGTGCATCGGGCGCAAACGGATCCGTGGCCGGAGTGGCGGTGATTCCGGCGTAAGAACGGCCGGTGAAGACCGGTGGTTTTGGTGGTGGGTGAGAGGCCGAAGCCTCACCCATGCTTGGCCAAAGAAGGTGAAAATCTAGAGAGAAGGCCGAACGGGGTTTTTTTTGCTCCTCTCTTCATTAACTTATTTGATTGACTTGCATTGAAATTCAATTGTTTTTTTTTTCTTCAACTTTTCTTTCTCTTTATTTTACTGAAATCCAAAATACCCCCCTGTGGTTTCGAAAATTGACAGAAAACCCCCTGTGGTTTACAAATATGCAAAAAGCCCCCCATGTTTTATAAAATCCTGCATCAAACCCCCTTTCCGTTAGACGATAACGGCGCTTGTAGTACACGCGCCTGTAGTGCGAAAATTAGTAATTTTTGATATTTTTGCAAGTAAATTGACTAACCTTACACTTATATATTTAAATATGCTTATTTAATATGATCAATTAATCCCTTTATTTTGTTTAAATTCTAATTAAGCCCTTATTTTTTTATTTTTAATTACATTTTCTTAATTTTTGAGAATTTTTATATTATAACATTTTAAAATTTTCATATTAAAATAATAAAAAATTAACCCTTTTTATTTTTTTAATTATGTTTTTTTTAAAAATTCTTTTAATTAAGTTCTTATCTTTTTATTTCTATATTTTAAAATTGTAAATTTTCCCTTTTTATTTTTTTTAATTATGTTTTTTATTTATTCTCCTCGCCTGCACCGATGGCCCGACCATCAACCGCCACAATCCCATCATCACAGACTCAAGAAGAGGCCCCTAATCACAGCTACCCATTGCCCCCAAACATCAAAAGTCTCACCACAAGAAGAAGAAAAAAGAAAAAAAAGAAAAATCCCAAACCGCCGTCGTTCGCCTACCAAACCCTAGCTCGCCGCCGCCGTCGTTCGCCTCTCAAACCCTAGCCCGCTGCCTCTGTTCATCTCCCAAACCCTAGCCCGCCGCCGCCGTCGCCATTCGCCTCCCAAACCCTAGCTTGCCGCCGTTGGCGTTCGCCTACCAAACCCTAGCTCGCCGCCGCTGCCATCTTTCGCCTCTCAAACCCTAGCCCGCTACCACCGCCGTCGTTCGCCTCTTGAATCCCATCCCCCCGCCACCGCCTCTATTCGTCTCCCGAACCCTCTAGCCCGCCTCCAAACCCTAGTCGCCGCTGCTGTTCATCTCCCAACCTTAGCCCCCCCGGTCGTCGTTGCTGTTCACTAGTATTTTTGAGTACACACACAGGACGGTGACGGACGCGGCGATGAAGGGGTGGAGGGGTGACGGAGGCGGCGGGTCCAGATGTCGCCGGAGAGAAATGGGTGTGTGTGTGACTGTGTGTGTGTGTTTATGTGTATTTATATATATTATATACATGTATATGAATATATATATATACACATTTATATAATATCTTATTTAATTTATAGTTTTTATTTTAATATTATATTTTTATATTAAAGAATTAATTTGGACCGTTGATTTGTTGTGTCAAGATCTAATGGTCATAATAATAAGGGCATAACGGGTATTTTAACATAAATTTGACTCCGTTAGTCTTGAATTAACGAAGAGGGAGAGTGTGCAGGATTTTATAAAATATGGGGGGTTTTTTGCATATTTTTAAACCATAGGGGGTTTTCTGCTAATTTTGAAACCACAGGGGGGTATTTTGGAATTTTCCCTTGAAATTCAATTGTTTTTTTTTTCTTCAACTTTTCTTTCTCTTTATTTTACTGATCGCAATTTTTTATTTTATTTTATTTTGTAGTTATCCTAAACTTAATAAAAATAATCATAACTATACATTCATATAAAAAATATATATGAAAAACGCTTAATTTTATATTATTAAATGTAATCAATAATTAATGAAATTGTATTTTCAAAAATAAATAAGAAAAGATTGCCGCTCGCCTCATTAGTGGGCCCCGCAGGCCGCACTCTTGAAATTGTAAGCGTGGATATTATTATTTTAATTTTATATTAGTGTTTTTGAATGGTATTTTAGTTGCTATTTTATCTTAATAAATGACATTTGAATGTAATAATTTATTCTTAATTTTGAAACAGTGATGCAATTAAGTAATTGGTATAATTAATTTATTGTAATAAATTATTTTATTTTATTTTTTAAAAAATTTAATATCTTTAATAATAATAAAAATTAAAAAAAATCTAGATTTTGTTGGCTTGGGGTGGATCTTGATTCTTGAGACAGTTTTTTGCACTGGGTGAGCCGCTCGAACTTAGTAATACAGATACTGCCCCCTATTCTTCCTCCGCAACGGCGGCGTCGAGCCCTCCTCTCCGCCACTCCGCCGCCCGTCGACGATCGGACTTCACCATGGCCACCGTCTTCTCCACCTCTTCACTATCGCAATAAACTCAGGACAAATTATCCTCTACGAATTTCAAACAAAGAATAATGCTAACACTCAGATACGCCCGGCAAAACAGAGCCTTATTCTCTCCTTCCGCCAGTACCACCACCGTGCTCCGCCTCTTCTCCTCGTCGGCGACCCAGTCTTATCCTTTTTTCTCCTCCTATCCCTTAATCCCTTCATCATTGTCTAATCTCATCGCTTCAGATGGATCCCATTCCGAGATACACCGGGACGACGTCGTCAACTACTTCCGCGAATGGTTTTTGTCCCGAAAGAAACCCCTTTTCGAGCGTGTCTTCGAAATCTTCCGCACTCAGGACGAGGCCTCCGCCGATATAGCCCTTTCCCGGCTCAATCTCCACCTATCCGAAGATCTAATTCTTGATGCTCTGAAGTACGGGAAAAAGGACGTGCTCTCTTGCTTGAAGTTCTTCGATTGGGCAGGTCGGCAGCCGGGTTTTTATCATACTAGGTCCACTTTCAATGCAATTTTTCGGATCCTATCGAAAGCGAAGCTAATGAATTTGATGTTAGACATTTTGCAAAACTACATGAAACAGAGGTATGTTCGTAAGGTCAGATTTTACAATATATTGGTTATTGGTTATGCTGTGGCTGGACAATCTGAGACTGCACTCCAGCTGTTTGGTAGAATGCGGTTCAATGGTGTGGACTTGGATTCATTTGCGTATCATGTGCTTATGAATTCGCTGGTCGAGCAGGGATATTTTGAAATTGTCGAGACAGTGGCAAACGAGATTAGACTCCGTGGATTTCAGAATGAGGTCACCCATACGATTATGATGAAGAGTTTCTGTAAGCAGAATGAGCTAGAGAGGGGCGTAGAGTATTTGCACGGTATTGTCAAGAATGATGGGGCACAATTGAGTGGAATTGCTGTAGGGACCTTTGTGGATGCACTGTGTAAGGATAATCAATTTGAGAGAGCTTCCTTGTTAGTTGAGGAGTTTCGAAGAATGGGTTTAGGTTCAATGGAGCATGCCTATGGTGTGTGGATCAGGAACCTTGTCAAGGCCGGGAAGTTGGATGGTGCTTTGGAGTTTTTGAAGGATAAGCAAGTGATTGAGGGGTATGTTCCTGATGTATTCCGATATAATTTGTTGATTTGCAGACTTCTGAGGGAGAGTAGGATTGAGGAGGTGTATGATTTGTTGGTGGACATGAAAGAAAGAGAGATATTACTGGATGATGTTACTATGAATGCAATCTTGTGCTTTTTATGCAAGGCAGGAAGGATGGACATTGCGTTGGATTTGTATGATTCAAGGGCAGAGTTTGGCCTCTCCGTTAATTGCATGGCATATAATTATCTTATAAATGCTCTCTTGGGGGATGTTAGCGTTGATGAAGCGTATCGTGTATTGAGGAATTCAATAGACCAGGGTTATTTACCGGGGCATAAGACCTTTTCCATTATTGCTGATGCTTTATGTAGGGAAGGAAAACTTGATAAGATGGAGGAGTTGGTTCTTTTTACTTTAGACCAGAATATCATGCCCAATAACTTGACATATGACAAATTCATATCAGCTCTTTGCAGGGCCAGGAAAGTTGAAGAAGGGTACTTGGTGCATGGCCTGCTCAACAGCTTAAATAAAGCAGCTCAAAAGAGGACGTATATGAACCTGATAAGCGGCTTTAGTAAGTCAAGTAGAGGAGATATTTCAGCTAGATTACTTATTGAAATGCAAGAAAATGGTTATAGACCAAGCAGGAAATTGGTTAGAGAGGTGATACGCTGCTTATGTAAAACAGATAACCCAGAAAACCAATTTTTTAGATTGCTTGAGATGCAGCTTGCTCGCCATATGTCATCTACTCCTGTCATTTACAACTGCTTCATTGATGGAGCTGGTCATGCAAGGAAGCCTGAACTGGCTTGGCAAGTATATGAAATGATGAGAAGAGATGGTATTGAGCCAAGCTTGAAGTCTGACATCCTATTGTTGCAAAGTTATCTAAAGAGTGAGAAAATAGCTCATGCTTTACAGTTGTTCCGCTATTTGTCCATGAGAAGGCTTAAGAAAAAATTGTGGTACTCCATGGTTGTTGGTCTTTGCAAGGCGGGAAAACCAGAGTATGCATCACTGATTTTGGATGATATGAAGGCACAAAAGTTAAGACCTAGTATTGAATGTTACGAGGAACTTATAAAGGTGTATTGTGATTTGGGGCAATATTATAAAGCTATAGACCTTGTCAATGATATGACTCAAATGGGCCGGCCAATTTCTTCCTTCATTGGCAATGTATTTCTGTTGCATGCGATGAGAACTGGAAAAGTATATTATGCTTGGGCTTCCTTAAGTCATAGGCAAAACCTAACACCTGCTTGTTCAATGTTGGGTCGTGTGATTGGTGTTTTTTCTGGTTCTGTTGAAGGAAACCAGGATGACGAGGAGTTGGTAAAACTTATTCAGCAATGCTTCCACATTGATATTTACACTAACAATATGTTGTTGAGAAGATTAAGCATGAAAGGAATGGATCATGCTTGTAAATTTTTGGATAGATTACGCGAAAAAGGGTATGAGCCAAATAGATGGACTTATGATATAATTGTCCATGGTTTAACCAAAGACGGCCGGACGGAAGAGGCTAGAATATGGATGGAAGAGATGCTCAGTAAAGGGTTTGAGCTAACTGAGTGTACCAAAAAAATTATCTAAGGTAAATGGAAACCTGATGTGTTTCACAGCAAAGGTACGAAATAAAAGACAGATGTACGGCTTCCAAGAACGCTGGTGAGTTGTTCACAGTCCTATTCGTACTACAATATTTGCTTTTTGTATTTTATTTGCTTCTCATGTGTATTTCCCTAGCTTTTTACTTGAATAAAAAAAATGAATACAGTTAGTTTCCTTGGTGTTAGTTGGCGGTGTATGTTTGCTTCTTCATATCCCTCAATGATTCCTCACCATAAAAACACATTGTCAACTCAGTCAGCTAGGTTTCTGGTCTCTTTAAAGCTAGCTCATAGAACTTAATATCTTTCTAAAGTACTTCTTATCTTGTTGTGATAAGTGAGAATTCATATTACCCATTATGATGGCTTGTGGTATTTTTAAGTTCTGTTGTTTTTGGGTTTGAAATGCATATGCTATCCTGTAGGAGCTAGAATTGTGGAAATTTTGGTTACCTGCCTTTGATATATGCCCTGTATTTCGATTGTGGTAGAAAATTTGATTAGGATAATTTACTCCTGATTTATGCTTTGTATTTTAGGGTAAAGATATAGTTTCCTTGTACACGTATTTGCTAATCTCTATATATTGAGATTAGTCACTTCTTGTAATACATGTTATACATTTTTCTCCCATTTCTATATTTCAACATGGTATTAGAGCTAGGACAAACAAGAGGTTCTGAGTTTGTATCTCACCACCACCCATTTATGAAAAAGAATGTCACATGCAAGGCTTGATACAAAAAGAATTCCGCCTGCACATGCGGGGGCGTGTTGGACATAATAAATATTTGATGACTATTTTAGATGAGGTGGTCATTTAACAAATTGCTTGGAAATGAAAATATGGAGAAAAGAGCTTTCACTTAATACTCATAATGCCCTTGCTATTTGTTACAAGGAGATATATAAGATGGAAATGATTGATGTAGTTTTCCTTTCTGACCAAAGAAGTGATGCTAAGTTTGTAATGGGGAAGAAGCATTTATAAAGAACGTCCCAGAAACTTTTCCTTGCAATTCTAGAATACAAATCCTCAAAAAGAATTATGAATTTGAAGGACCGGAGATTAACATATGCAATGAGGTGGTAAATATACCAGGTCAGATTGGGGCTAACAACAGCTTTACTTGGAAAAGAACAAAAGACTAGGTAATCATATTTGTAGAATGGGAGCTACATCTGTGTTAGAGCCTTTTCAATTGTTCGGTTTCAATGCAAATATGACAACTTTCAGATAAGATTTGAGGTTTCCGGCAGATATTCTTATCGAGACTGCATTTGGAATTTGCTGTGGCACTGTGTTACCTTGCCTGGGATGGGCATTTTCAACATAGGACCTTACTTTTTCCTTTATCTGGTATTATACCTCAATATTATTCAATGTTCTTTTCAATTCTTCTTCTTTTCTGCATTTTGCAACTGCATACTTACCCTGCTGTATCATGGAAAATTCTTTCAAAAATTAATGCATCAGAGGATTATTCAATATCATCCAACACACGTGTCCATTAAGGGTTTTTTCTCTTTTTGTCTTTTTACTCACAGGGAACAGAAAGCCTGTCTTTCAAAGTTCTTGGAATTATCTTGAGGAGAATTGGCAGCTATTGTGTTACTTGATAACTTTATCATAACCTTTGGTGTAAAACTATTAGCTTATTTATAAAGATTCTCTACCTATATCTGCAGTGGTGACTGGAAACTTCATAATATTAATGGTCCTCTCTTCTGGATGTAACATAACACAATAGCATGCCGGACTTGCTAATCGCTCAACATGATGTCATACATATCCAAAATATAAAGTAGATCATACCCTTGAAAATGTCAAATGAATTAATGTTTTCTTGATACTGGTAAATATTTTTTCTTTCCGTATAATCTTTTATGCACACCTAACAGCTCCTTGCAATTGTATTGTATCCAGTGATTGTATGCCTAGGTTACAAGCGGTCCTATAATTTCCTGTTCAAATTTTTGGTATTGAGAAGGCCATAGCACTCTCAATAAGTTCATCACACTCAAGGCTATTGTTTATTTTTCAGGGCAGGGTGTAGATGGCCCCACTGCAGTTCTGTGTTCTGGCATCATGTGGAGATGGATTGGACGTGAATCGCAAGACCAGTTTGATCTGCATAGATACATGCGGCTACATTTTCTCGTCTCTGGAAATAATTCATGTACATGTCCTTCAATTGGTAACCAACACGTCCACCAATTCCTGTTTTGTGCTTTTGTAACATATTGAATAATTGGAACCTAGCATTTCATTCAGTTTGGGTATATAGGTTCCCAATTGAAGATGAATTTCAGACAAGGCTGCTTATGCTGCAATTTCTGGGAGGAAGGCAACCATGTTGTTTCAAATTGTCTATTGGAAATCCTGCTCCATCTGAAAGCCAAAAGGTAGGTACACTCCTGAGGAATGTCACCTGTGGAGCTTATCACTTAATATCAGCGAAATTTCAGAACAGCTAAACAATTTGTCTTCCTTCAGATTGTCTATTGGGCATCATGCATGGAAATCCTGCTCCATCTGATAGCCAAAAGGTAGGTACACTTCTGAGGAACATCACTTGTGGAGCTTATCACTTAATATTAGTGAAATTTCAGAACAGCTAAACAATTTGTCTTTCTTCAGAAATTGAAATTCTAAAACTTTGCTATTAACTGTGGTTTTCCCTTTGTCTAAGTAGGAATTTGTTGAACTTTCTATTGAATAAATTGAGCTTGAAAGACTGGAACTCATGAACAGTCTTATCTATAAATTGCTGTCCACCTTATCTTCTCAAAGCTGTTAACTAGCCATATGGCTTATGCAGGAGTAAGTGAACTGCCTCGGCTACCTCCACTTATGGCTGATATTTTACTCAGGAACTTCATGAGGAAATTTAGTTTAAGGAGGGCTCTCCCTTGCTGGTTCTAAGTTGACCCTTGGCCTATGTTTCTTGTTTTGGCAGTTCCCTTTATGGTTGAGGGTTCCTCATCTGTAAGAATCTGCTCCTGCTGTTCCTGAGCTGGCCAAGCACCTCCTAATGATGAAAGGTGATGCGAGATTGAACAGAACTACTCCTGGGGAGGCGTAAGTGGAGTTTGAGAACAGGAGTCAAAGTGTTCAACATTGCTGTTGAAGGCGATCAAAACGAGAACCTTGTCCTTTAACCCAATTTTCATATGTGCACCAGTCTCATAACATTAAATTTTCCTATGTTTCTTTTTAACTGCAAAGCTGGTGTTAAAACTATGTCGTCAAAAACCTCGGTTTAAGGTGTTGTGGAGGAATGACTACTAAGAAACGGAGGAAGAAGTGATGATCATTCAAGAACTTCTCTCACCGTAAGCTGATGTAAAGTACAGACCTCATGGGGCGATTTCGGAGGTTGGAGTCCTGCAAGGAGCCTATAACAAACATTGTCGAAGAGTATGCTCACGCATTTACAGTGAATTTGAAGATGGGAGTGTTCTGTTTGTTAAATTATTATTACCACTGTACTTAGGTGACAGCTTGTGAGAAAGCATAGTTTTATAATTATTTATTTAGTTCGCTTTGTAACGTTATAACGTCATAAGAAATGATGATACATTCATGTGAATTAGCAAAAAAAAAAAAATGATACATTCATGTCATGTAAAATATTTAATTGCTTCTTGGTTATTGCCTATATGACCTGTTTTCTTTCTCAAAGGCCTATAACTGAAAGGTGTGTGGACCTGTATGTTGTGTTTTCATGGGATGTTTTTCTAGTGAATCAGTTCTGGGAGAGGTCAATTTTTGCAAGACAAACAGAATGAAGACCTTAGCAGATCGCATGATTAGATATAGAATTGTATAGCTTCCAGCCCCGGGCGCCATTTAACAGATCAGTTGATCAAAATTTCACTTCGCTCTGTTGGATCGACTCGAATCGGAATTTCAAAATTTAACTATAATGAAAAGAGACGAGTGTGTAGACCAGCAGTAACTTCATTCTTTTGGATCGACTCGAACCAGAATTTCAAAGTTTAACTAGCATTGCGAACAAGCATCACAGAATACACACACGCTCACACATATATAAATATAAACCTACAAGTCAACATGCTAAGGTTATTTAAAAATTAAATATGATGGCAGTCAGTACACGTGATCGTACAATGGCAAAAAGAAAAGAATGATTGTTCAACTAAGATGAGCACATGAGCCCACTGCAGTATACATGTCAGGCATTCTAGCTAGTATTCTCCCATTAGACTGGAATAACATGGCATATCAAGAACAGCAAAAATTAAGTGACCCCAAGATGTGTTGAGGAAACAAGAACGAATATCCTAGCCAAAATAAAGTTATGGAAGAGAACCCCTAGCAGAATAATACAGGAAGATCAACTACAGCCAAAGACAAGGGAGTGAAGGAGTAACCGAAGGAAAGTATAATTCTTCGAGTAAGTTGTAGATATCGACTCCAGTTCAAGTCTAGGGCAATCTCAGTGTCTCTATTCTGCAGTACCACAATCTCACCCTGCAATGCCATTTTCCATTGACGAGGCTCATTTAATTAGAGTTGTGTAAATAAAATTTCATTCCATGTATCGGGGACACCCGGTAAGCACCAATGCAAGCAATCTTGCACTCCTGGTGTGGCTCTAATGCTGTAGCGTGAAATATGGCCCTCGTCTCTTAACTCAGACAAACCCGTGATGTCTAGAAGTTTAACTCTGGTTCCACTAACTGCCCCTGCAGTAAGAGGATCACTGGACTCATCTTTCACAACTTCTTTGCCTCCAGACAGTGGGGTAGTATTGTCACAAGTACCTCCAGTGTCCCAATCCCCATTGAAAAAATGCCTGGGCGACATAGTGCGCAAAAATGCTTTCAAACCTGGATATACTGGGAGCTGTGTATCCACCCATTTGACGATACTATATACAGTAAAATTTTTTGCACCCGCAATAGTTGCAATCTTCTTATTGGTGTTAGGAACACCCCCCACGTACATGACCCATCGATTGCCATTAAGTTTTCCCCTGTTCCAATGGTGTCCTGTATTCAGAACGAGGACATGAAATCTGTGAAGAAAGCGACGTAAAAAAGCTGGGGGTCGATCAAGATGCATGGCAACTTCTGTGAGGGGGTTAGATGGATCGATAGGTTCCAAATCACAGAGACTCGCAGACCAATAGTAGAGGATGGTGGTGTTGGTACTAGGGAACCGATAAGCCCATCCATCTGGCCGGGGAGCACCCTTAGCTTTAACAAGACCATACTCATACCCCACATCAAGGACGTCAAGTCTTTCTTCTCCACCTGTCAAAATGCACATGAGAGATTGGAACTGCTGTCGACCCAGTGAATCCCCAACGAAAGCCAAAGTTTTGTCCTTCATTCTGCATTCCATAAAAGTATGCAACTATTTTATGTGGATGACTCGCAAAAATTATGAAATGCCACGGGAAAAGAGAAAAGAAAAAGAAAAAGAAATCTTTGATTTAGCTGCACAATATAATTCTAAACACTTGTTGAAAAAATAGATATACTTAAGAGGCTGAAACAAGCACATGTTAAAAACTTAAAACCGAAATATTTAGCAACTTTCAGTCTCAGATCCAAAATAACGAACACCCGAGCAAATGCATAATATCCGCACTAGTATATGCCAATGAAAGCTGTTTGAGATGTTCATACCAACAGTGTAATTAATAAAATGACCAAGTGGCAACGGAAATTCAGATTTACCTCTGCAGGAACTTGGAACCCGTGAACTCTTCCATTTTACAGTCTTTGGGTTCCCAACGTAATTTTTCGTATTCAAAATCTGTACGCTGAGTCAGGCGACATGCCCACATACCTGACAACCATTGCTTACAGCCAAAGCCAGAATATAGAGGTCGTTTGTCATCGAAAACCCATTTTCCTTTGCCATAATTACAATCTGAAAAACGTAAGAAGAGTTGGGCAATATAGGAATGCTTTTTAAGTCATCATATGAAATCTACAGTCTGCATAAAGTAGGTGACTAAAGAAGAGGAGGGCATAATTTGCACATGAAAACCAAATCATGAGCAACCAAAAAATGATACAAAATCAGAAAATTTTTCAGTACTTTGTTTTCACTTTATCTTCCTCATTTGTTTTATTTTTTTGTGTATTGGAACTTATTCAGAACTATTGTATCTCATCAAATATTCACTTTTCTATGGCAAGAAATACAAGAGCTACATGCATTTCTTATGGGTGGATATACCTCATCCAATCAAGTTAGTGGGTCCGTTAGAATCTCCTTTTCCTAGATCATTGAAAATGGAGAATAACACGAGCCTGAGGAACATATTTCTCCTTGGATGTTACCTTTCTTTTCAGTAGTAGCTGATGAGTTCTTCGCTCGCTCTCTTCTGACAGATGACTCTACAGTTAATGGGCTCCCTGGAGCTATTCCAGCTTGTTTTGATTTATTGTTCCCTCCAGAAAGTTCTTTTGAACTCGCTATTTCTGAAACGTTCAGAGGAGTTTCTGCACCAATGGAAGATAATTAAAAACTGAAGTCCAAAGAATCACATCTTTGTAAGTAGCAAATTCAGAACAGAGCCAGAAGAAATCATCTCGCATTGAATGTCACCCTTCTTTCCGGTAGTGGCTGTCAAGTTTCCTTGTTTCTCTCTTCCAGTGAATGATTCTGAAGTTGAAGGGATCTCTGGCACAATGTCCGCATCTTTTGGTTTAACTTTTCCTCCAGGAATTTCAATTGACCCTGTTGTTTCTGGAACACTACTCAGATGTTCTGCACTAACAGAAGATGTGTTAAAAACTGAAGTCCTAAAAATCAGATCTTTCTAAGCAGAATTGTTGAGAATAATTAAAAGCTTCAAAGTTTCAAAACATACTAGTTCATAAGAGATTCAAAAAGGACAACAAAATACTCATTGTGAATCAAGCGGTTTGGCATATGAAAACTTTTGGGGAAAAAAAGGACTACGAATCAAAAGATCTTTAAGAAAAAGCGCTATACCAGAAAGAGTCTATGCTGATCTCATGTACTCCATAAGAAAGCCAAGAAACGGTATCACAACTATGAAGAGAATTAAATTTGACCAAGGAAATTGTTATACAGGTAGGATCTACTCTGCAAATTAAAAACAGAGGCACCACAGATTCCAAGGACTCAAGGCACCAATAATTTCCAATCTAGTTTCCAACTTTAATTATGGTTTAATAAGTAAACCCTAATGAAAGATTATATCTCACCTCCCTTAGTGGCAGTTGTTGGATCGTCAATATTTCCTCTCTCAACTGGACGCTTTATCCTTGACGAACTGGGAGATTCAACTTGTTTGTTTTCTGTTAGCACCGAGTTATTGTTTTTAATTTCCCTTGGACCTGCTTCACCTGTAATGTTCCAGAGGATTTCAGCACCATTAGAATCAGATGCAAATAAAAGACTTAATTTATGATTATAGCACACAAAATTACAACAGGCAATAAAAGACAAGTATCACAGCCATATGTATATAAAAAACGTAGATATCTTCTTGATTTTCAACAGTCTTACCATGAACAAAATTGAAACCACAAGGAGCACCATAAACATGTAAAAAAGGTGAAGCATAAAATCACAACCTTTAAGTAGGTGGAAAATGTAAGATGATAAATATTTGCAAATTTCTGCAATCTCACTATGGCACCTCAAATACATCCCAAAACAATGCAAATTCTCAGATTTTATGGAGCAGATAAAGATATTATCAGTGCCTCCATGAAGCCTGTGCTAAGAGCACAAGCCATGTGGTGGCAAGGGAAAAGCAAGTTCAACCACCCCCACCCCCACCAAGATCCATATTATAAGTCAAACTTACTTTTTTCCTTCTTAAAATCTTTTATGTTTTAATTTATCACCTTCTGTGGTCGCACATAAGCCGATGAAGTTAAGCATCCAGCACAGCCGATACAAAAAAGCACCCCAACCCAGATCTGCCCTCGCAATCACTCTTTTTGGTTGGAGGATCATTGGGAGCTAAATCCCCAGGTTTCAATGTAGATGCTCTAACCGATGGTAGGAAACCTTGCATTTCCTTTGTGATCCTTCAATCTTTCTCAACTATAAGATACCACCGTTCCTTCCTTCCTGAGCCTTGCACATTGGGGTGGGGTGTGTGATTGAGGCTAACGAAAGATAGTGAGGCAAGGTGCAAGAGACCTGATCAAACTAAAGTGGATAATGAAATGATTACTTCGTATCTATTTTCAGTTCTGGTAGTACTGAGACAGCAAAATTCTATGGAATTCACATGGCAATTCAAGAACCGATTCAATCTGGCGTCATTCTAAATTGTATGCCGAAAATCTGTAACATAAGATTCTCATATTTCACAGATGATTCTGAACTCTGAACTCCCTCACTGGACAGAAGAAAAGTTCAAAAATGGCATGGAAAATCAGATAGAGATCATGCCGAGAGGCAAACCTGGATCCAGTTGGATGACACGGCTCTGAGTTGGGATGAAAGAGGTGAGCAAGGTGGTCTTCGTCCATGCCAATGCAAGCACAGTTGCACACACTAACGCAATGAGGACGAGGGAGACCTGTGAAATCCTTAGTCCTTGAAGGCCTCCTTTCATACTTGGCAACTCTAAGTAAACAGATTCACAATCATCCGAAGTTCAAGATTGCATCTTAACCAGAAAAGTCTCTGTAAATCATAGGAATCATCGTAAGTAATTCGCTTTACGGATTCTTGAGGTTCCACCGTCAGGGCTTTCCTAAATTCAAGGTCTCAAATTTCATTACGAAAAAATAAGCAAAACAGGTAAACTATAAAATATAAACACGGTGACAAAATGCAGCAGTGTTAATTAATCCCATACCGACTAAATAGCAGGATGTGGTTTGAATAGTAATGGCTTGGGCAATCCCCATCTCGTGAGTTAGCTTTTGGGGTTGAGTTATGCCCAAGCCCCTAAATATTTCTACAAGTAGGATAAGAGATTTTCAGAGGTAAAAACAGAAAGATTCAAACTAATAAATGTTGGGAAAAATAATGCTATGCCAATGATAGGAAAAATATTATGCTCTACCAGAGTCCTACAACTTAAAGCTGAAGAATCAAAAGTTAAGAAGAAATGATAACGGAAAGACAACTCAACCTTATTATGTTCATTATTCTATTCTCAACTGGCAGGAATACAATTGATAGTTCAAAGTAGCTTAATTTTGGCATACCCTCCTGCTCATATTCTCATGTAACAATTAAGCAGTTACTTGATAACCTAGTATTACCTTTCTCTATTATAGCCACACACTATGATCCGTCCAATAGTGCACCGATTCTCAGTCCTAAATCACTTCACCAATTCATGCAAAATTCAAAATCACAAACTGCACAATTTTCAGATTCAAGTCCGTCAGCTCATCGCACTTTCAAGGCATACAAAAGGCCGGAAACATATACAGCGTAATTGAAACTCTACTTCTACAATTCTACACTTGGACGAAAATCAAATCCAAGCAAATTAATCATTCCGACTGCACCAACCACCAAACTACTCAAACCGCATCGAATAAAAAAAGTTTTACCTGGAACCAAAAAAAAACCTCCAAGAGTTGTTCGATCTCTCAGCAAACACACGAAATCCAACCGAATTTCGTGTGCAAAAATTGTGGCGTAAACTCTACATATCCCAAAGATGAATGTGAATACAACAGCGCATCATTGGCCGTGAGGAAAGAGATACAAATAGATACAGTACGAAAAATGATGCAAGGCGGCAGAACACCCCGGGGGGGGGTGGAGAGAGAGAGAGAGAGAGAGAGAGAGAGAGAGAGAGAACGGGTGGCTGCACGGCGGAGATGACGGTGAGGCGGAGAGAAAAACCAGAGAAAAAATAGGAAAATATATTGATGAACAAATAAAAAGAGTGGAGTGGGATGGGTGAGGGTGGGGGATCTACCCAGATTTAATTTTATTATTATTATTGTTGTTAATGGTGTTGGTAAATGATAAAGTAATTGTTAAATGAGAGAATAAATCTTGGGGAGGAGATCGCACTGTCATTCTTTTGACGAATATGGGATGTCACCTCTAATTTACTATTGTTTTTTCTTTTACCATTAATGATTAATCATTACTCCCAAGTCCTAAGTCCCCTTTTATTATTCACGAAATCTTTTCTAATTAGGCACCAAAAGCGAGGGTTACGGCACTTTTTCAATTGACAAATTGCACAGTGTATTGTTATAGTAAAATTAATAACAAGTTCATTTTCCCGAAGAAGAAAGGTGCATATATGTTAAAAAATCTCTGTTTTTTTTTTCTTTTTTCTGGTTTTTGATGTTTGAATTTGAAAAACTGATTAGCAATGATTTAAGGCGTAAACTTTTCCGGACTCTTGTCGGTTGGAATTCGGTTGCACCAACTCCCTCTCTCTCTCTCTCTCTCTCTCTCTCTCTCTCTCTCTCTCTCTTTCTCTCTTAATTTCTCTCTCTCTCTCTCTCTCTCTCTCTCTCCCCATTAGCGTCTCTCTTAATTTCTCCCCAGGTTGGACTATTTAAAGCGTCTTACGGCTCTGCGCAGCCGCACATGGAACGAACGTGATACGGACACGGGTGATGGAATTTGGAGATCTAATTAGTTGCTGAGCTCTTCTTAGATTTGTTTTTGTCATGAAAAATGTGTGAGTGAAATATAGGATAATTTGCACTATGTACATGAACGAACCGTTTTGCATTTTTAAATTTTCTTAAAAAACAGTACTTTTTTTTGGATAAGTTGAAAAAAAGCAAAGGATAAAATTGAGCATATTGCGCCATAATTCAAAATACTATTCAAGGAAAGGATAAAATCATTTGGCAATAATTAAACATTGTTGTATGAATCAATTTTGAATATAGTTATGATATAGTAAATATAATTTTTATATAGTTAATCACTTTTCTCTGAGATTATTTATAATTGATTTTTATGACACAAGATCTAATGGATTATTTATCATTTTTTTTAAAAAAAATCTGGATCATTGATCTACATGATACATATTTTTGACCATTGATTTTTATTAAACAAGATCTAATGGATCACAAAATAGGGGTATAAATGTCTTTTTATGAGTAAAAAATTCAATAAATTTTGCATAATTAGTACTTGAAGCACGTAGGGGGTTTTGCATTTTTTTCAAAAGGACAGCGGGTTTTCTTGTTAGGGAGAGGTAAAGTGCAGATATGTATTTAAGCTTATTATTGGGTGGCTATTTATCTATCCAGACCCAAAAGAAAGTTATTTTATTCAAGTTCAAAGTCATTTATTTTACTCATTCCTAAACCTAGAACAATGAAAATTGTCATTGGGTTTGGGCTTGAGTTTAAACCCGTTTAAATCCAATACACTTTATTCAATTCTTATCCAATACCATCATTCATTAAAAATTAAAAGAATTAATCGACTATATCTACCATAGCAACTGTATCTCTCTCAATCTCCCCTTCCTTCTTTCTCTCCCACTACTCTCTCTCTCTCTCTCTCTCTCTCTCTCTCTCTCTCAACTCTTTGTTCACAAGTTCGAGTTAATGGTGTCCAATCCTAAGATATGGTTTATGATGAGGTCGATTTTTGGTCAATGACAAATTTTTGAGAAGAAGGTGATCCATGTGTTCGAGTGAGGATGATCTAGCCTTGTGGAAATGTTGGTTTGGGTTCTCAACATATCAAGAGATGAATACATGTGAGCTTGTCGGAAGGCCCTTTGATGCTCAAGTCAACATATAATTTGAAGAGAGAGAATACTCGAGGAGAGTGATAATAAAGCATGTGTATAATGCATACCTAATATAGTTATCAAGAGGGTACTTATAGTTGAGAGTTGGTGTGAGTACCTACGGATTAGGGCTGACGTAGAGGGTCTAAGAGTACTTATTATATGATAGCCAATTGTACTAAGAGGACACAATGGCTATGCCTGGGTAATTGAGAAGCAAGTACTTTCCCTGTAAAGAGCAGCGGCCTGTATCAAAAGGGATAGTGGCAGAGTACGGAATGTACTTCCTACTCGAGATACCTTTCTCGAGATGTGGTGAGAGCCCATCATCGAGATGAGTCCTCTCATTGACTCATCACGTTTTCTCGAGGAGAGCAAGGTTCATGAGTAGGGGTGGCAATGGGCTGGGTCCAGGACAGGTCCACACAAACCCAAGACCAGCCCCGCAAAATTTTTTTGTTCCCAGACTCGCGTAGGCATGGATCTGCCCCCGCCCTGCCCCGAACCCAGACCCGTCGAGTAAGACCACAAATTCCAGACATAACACAACTTTAAATATCACAAACTCTATACATCACCACAAATTTAAGCAACACAACTTCATAAATCACCAAAAACTCAAATACATGACATAACCAAATCAATCCACAAATGTCTCGCTAACACATTCTTCTAGATCATCTTCTTCTTCTTCATCATTTATGGTAGGATAAGTTGCAACACCACCACTTTCCACAACAATACCTATGACCACTTTCACCAACAATACCTACAACAATAAATAAATAAACATGAGAATTATCATATATTGTAATGTAGTTTGTATTGCTAAAACATAACTAAAAGAAGTATGTAATGACCAAATAGAACTAAAAATGAAAAAACTTACCCTTCATTTCATTCCATAGCCAATGACAACCACACATCAATGCCTCAAGAGTAGTTGGATGCAACCTACTCCGATGAGGACCAAGCACTCTACCAGAAGTACTAAAAGCAGACTCGGATACAACAGTTGAAACTGGAATTGCTAAAATGTTTCTTGCCATCCTTTGCAAATTAGAGTATTTAACCCCACACTACTAGAAAACAAGGATTTGGCCACGGATTTCGGCAAAAATCCGTGACAAAAAAAAAGGCTACGGATTTGGCCACGGAAAAATTCCGTGGCCAAATTTGGCGTTGCTAAGATTGGTCAAGGATTTTGGCCATGGATATCTAGCCACGAATTTAATAAAAAAATTTAAAAATCTTATTAGTTTGGCCACGGATATATCTATGGCCATAGTTTTGATTTTTTAAAATAAATAAAAATATAGCCACGGATTTATCCATGGCCAAAAATAAAAAAAATTAAAAATTTTATTAGTCATATTTTTATTTAATTTAAAAAATATGGCCACGGATAAATCCATGGCCAAAATAAAAAAAATTTAAAAATTTTATTATCCATGGCCACATTTTTTATTTTTTAAAATAAATAAAAATATGGCCATGGATTTATTAAAAAAATAAAAATTTTATTAATTTGGCTACGAATTTATCCATGGCCATGTTTTTGATTTTTTAAAATAAATAAATTATGGCCATGGATTCAAAAAAAAATTAAAAGTTTTATTAGTTATCTGTGGCCATATTTTTTATTTTTTTTTTAAATAATAAAAATAGCGACGGAAAAATCCGTCGCTAACTGTACAGACTTTTTCATTATTTAATTGGTTTTAATACACTCCAAAACCTGCATTTTTTTTTTCAAAATTCAAAATACCAACAAATCTAAATACTAACAAATTGTATATCAATGTAATACTAATAATCCATATAACATATTTATAATTAATAATTAATATTATTCTATTAGTTTAATACATGAATTCATACAAAATAATTTATACAATAACACATATGTAAAAGTTTTTAAAGGTGAAATGTAGGAACATCATCGTCTCCATCATCTTCCTCATCATTATCATCGTCATCCTCGCTTTTATTTTCATCCCGAACAACAGGAGCAGACGAAGTAGAACCCTTCTTACGTCGTGGAGCTAATCGACACGTGATTTTTTTAAGGTTGGCCACTAGTAGGGACACAGTTTTCTGAAGGCCGGAGATCTCTCGACTATGCTTTTCTTCCATCTCGGCCATCTTCTGACTATGTTTCTCCTCTAAATCGCTCATCTTTTGTATGAGCTCCTCTGTGTTGGGGTCAACCTAAGTATTTAAGTCAATCCATAAGCCGAAAGACTCAACTATCACGGTAGAGGGTCCACCGGCAACCCCATACCAACGATCATTCTTTGGACCCCCGACTGTCTGCTTTCAAATCTAAAAGCGTACATATTTTTTAATAAAGTATATATATATATATATATTAATAAGTATATATATCTAATAAATACACTTTTGAATGCTACCTCCACCTGTCGGGCTACTGAATAGGTCCACCCTGTGCATTCTTGGTGGCTTGAGAACAAGCTTCGTCATAATTAGCTCTGAAGCTCTCCTACAAAAAATAACATACATAATTGTTATAAAGTATTTTTGGTGATAATAAGTGATGATAAATATTAATGGAAAACTACCAAAGTAGTCTTTGTTCACTCATCAACAAAATGCTCGGTTCCATCCTCGTCAATTGATTAATAGAGAGCCTCAAATGTTTCGTCTACGGTAGGCCAACGTCCATATTTGTCCGTCTGCAATAAAAATGAAGTAAAATACAAGGATAGTAATGAGATAAAACTGTAAAAATCAACACCACTTCAATTAATTAAACAAATTACAAGAAAAAGTAATTACTTACCAAATGATCTTGCCACTTTAGATGAGATCGGGCTCTTCCCTTATGGCCAGGGAATCCCCTTCTGTCACATGTCAATGCTCGGCTTGCCCTGTTCTGCTCGCGTATCCTCTGGAACTCTGGGTTGTCCTATATGACCCGTAAAGCATCTCAAGATTCCTCACCTATCCAATTAGGCCTACGGTTGTCCCTACGAGCTTTAGCCAATCTATGTTTCAAGATTTTCGAACCTTTATGCTCGAAGTTCTTCCAAACTCGACTTAAATGATTAGGCCGCCAAAAGAATTTTCTCTAAAAAAAAGAAAGTAAAAAAAAAAATCATATACGAACAAATTGTAATAATAGTCAAATTTCATTTAAGCTAAGTAAATAGACATACCTTAAACTAGGCAAACCATATCTCACGAACATCTAGGGGGATCTTTTTCCAAGTAGGCCACAGTCGCTTGAAACCATTCTCAATTATCCGACCAATCTCCTCGATACATTTCTGCTCGAGGTCAAACATATTGTACAAGTGGCAAAATAATATTATACATTGCAATGCACATAAAATATATAGAATATATATTTATTTATTGATAAGAATCAATTCACTTACTCTTTTCCTCGTGGCATTATTAGAAGTTGATGGCCACCAGTATCACTGTTTTGAGACATATCGGTGGATCGACCTTCATTCATCGGTATCGATGGGGCAGACCCTAAGGTAGGGGATGGAAGATCTGATCTCAAACTGCCTAAATTGATGTTGAGATTGGTCGATGGAGGCATATGCCGATTAGACCCTAAGTCCGATACTTTGTCCTTGTCTTTTTTCGATCTCTCGGCCATCTGTTTCAGAATTCTCAATAAATAATCGAGAAACTTAATAAATTGTTAACAAACTGCACAACAATTGATCACACATCAATTATGAATAAATAAAAAATAACAATTCACAAGCATCAACTATATAATAACATTTCACAGAAGAATTCATGACAATAAATCGAAACCATCAACTACATCAACCATTAAAATATAAATCCTATTCATCATCTTCTTTTTCATCATTATCGTCGTATTCAATCGCATCATCCCTTTCGTCGTCATCATCATCAAGTTCCTCATCAAATTCATCCTCCTCGTCATCGTCATACTCGTTCACTTCCTCTCGTATCTCATCATCTTCAAGTTCATTATGAAATGCATTATTGTCAAAAATCACCTCTTTTAGTGGACCATCAACATCTACCAAAACACCCGTAGGTTCATTATTGAGCACAGAATTCACAATGGGTGAAGATTCTTGCAACAAATCATCAGTAACAATTTGTTGGTTGGCTACTCTACTTCGTGGTCTGGTTTTAATTACAAAACGCCAATTCAATTTATCCTTCCTTGTGCTTGGATACGGTACATAATATACTTGAGATGCATGTTGTACAATAATAAATGGATCGTCTTTTAGGTATCTCTCATTAACTTTGATCTCTACAATGCCATATTGCGGGTGTATCTTCATACTCATCTTAGAAACAGAGTTGAACCAATGACATTTGAATAAGACGACCTTCTTTTTAGGTACACCGGGATATTCTAACTGAATCACTTCTTTAAGTATGCCATACAAATTTGTAGCCCCGTCGCCCCGAACACAAACACCAGCATTGTAAGTGTTCATACATTGTGTGTTCTCATCTATATGAAAGGCATATCCATTCACAGTGTAACTTTGCCATGTCTTAACCTTACAATTTGGTCTCCAAGCCAAACCATGTAAATTTTGATTAGCGATATTATTTGTGGGATCATGAACCTATACAAATAATTACACTGTCATAATATTTATAACAAACCAGTATATATACATTTTTTTATTTTAATTAAAACAGTACTTACATATTGTTCAAATCATTCTACAAAATTCGCCTCGACCGACTCATCAACTTCTTGGTCAGTTAAATTTGGCCAATGGTACTGAACTGGCAACCTATACATTCTGTATATTGAAATAGATTTTTTAGGAGTTAGAATTTAATAAAAATATTAACAAGTTAATCAAGACGTTTTTTAAATACTTACTCGATGATAGGTACGACCTCGTCGTAATTAATAAGAACGTGTAATGCGGACTTTCTCAACTCATCATCACTCAAAATCGCTCCACACATTTACCACCGGGCTTATCAGTTTGATTGCAGACTGACAATGTGTAGGGTATCTCTGCAGCACTTCCATCATTCTCATTATGCCTAACTCTTGTACTCCTCGACTGAATGTGGCTTTCAAAATAATACGATGTAAAGTATGATGATTCTTTATTTAAGTACGCCTCACATATTAAGCCCTCCACCCTTGCACGATTTTTTACTATACCTTTCAAATCATGTAGGAACCTGTAATCGTATTTTGTACGATAAAGTTACTAATTCGTTTGGGATCTCAAAAAAGAAAATTTAAGGCAAATCTTTAAAAAAATATTTACCTCTTGAATGGATACATCCACCTATATTGAACAGGTCCACACATCGCCGCTTCAAAAGGCAAGTGTATCAGCAAGTGTTCCGTAGAGTCAAAAAATGTTGGAGGAAAAATGCGCTCCAATTTGCATTAAATCGAAGGGATATTCCTATCCAATTGCGACAAACTTTCCTCGCGAAGTTCTGTGCAACACAAATCTCTGAAGAACTGACGCATTTCAGTTAAGGGCTTCCAAACATTTTGTGGGAGTGCACTAAATGCTATTGGGAGTAAATGTTGCATTAACACATGACAATTATGACTCTTCATACCGTACAACTTGAGCCTTAAATGATCAACATACACTCCTAAATTCGATGCATAGCCATCAGGCATCTTCAAAGCTTGAACAAATGCTCATAAATCGCGTTTTTGTTCGGTAGTCAAAGTGTAACTAGCTTTTGGTTTTAGCACCTTACCATTAACCATCATTTGTAAATGCAACTCAAGCCACCTGCAATGCTCGACTAAATCCAATCTTGCATTCTCATTATCCTTTGTCTTGTCTTTAATATCCATGACAGTGTTGAGTATGTTGTTGAAAAAAAAAATTTTGATGTCCTTGACATCCAAATTATGGCGAACCACATTGTCTTTTCAATACGCCAACTCCCAAAAAATACTTTGTTTTGTCCAATTATGATGTACACCATATCCTTGCAATTTTGGATGCTTGACTGGCATATCGGTAACTTTCAGGCATTCCACACACTTCTTTCCACGTCTGATCACCTATCATTACTGACGGAGGGTTTGATCGTTCACGGCATCCTTTGAAAAATGCATCTTTGTTTTGCCTAAATGGGTGATTCTCAGGCAAAAATTGACGATGACAACCGAACCAAGAAATTTTCCCACCATTTTCAGTCTGAATACCTTTGTTTGCTGCATGCATATAGGACAAGCCAATCGACCCGATGTCATCCATCCGGACAACATCCCATACGCGGGAAAGTCATTGATAGTCTACATCAAGGCGGTCCGTAACTGAAAATTCTGTCTTTTGGAAATGTCATACGTTTCAACTCCTTTTAACCACAGAATTTTCAGCTCCTCAATTAGAGGTTGGAAGTACACATCAATCCTTTCTTTTGGGTTACGTGGCCCCGGAATCAAGCATGTCAAAAACATATACAGTGTAGTCATACACAGTTCTGGCGGCAAGTTGTATGGAGTAACAATCATAGGCAAACACGAGTATTGCTTCGATGAAGTATGATTAAATGGATTAAATCCATCGGCACATAATCCAAGCCTAATGTTTTGTAGCTCAGCAGTAAATTCAGAATGCTTTTCATTGAAAAGCTTCTAAGTTAGACCATCCGATGGATGACAAATAACACCAGGCTCTCCTTTGTGGTCATAATGCCACCTTATTTGATCAACTGATTTTGAAGAAGCATACAACCTTTTCAATCTTAGAATAAGAGGCATGTAGTGCATCCTTCGGTAAGAAAAACGATTCCTACTACCACTTTTAGATGGTTTAAATCTTGGATGACTACAAAACTTGCATTCCTCTAAACAGTTTTTTTCATTGTAATACAACATAGACCCCTCGATGCAACAATCAATCTTCACCGATGTTAAACCTAACTTTTTAACTATTTTTTTGCTTCATAATAGTTGTTAGGAACATGATTATCCAATGGATTTGACGACTTCACAAGTTTTGCCATTCGATCAAAACAACCCTGAGATAAATTGTAGTCGGATTTTAATGACATCATTTGAATAGTCATTGATAACTCCGTCTGATTGTCATAACCTGGCCACAATGGTCGATTCGCAGCCTCTAATATGTCATAAAACTACTGGGCTTGCATATTAGGATATTGATCATTATTTCGTGGTATCTTAGTATCGTGACCCTCTTCGACATTCAAATTGGGCAAATAATGCATACCATGGTGTGATGCATTCACACCCATAGCATCATATACCAAATTCTCATCATTATTGAGTCCATACGAAAAATTAGCTTGATTCAAAGAACTAGCACCACCGACCTCCACGTTTTGAGATTCTGGAGCTAACTCGTCATGTGAAGTCCAATACCAATACTCAGGTTGAAACCCAAATTTCATCAAATCGCAACGCACATTACTAGTATCCTTATATTTTCTATTAGTACACTTTGAACACGGACACCTGATGAGGCCTTTATTAGCTATATACTGCGGTTGTGTAGTTGCGAATTGAATAAACTGATTAAGATCATTCATAAATTGTTTGGTGTAATTTTTCCGATCAACAGTTAATCTATTATACATCCAACATCGAATTTCGTGTATATCCATATTCTGTAAACAAAGAACAAAGGTAAGTTAACATCACTGTTAGACTTCACATCTAGATAGATTAAGTTAGTCAATTAATATTTGTTCAGTATGCTTTATTAATGGCACAATACATAAACACTTATCTCTCATTAAATTATTTCAAACATTGTTTGACATTCTTCCTATCAAACATATTTCACCCAACTTTAACCCTACAAGAACAACAAAATTCAACCCAAAATAAAATATTCATAACAATCCATAATCCAACTAAACACGTTCATAACGATCCATAATCCAATCAAACGTGTTCAAAATAATCCATAACCCAAGCTTATTCAAAACAATCCATAATCCCAACTTATTCACAACAATTCATAATCCAAACTTATTCATAACAATCCATAATCCAAACAAACTTGGGCATAACAATTCATAATCTAAATAACTTTGTTGATAACAATACATAATCCAAACATGTTTATAAATTTGTTCATAACAATTCATAATCCAAATTATAATAATTCATACCTTGCTTAAACTTCACCACCTCAAATTACGTATATGATATCAACCTACAAATAATCCCACAACAACAAAACAACAAACAAAATTCAAATTACAACTCAACGAATAAAATAAAAATTACAAGCTAAAAAAAACAATAACATGCGTGTGTGACGTGTCTTTAGGAGTGGTGGGGTGGGGGATGAGGGGTTGGGGATGGGGGGAGGGCTGCTGGAGGATGGGGGGGCTTCTGGCGGGTGTGGGGGCTGCTGGGGTGGGTGGGGAGCTGTTGGCGGGTTGGGGGAGGGCTGGGGTGGGACGCGGGACCGTGAAGAGGGCAGGGGAAGGTCGCGCGCCGGCGGGAGAGCGAAGAGTCCGCGCGACGGCGGGGGAGGGGGGGTGGCGGCGTCAAGAGAAGGGGGGGAAGGGTTAGGGTACCTTGTGGGAGGGAAAAAAAGTAGATCTTTAAAAAAAGAATGGCTAAGTGTTGTTTATATACAAACACTTAGCCACGAATTTTTTGCCTTTAGCCATGGATTTTTTACCTTTAGCCACGGAAAATCTGTGGCTAAAATAATCAATTTAAAAAAACTATAAATTATTTAATGGCCACGGATTTATTAATTTAAAAAAAATAATTTTATTTGACTATTGGCCACGGATAATTCCGTGGCCACTATGCATTTTTTTTATAAAAATAAATAAATTTATTTCTTGGCCACGGATTTATCCGTGGCCAAGTCCAATTTTTTTAAAAAAAAATTAAATTTATTAAATCCATGGCCAATAGTCAAAACTTGTGATTGACTTTTTTTGAATCATGCGTTTTTGTTAATTAGATTAGACGGAACCATACAATTTGAACAATACAACTTCAACACTAATCAATCTGCTCGAAAGTCCATTTTTTGATAATTTTTATATAAGTTAATTAACGTTAGCGTATATTGACACCGCAGTATGAAGTCATTCGTATATATCACGGAAAGAGAAAAAATGTATTCTCGTTGAGCAAACTGCAATTTTCAATGCATAAGATAGGAAAATATAAGAACCGTGATGAAAATAATATGATTTTGAAATGGCTCAAACCTTTTGGTGCCCCGTAATGTCAGGTCGAGCTATTTAAGCTTGCCATTTAAAATTAAAAAAAATGAAAATTATTTAATGGCCACGGATTTATTAATTTTAAAAAAATAATTTTTTTAAATTTATCCACGGATAAAATCGTGGCTAAAATGTGAATTTAGAATTAAAAAAAATATTTTATGGGCACGGATTTATCCTTGGCTAAAAACATTTATGTTTTTTTTTTAAAAAAATTATATAGCCACGGAATTTTGCATATTTAGCCACAGAAAAATCCGTGGTTATATGTTTTCATTTTTTTTTCCTATATCCATGGCCATTTCCGTAGCTATTCGCAACCGATTTTGTCCGTGGTTAAAAATTCGTGGCTAAATCATTATTTTCTGGTAGTGCCATTTGTCATCCACCAACTAAGAATATCGAAATTCTGAGTTCTTGGCAATACACTTTTATCTAAATACATATCCAGCTCCGATGTTAACACTTTAGTAGAAGAACTTGTACTTGATGCAATATACTTGTCATCCATCTCCAAAGTGTCGCTCTCAAATGAATAACACTAGAAATACAAGATGTGCCACTATTAGATGCTAAACCACTACTTGAGCTATTTGGTTTCAAAGTAGTAGCTCTGGACTGGTAATCAGCTAACAAATCATAACAATTTTAGCAAACTTGATCGATCTTGGATCGTGCTCTTTCGCCATAAATTACAACAATTTCCAACATCTTTTCAGCCATGCCCTTAATCAAATCATTTGAACTCTTCACCCACTCATCTAATTTGAGTTTAATATCACAAATATTTGGAAAATAAAAATTAGAAGTAAGGTAGAGTCTAACAGAAAACATCTCAGTCACTTGATGAAAAAGTTTCAACTTCCCACAAATATCTCTCACATTTGCCCAATCTTCATCAGTTGGTAAAGTTTTGTAATGTCTCTCTCGATATTTAAGTCGTGGGAACACATCCTAATATTGTATCGCAGTTTCTAACATCAAATAAGTTGAGTTCCAACGAGCCTTACAATCGAGAGCTAACTTCTTAGTACAACTAATATGCAATTGAGATGTAGCTTCTTCAAATTTCTCTACCCTAGTAGGTGAAGCAGTCCAATATATGACACTATCACGTATTCTCTCAATTGCACCAACAATTACGTACAAACTATCTCTCACAATTAAATTTAATAGATAAGCACAACAACGCATGTGGAGTACCTTTCCATTAAGTGGCAGATCTCTCGTAGACATCTTGTCCAGGATAACAATAAGTATGGCATCGTTTGTCGAGCAATTGTTTACTGTTACTGTTGATGCCTTCCGATAAATGTTCCAATCCATCAAAGACTCAATAAGAACATCAGATAGCACTTCGGCGTTATGAGGAGCCGAAACATATGCAAACCTACAAAAATAATGATAAAATATCATAAATATATTATACATTTTACATACACACACATATAAGAAATAAGAGGGTAAAGCAAATATACATCAAAATAACGTTTTGTAAAGTCCATGCATCATCAATAAAGTGTGTCATGATTGCCATGAAGCCCTTTTTTGAGTTGCTAGATGTCCACATATCGGTTGTGATGGCAATTTGAGATTTAATTTTATCTAACACCTTGTAGCACTTTGTTTTCTCTTCTTTGTAAATTGCTACAATGTCATTCTTAAGGGTGTTTCTCGAGATCATTTTGAAGCATGGTTGGAGGCTAGCAACGAACTTTTGAAAACCAATGTGTTCCACAATGCTAAGGGGTAATCGTATATCATGACCATCTCAGCAAGCTTTTTTCTAGAATCTTCTTGGTTGAAAATATTAGTAGCAAGTTCTTTGCTTCCACTAACTTTCTTGTTCCCCATCAACATACATTGTCGAATGTCCTTTTTTTGTGGCTTACGCTTACAAGTCCTATTGAAATGCTTTCTTAAATGAGTAGTTCCATGACTACTTGGTGCTTTGAGCTTGGATTTACAGTAATTACACTCCGCATATTGAGTATCTCTAATTTTCAACCTTTTAAAATGGTTCCACGCATCAGATGTTCTTTTTCTTTTGCCACCATCACTATGGACATCATCATCCATTACCAAATCATCGTCACCACCACCAATATTTTCTTCAGAAGTCCTTTCCACTCCTAAATGACTCTCTCCAACATTAGTTGATGGTAAAGAACCGTTACCTCCTTCAGATTCCATCTACATAATTACACATGAATGAAGAATTTTAACAAATAATCTAATTCCATTACAAATTTAACTCAATGCAACAAATTAAGTAAGGGACCTTATAATTTTTCTAATTAAGTAAATAAAGAATCAATTTAATAAAGAAATAACATTTGTTCAAAAGTAAAAATTCTAAAAAAACATTTGTTCAATTCCAAACAGTCTACTGCAAGAAATAGATATCCCTAACTTATTTTCTATTTTTCATACCCACAAAGCATATTTAACACAGACAACACAAATTAATTAACCATCCCTCTTAACAAAGGTTGTTAACACTCAACCAACTTATTTTTCCCAAATTCTTGTACATAATACGCAAATAATTATATATATTCTAGATAAATTAACAGGAGAGCTAGTTAATCTTCATAAAACAACAGCAATATATATACATAATCATCATTTTCATTAAATTCAATAGCTATGGGCATTGAAAAGATTTATCTAAATCGCCAAATTAACCCTAAATTGATGACATTGTAACTTATGTGGTGGCGGACAGCAAGTCAGCGGTACTCGTGGTGACGAATGGCAAGTCAGCGGTGCTCATAATGGTGGACGGCAGGCCGGTGGTGCTGGAGATGACGGACGGTAGGTGCTGGAGATGACGGACAGCAGGCCGGCGGTGCTCGAGATGACGGACGATCGGAGAGGTAGGGAGAAAGAGTGAGAGAGACAATGTGTGCTTGTGTAAGAAAATCTGAAAATGGGTCAGAAAAAGCCCCTAAGGAAAAATTACGGCTGAAGGAAAAAAACATGAGTACTAAAATGAATATAATATATATACAAACCCTAAAACTAAAATATATATCTATATATTATACGGGTCGGGTTCGGGACGGGTCTAGGTAGACCTGTAACTTGACCCGAACCCGTATGGGTTCGAAAAATCAGACCCGTTACCCGTCCAAGACCCAATTAATTATCCCAAACCCATCGAAAGATGGGTGGGTCCGAGGCAGGTCCAGGTCGGACTAGTTCCCATTGCCATCTCTGTCCATGAGGGCATGTGTCGGGTATCAAGGAGAGTAAGTTCCTATTTGATGAAGCTATTAAGCTATACTATGAGAAGGCGACAGTTGAGGAGGGACATAGCCTCGAGGAGGCTATTAAACCCATCATGAGGAGACATTAGTTGAAGAGAGACATAGCCTCGAGGAGGCTATTAAGCCCACCGTAATGAGACAACGGTTGAGAATGGACATAGCCTAAGCCCTACTATGAGGAGACGACGGTTCAGGAGGAAGATAGCCTCAAGGAGGCTATTAAGTTCTATTATGAGGAAAATCAGTCAAGGAGGAACATAACCTCGAAGAGGCTATTAAGCCCACCATAAGGAGACGACGGTTGAGGGGGAAGATAATCTCGAGGAGGCTATTAAATCCTAAGTTAACTAGAACTTCTAGACATATATCTTTTTAGGATAAGTTTATATGAATTGTTGAAAGATGTGACTTAGCCTAGGGAATTTTGGTCTCATCAACCAAATCTTCCTCGTACATCCATTCAATCATTTGTTGAAGAATTTTTGATAGTCTATTTTTGGAGGAAGCAGCAGTTTTTTATCTCCCACTCCTCGAACAAAATTTTTTGATACTCTATTACTAGAGGAAGGAACAATATTTCTTTTTTCATATTATTCAATAACTTGGATTGTAAATTAAGAAAAGGGAAGAGATAGTGATGTATGGTAAGTACATTATCCTGATAGATAGAATATGAAATTTTATGTTGCACCAAAAAAAAAAAGAATATGAATTTTTATATATTTTTACAATAACCCAATAAATTCTTAGTTTGGTCGCCGACTAATATATTATTGGCTAACGATAAATTCAGGGCAAAATTCATAATGCCAAAGCAAACATTGTTTAAATATCTTTTTTGCCCTCAATGTCAATGAATTAAGTTATACTAAAATTTATTTTCTAATAGCATAATTAATGCAAATGACAAGATTTTCCTCTAGACTCTCTCTCTCTCTACATTATTACTTGTGGGCTCATCTATTGAATAAGATCTTTTATTGTGTGTGTTCTTTTATAAAATTAAAAGAAAATTAATAAAATAATTGGATGAGATATTTGATATTGAAAAAAAAAAGGTTAAAAAAAGTTATCTTATAATCTAATCACTCTTAACATCGGGAGATTAAATTGAACAATGATTTTTTTTTTCATTAAATAACAAAAATTTGATTTTTATATGATTATATAAATAGTCTCCTATAAAAATATCCAAAAAATAAAAGTGAAAAAAATAGTTAAGATTGAATTGGTAGTGCCACTACAAAATCTATTCAACTATAATATTATACCAGAAGAATTTACTTTATCATTAATATTAATGATCAGAGAAATTATAAATTTTGTAAATTGTTTAAGCAACTGAAGATCTATAAAAGCATCCAAAATGTATATTATATTATAAAGAAAAGAACAAAGAAACATAATAAATATAGCCATTATTGTAATGTGAAAATAACTAGAGAAGTTCTCATAATCAACAGTCAAAGTGCTTACTAATAAAAATAACAAAATATAAAACTTTCAAAGGATTATGATGCGAGGTTTTTTTGGTCGACCATGTGGCGGAGTTTGATACGCTCCAGTTGATTGTGTTGGTGCCCACCTGTCAAAGAGGGAAGAACGCACGTGAGACTAACCAATTTTGCCCTAGCTTAAGCTCTCCAACTCTCAAATAGGATTTAGGATATTCAAAGAAGAAAGTGAGTAGTAAAATTCCAATACTCTCTTGTGTCTAATGTGTAAAAAAGCAAGATACATCATACGGAAGAATTTTTTCCTTATTTATATGAGAAAGGGCCCCTGACTTGACGTGGTTGATGGGGTTGGTCAGCGGATTTGACACATGACATACAAGTGGATATACTTTTTATCACTTCTTGGACTCTGAAAGGGCAACTGACCCTACTCTCATTAATGGGGCCTTAACTTTGCAGTTAATACATATCTTGTGCATTTAAAGTCAGGAATTATATTTATGAGAGAGCATTTAATGCTTTTGGGGCTAATGAGATAGACCCATGTGTGGCAGGTGCGGGTTTGGTGGCGGTAGGTATAGGGCCTGTCCACCTTGCCAAGTAAGATCTTTTCGTTGGTCTATTTAAATTAGCCAAAGGCAGGGTTGAGGATTCGAGCCCTCGATCTAGCAGCATTCGAGGGCACCCTCGTACCTTAAAACCACTTGTTCTCCCACTTCACTTGTCCTGCATGTGAAGTTTCGAGGGCCCAAAGAGGCCTCTCGTGGCTTTTCTAGCCATTGACTCGTTTGAGAAGTAAGCCTGGGGGGTATCCTCCCTCTCGTGACTCACTCTGAGCTTCCCAATTTGCACGCAGAAGCTCTTTTGAGGATAGTAAGTCTTTTCAAGGGCATCGTGTCTCACATTTGTGAATTATAAGCTGACTGGCAAACGCTGAGGTGTCTGGGTGAGGAGATACATGGCGAATCAAATTTATATAAAAATAGATGAAATTAAATCCTTGAATAACACGAGATAATGGATATTTCAACAAGAAGAAGAAATTCATTAATGAATTAGATGAGAGAGAAAAAAAATAATTAAGAAGAAAGAAAAATGTAGGGTTCTTTCACTTTTGGGATATTAGATAGCATTACTACAATAGGATTTAAAAAATGTATGCAATATTAATGATTGACTAGGAAGGGCAAAATAATGATTAATTAAATTTTGCTCTAATATTATGAATTTTGCTCTGAATTTATCACTAGTCTATGTTATTATAATTTTAGATTTGCCATACCGAAAATATGTGGGCCAAATTACACAATAGAGCTCAACTCATTAACTTGCATGAGTTTGCAAGGAGGGTAAAAATTGGGTCTGGACCCAACCCGGGCCCGTAAGTCTGGGTCTATGGAATGGACCCAGACTCATTCATGGGTCTAAGAGCCTGGTCTGGGTCCAAAGAAAATTCATAAGTAAATTACTCCACCCATTTACATGGCTAAGTGCATTCAAGCCATTATACGAAGTTTTTCATTTTTTGATAAATGTCAAAGCGTCTTTAGTTATTCTCCATGATCATGGTAGAGTTGGAGGTTTTTTTTAAGGTTTATATTCGTTTTTATTTTAGTTTTTCTTTCTTTTTTTTTTTTTTTTTTTGTTGATGCAGAATGGAAAAAACATGGTCAGCACGATTCGAACTTGCACGGGTAGAGCTCACTTGAATCAAGTCATGCCCGTTAACCACTCCAGTTGGATGCATTTGCACAGTAAAGAATCTAGGAAAAGAAAGGAGAGAGAGTGAAATTTGTGTTGAATATGAACTGGTGATGGGAAAAGAATAGCGACTTAGGCCTAAAAGCACCAATCTTTAGCGGGCGCAAGAGAAAAAAAAAAAGAAGCTTATATAGCTTTATGGAATTGGGTGGCCGAAAACATAAATCAAATCATAACTTTAGAACTCGCGGGGCTTTGGAAGTGCCGCTAAACAACGGTATCTTGCTGATTTGAGGTATCGTCACAAGCTTTCTATTTTAGTTATTATTGAGCCTAAGATTTCTTTGAGTGAACGGTTTATGCTCAAGAAGTTGGGATTTGCGGGGGTTATTTCAAATCCCACTAATCACATATGGTGCTTTTTTGACTCTTCTTTGATTGTGGATGTGTTAGTCAATGAGGCCCAAATCTTGCATGTAAAGGTTACTTCGGGCCTGATCCCTTCCCCTTTACTTTGCTCGTTTGTTTATGGTCGTCACACTCGCATTAAGCGCAAAGACTTATGGGAAATAATGCGTGGCATTGCTACCCCGGATCCATGGCTTATTGGTGGAGACTTTAATGTGGTGCAATCAGTGGATGAACGCAAGGGGTGTGGTCCCCCTCCTCTTGGTTCAATAGAGGACTTTGGAGATTGTATTGAGGGTTGTGGTCTCATTGACCCGGGCATAGAGGGTGGTCAGTTTACATGGACTCGAGGCAAACGTTGGGAGCGTTTGGATCGTGTTCTGGTATCGGTTGGTTGGATGGATTGGTTTCCGGACTTCAGGACTAGGCACTTGTCACGGCACACCTCAGATCACTGTCCGCTTCTTGTTATTCCGCCAGCCCCAGTGCAAAGGGGACCGGCTGCTTTTCGATTTCAGAAAATGTGGACCAAGCATCATGCTTTTTTTGAGGCGGCTAAGGCTAATTGGGCACTTCCGCTTGGATCTTTTGGGATGTGGAAACTCCAGCAGAAACTGGTCCGCATGAAGGGATTTCTCAAGTCTTGGAATAAGGAAGTCTTTGGTAATATTTTTGATAAAGTCGATGCTGCCACCCAACAGGTTCATCGGCTGGAGCGTGAGTATGATAATGATTCATCTCCTTCTAACTTAATGGCGCTAAATCTCTCAACAGCGAAGCTTAATCGGGTCCTAGCCATGGAGGAGGATTTCTGGAGGCAAAAGTCCTCATGTCGCTGGATTCAAGAGGGGGAACGGAACACCCAATTTTTCCATAATTTGGTTAAGCAACGCCGAGTTAAGAGCCGTATATTTGCTATACACGATGAGGGGCGAAAGATTGAGGATCCGTCGGAGATTCGGATCTCAGCCGCTAAGTTTTTTGAGCATCTTCTTACTAAGGAAGATAGATGTTTGGGCAATATGGATTTCTCGCACGTTTCTCGAATGATTACCCCTGAGGATTCGGATGCGCTTTGTGTCCCACCTACGATGGAGGAAGTTCGACGGGCTATTTTCGACATCAGTTCTGATTCAGCCGCGGGTCCCGATGGGTTTTCCTCAGCCTTTTACCAAATTTGCTGGGACTTTATCGCCACTGATGTGTTTGACGCGGCGCGGGATTTTTTTGCCGGGACGCCCATGCCCCGGGCCTTCACTGCCACTACTATTGTCCTTATTCCTAAGAAGGAGGTGCCCAACACATGGGCTGATTACAGGCCTATCAGTCTGTGCAACGTGTCTAACAAGATTATGACCAAGCTTTTATACACTCGATTGGCGAATGTTCTTCCCAAGATTATTTCTCCTGCACAGTCTGGTTTTCTCTCGGGAAGGGCAATATCGGATAACATCCTATTAGCGCAAGAACTTGCCATCTCTATAAACAAGAAGGTGAACGGGGACCGTGTGATCTTTAAGCTCGACATGGCTAAGGCCTATGATAGGGTGCATTGGCCGTTTCTTGTTTCCATGCTCATACAGATTGGTTTTCCGACTCGTTGGATTCATCTTGTGCGAAATTCGATAGAGAATTGTTGGTTCTCGGTCTTAATTAATGGTGAAGGAGCTGGTTTTTTCCATTCCTCTCGTGGTTTACGCCAGGGCGATCCTTTGTCTCCGGCATTATTTATTTTAGCTGCTGAATGGCTTTCTCAAGGACTTGATCATCTTTTTCAATCGCATGTTAAGATGCGCTATATTGCTCATAATCCTGTGGTTATTTCGCACCTGGCTTATGCGGATGACGTGATTATTTTTGCTTCTGCTCGTGCCACTTGCATTCGAAAGCTTATGAATTTCCTACGTAACTATGAACAGATCTCGGGACAACTTATTAGCGTGGCGAAGAGCACTTTTATCCCATCTAATAGGTGCTCAGAAGGAAAGGTGAGACGTATCCAGCGAATGACGGGATTCTATCGGACGGATTTCCCTCTCAAGTATTTAGGAGCACCTCTCTATTCAGGTCGTAAGAGGATTAGCTTATTTGCGCCATTGATTGATAGCATTCGAGCTAAGATCCTTGGGTGGGAAAAATCTTCGTTGAACTATGGAGGCCGCCTGACACTGATCAAGAGCGTCCTTGCTTCAATCCCTCTCTATATTGTTCAGATCTTAAAGCCTCCTAGGAGTGTTATTCAAAAGATTGAAAAGTTGTTCAATCGATTTCTTTGGGGATCTTATGGCGGGCAACGGCGTATTCACTGGTGTTCGTGGGAGGAAGTATGCTACCCTATAGAGGAGGGGGGTTTGGGCGTGCGCGCTTTGGATGACGTGATTAATAGCTTTACTTGTAAGCTTTGGTGGAAATTCCGGCAGGGCAAGTCCCTTTGGGCACGATACTTGCATGCTAAATATGTCAAAGACCGACATCCGGCGGATGTGCAGGAAACACGGAATGACTCTGCTACATGGAAGCGGATGTGCAGAGGACGCGCTTGGATTGAACCTGATTTGCGCTGGACGATTGGCAACGGTGCTCCATTCTTTTGGCATGATATCTGGTTGACTAATGCCCCTCTGAAACAATTAGTCTCAAGGGAGCACTACCCGTTAGAAAGAGTTTCCTTTTTTCTCTCTAATGGTGCGTGGGACAGATCCCGGCTGGAACAAGTGCTACCCTCAGACTTAGTCCCGCACGTGATGGGAATTCCAATCGACTCTTATACGAGTGATGGCCTTGTTTGGGCTAGGGGACTGCACGGACAGTTTGCAACAAAACAGGCATGGGAGCAGGTGCGTCGTTCTCGGGCAGTCAGCTCACTCTTTGCGAGCCTCTGGTCGAGGAACGTCTTGCCCAACATTTCTGTTTTCTTATGGAGGCTTCTTAGAGGCTGGATTCCAGTGGATTTACGTATAAAAAGCAAAGGTATTCAACTCGCCTCCAAATGTTATTGCTGCGTCAACGAAGAGAGCTTCGCCCACTTATTCTTTACTAGTCCTAAAGCTCATCGGATTTGGAATTTCTTTGCCCAATTACTCCGAGTTTCACTTCCAGACACAACTCAGATACATCTCTGGCTTCAGGCTTGGCGAGGTACATACAAAGGTGATCATATGAGGACCTTGGTTCCTGTACTTATATTATGGTATATTTGGGAGGCACGAAACTCGTGCAAATATCGTGGTCACCGGATGGTTGCGAGTCTCATTGTGAAGAAGGTGTGGCAGTATTGTTATCTTTTGGGCAACGCTGGTCGGTTCAAGTCTACCAATTGGAGAGGAGTTGAATTTGCAGCCCCGTTTTTTATGGTTCAATTACCCAGGCATGTCGAACCACGTCCCATTATGGTTTTATGGAAGAATCCTAATCAGTTTCAGCTGAAACTGAACACTGACGGGGCAGCAAAGCGCACGGGCCAAGCTGGAGCGGGAGGAGTGGCTCGTGATCATAATGGCCAGGTTATTTTTGCCTTTTTTAGGTTCCTTGGCAACACCACAAATTCATATGCGGAACTCTATGCTGCTTATGAGGGGATCTGGCTGGCAACGCAACGGGGATTTCAGAACATTTGGCTTGAGATGGATGCTCAAGCGATGGTGCATCTCGTCTTGGGGCAACGTATGGTGAACTGGAACATTCAACAATTGCTCACTCATATTCGACTCATTATACGGCAAGTTACATTCAAATGTACCCATATCTACCGAGAGGGGAATAAGGCGGCTGATTGGTTAGCAAACAGAGCATGTCAGCTACGAGAGAGTGCAACTTGGGAGCCAACCGAGATTCATGTTCAGCTTAGGGGAATGCTTATCATTGATTCTATGGGGATGCCTTCTTTTAGACATAGTTAGTGTTTCTTTCTTCCTTTTTCTATTGGTTTGAGATTGTTCCTTTTTGCTTTCCCATTGTCCCTTTTGACGTGGTAATAAATCGGGGGGGGACCCTTTAACCCCACGGCTCCTTGCCGGTTCTTTTGGGAAAAAAAAAAAAAAAAAAAAAAAAAAATCATAACTTTAGAAATTCTCTCTTTTTGGAGTTGCATATTTTTTTTTAATTTTACCTAATTCATGTATGAAAAAGAGATCTAATTTGAGTACGATATTCTTGGACAAACATGCTAGGAACCAGTAGTGGAGTGAGGACCTCGTGATCAAGGGGTGCACTTAATAAACTATGAACTAGTGATAATACAAATAATCAAATTAAAAAAAAAAAATCAAGGGGTGCACTGAAAAATGATTAGAGAGTGCAATAAGGAAAAACTACAGTAATCATTCAAATTTTACCATATAATAGGTCATAATTTGAAAGATAGCGAGAGAATGTGTTTCCACTAAGCTATATGTAGTTTCGCCAATGCTAGGGAACCAACGGTTTTCGTGTTCAAGAACACTTTCCAAAAAAGCATAAATCTAAACTGAATACAAAGACGAAAACAAAGAGACTCACAGGCTGCAGAACAATGAACAAAGAATGTATTATTACATACAGATATATATGTGTGTGTGTGTGTGTGTGTGTGTGTAGGTGCAGGATGTGAAGTTGACGAAAATGCTTGGAGTGAAGAGTTTTGAGAAGCTGCAAACAAGGTTTCCTTAAAGAAAATGATTCTTTTCTTGCAATCTCAACACAAAAAAAAAGGGTAGAGAAACTAAAAAAGGACAGGAAAAAGCCCAAAAACGTGTTTGGCTGTCCTACGTCTCTTCCTTTGACACTGGCTAATCAATGATTTGATTTTTATTTATATTTTAAGTAATGAGATTATATTTTTTAGGTCCCACTCCCACTCGTTAATATGGCAAGAATACTTGTGTTCATGACTTTAATTGATCCTAATCGCACCACCTTTCACAAAAAAATATAATGAGAACCGAATAAAAATGTGTCAAAATGTGATGCATAAGTCTGGTCTTCCATTGAGAGCATGAACCACGCCCCTCAATCAAATATATATATATATATATATATATATATATATATATATAATGGAATCTTAAGCAATGTGTCAATCTCTTTCTTATGTGAAAGATGAGGTAGATAAGTTATTTTTGCTTTATTTGGTCATGTTTACATTTTTCTAAATTAATTCTTCTAAACTTTTTTTATCACTCTCTTCCTATAATTTATCTCTCCACAGTTAAAACGTTTGACTAATTAATCTTTATTTTTCCATTAATACACCTCTAATAATTTAGTCAAAATTTGTCCAATAAATAATTTTATATGTAGAGTTATAATGAATTATTTTCAATAAATAAACAAAAATTCCCTATAATTATGCTCATAAACTTACATTTTATGATTACATATTTCTTCCAAGAATATTTATTCTTTTAATTTTAGATTTTAGTTAAATTTTATTTAATCTTTTTCATTTCTTTTTTCTAAAAAAATTGAAAAATTCATTAAATCATATGAAAATAATTAATTATATATTGTGTGTATATATAATATTTATTATTAATATTTTCAATTCTATAGCATGTAAATGGAAATATTCTAGCTTTTTAGTATATGTAACATTTTGAGGTCACATTTGTTTTCAACAATTCAATTAAATATGTTTTATGAATTATTCTATACAATTCTTATAGTATAAGTAGACATTGTGTACGTAAATTGCATTAAGTTATCAAAAACTTGATATAAACTATAAATTTTAGGCCTCTGTCAATTAATATATCATACTCTTTTCTACCATCATAAATTGTCGAATGAGATACAAGAAAACTAGAATGTTAGGAAAAAAGTGACAAGAAACTTTATTAGGTCCTTGATGTGGGGGTATCTTACCCGCCACGTGGTCTTTATTAGGTCCAACCTGTACCAACCGCATGGCAGTTGTTCCGATACGTTGCCCTCGCCAAATGATGCCACGTATCACCAATTGAGTTCGATTTCAAGGAAAAAGATCCCTTTCTCAAACTCCGCCACCGCACTCAAACTGCTCACCTAGTCAAAGGCCTCCTCAATAGGTAAATGCCCTCCTCGCTGTGGTCCCCTATGGCAACGGTTTCCGACAAACCATCACATCCGAAGGCTCCACTGTCCTGTGTCAGTAGAAATATTTCGTATACGAAAAACCGAAAAAGGGCCACCTCAGCCCTTACTTTATCCATCCCAAATCGGCTACTATAAATAGAAGGCTTTCACTATTCATAAGGAGAGTTGTCAAATTGGCCCAGGCCCGCCTAAGCCCAGTTACTGTAGCTGGGCCAGTCTTGAAGAGGGCTGAGCTTGGAAGGGTGAGGGTAGGCCTGGCTTAGCCCATGAACCTAGGTTTGGTAGGTTGGGCTAGGTTGGGCCTGGGCCGGGCGTTTTCAGGCTAGGTTTGGCGGGCCTACCTTTGTTCTTGTTTTTTTTGTTTTACTTTAAAATATATAATTTCTTCGATATTTAATGCCCTATATCTAAATATTAACTAGTATTTTTTTTCTTAAACTTATTTAGATACTTATTACTTTTTTGTTATAGTTTTCAATAATAAAATGAAAAATGAACTTTACTATATATATATATATATAAAAGGGTAAATTACGGCAAACCCCCCAACGTTTGACTTCGATTGTCTTTCTTTCTCAATTTGTCTTTCTTTCTCAATTTCCACGATATTTTGCCGAGCTCGATGATTCTATAGATGGAGAGAAAGTTTGGGAGGAGGGAGGTAAACTGTTATGAAATGCCCTAGCTTCTTTTAATCTGATTTATTTTTCTTGAAGCAAAAATATTGTTTATTAAAAGAAAATATCGATGATGCCCTTAAAGAAGTCACATGGACGGCACATCCAACAGGCCGGCGGTTAACCTTGTATTTAATGCATATCTTGAACATTTAAAGCCAAGGATTGTACTTATGAAAGAACATTAAATGTTTATGAGATTGAGATGGACCTATGTGCAGCAGGCGCAGGTTTGGTGGTAGTAGGTACAGGGCCTGTCAGCCTTGTCAGCTAAGATCTTCCCGTTGGCAATCACATCTGGTGAAGGCTGTATTGAGGGCTCGTGCCCTCGATACAACAGTGTTCGAGGGCACTTTGCACCTTAAAGCCATTTATTCTCCCCACTTCATTTGCCATGCATAAGAGGTTTCGAGGGTTCAAAAAGGCCCCTCGTGGCTTTTGAGCTACGAACTTAATTGAGAGGTAAGTCTGGGGGTATTTTCTCTCTCTTGACTTGCACTTCAAGACTCCCCTTTTTCACGCAAACGTATTCTCGAGGACAGTAAGTCTCTTTGAGAGTATCGGATCTCACACTTGTGAGATTTTGGCCGTCTGGCAAATATTGATGTGTTTGGTTGAGGTGATGTGTAGTATATCATATATATATATATATCAATATATGTATGTCAATACGTATCTATAATATTATATATATATTTAGATATATATATATATATATAATATCCTATATATATGTATGTATATATCTCATATATATTAATACATTATATATCTAACCCTCTATAGTCTATATGATATAACTATATATAAATATATTACATATCTAATATATGTTATTTATGTATTGTACGAATATATCTAATATATATCTATATATCTAATCATATATATTATATACCAATCATCTATATGAAATAAACATATAGCAGTATGTTATATATTTAATATATGTACGTTTATATCTTATATATATTCATTTAATTATATGTACATGCACATAATCTAATCTTATATGTATATAATATATCTAATCATTTATTATATAATATATCAGTATGTTATATATTTAATATATGTACGTTTATATCTTATATATATTCATTTAATTTCAGGGGCCGGATCTGGATGGGCCACCGAATTTGTGGGCCGACTTAGCCCATTTGACATCTCTATTCATAAGAGTATGTACTCTATCTTTGTACTTAAATCTTCCACAACACATCATCTTACCTCCTAATTCCTACTCAAACTCTCACTAACTTGAACGTCAGAGGGTCTTCACCGGAGACACTTTCGGATAGGCTCAAGAATTTTTTGTTTATTTGAAGTTAGATAATGTCAAGGGAAAATAGAATTAGTGGGGATATACAATTTGTTTCTTTTTACCTAATATTTTACATATTTGAAAATCAGTAGAATTATACAATATCTTTTGATTTCTTTATCATCCAACTTTTTTTATATATTTAACTTGTTTTCTTTTATTTCATAATTTCATACATATCTTAGAAGTTTCATGTATGACTTGAAAATTTTTGTTAGTAATTTTTTTTTTTTGCATTAAGGGGGACAAAAAAGAAAGATAAAACAAAAAATTAAAGAGTTTACATTAAGGTTGTGATCTCGTGCGTTTTCAAAATGTGAAAATGATTAACAATAAGAGCAAGGCTATGCTATTAAAATTAATAAAAATATTGTTCTAAAGATGAATGGGCAATTTAGTCAATTTTTCAATACAAAAAAATAAAGGAGTATCAATAACAATTCCGTTTTCATTTTATATGACAAATTATTCTTACAATGGAAAAAAATTGTCCGTGCAAAGCACAGTTAATTAACTAGTTCAATGTAGGACGGAAGGATAAGGGTTGAAGGATACGATCGCTCCTCTCTCAAGTTTGTATTGAGATATATTTATATATTTTTTTTAAAAAAATTAAAATTTTACCTTTCAAAATTATAAAAATACCTTTAATAATTTGAAAAATTTTAATCTCGTCTTTCCAAATAAAAATCTCTGACTCTAAGGGTGTTTGCAATAACTTAAAAAAAAGAAGAAGAAGAAGAAGTGATTTTGAGCTTCCAGCTTAAAAAAAGCACAAATTGAGTGTTTGAAAATTGAACTTTTGCTTAGAAAAAACCAAAAAAGATAGAAGTTAAAAGCACCATCAGGGGTGCTTTTTTGTAGCTTCTAACATTTATTATCCATTATGCCCTCATTGATTTTTAAAAATTTAATTTTAGCCTTATATTATTAATCAACTTTCACGTCTTTCAAGAAAAATGATGGCAAATTATGTTTTTTCTTCATCTACATTTTACTACTTTTCAAAATAATTTTCAAACACACTCAACTTTTACTACAAATTACTTTTGTCAGAAACACAAAAATTAATCACTTTAAAAAGTAGAAGTTTTTGCAAACACACACTCTATCTTTAGCATGTTGTTTCATCCATTCTAAAATTATGAACTATATATTTAATATGGAGTTCAATAAAAATAATTTGGAAGAAATTTAATTTTGTTAAACCATTGCATACAAAATGGTAGTTAGAAATTATTTTAATTGAGAAGATAATTGTTTCTGCAAAAACTACTTTAAGAAATATGTCATATTTTAGATGAAAAGAAAACAGTTATTATTTTAAAAAAGAAGAAGAAGAAGAAGAAGAAGTGAGTCATATATATTCGTTATTTACAGTAGAAGAAGATGAAAATTCAAAAGGTTCGATAATAATGGACCACAAATTCAAATCGAATATATTATAGATTCAAATCAGCTTATTAATTTTTTTCGTGGCATGATTCTAGCATCAAAGTAAATATAATTAAATTATAGAATACTCCTAAATACAGGAGATAAATTAGCTAATGTACCCAAATATTCGAAGGGTCAACTAACGGTCATACCTATCCTGTTCGTACCTATCCTTTTTCTATTTTTAATGTAAAAAATGAGAAAAATAATACGAAAGAAGAAAAATGAAAACAAAAACATAAAATGACTAAAAAAATAACAGGTTCAATCAAGTAACATACATAATTAGACAGCCAACTTCTTACCTCAATTGGTAAACCGTAATATGAAAGTTCATACTCTAAATTGTTGGAATTAATTTTCCGTTAATACACCCTAATTTATTTATACTAATATAATTGTTTTATCGATTATAATTATTGGCGATTAAATTTTTGCCCAATTAAAAATTTGACAAATGTAAATTAAAATATTGAATGTCAATTAACTTTTCTATTTATATTTTGGGATTTTATAAATTTCATTCCAATATTAAATAGTTAATTTTAATTGATATTTTAATATTTATTTATCAACGAATAAGAGGTCGTCAAGTATCAATATGAGGTGTTTTGGCCAATTAAATTAAGTCTAGCAGCCCGAAAGTTCAAAACCAATCAAATGATGACAAGTGGCCCATTTGGTCGTGTGGATCAATCAAATAATGACACGTAAATTATATTTTTCTCTTTAAAAATAATATATATTAAAGAAATAAATATTGAAGAAGTTGCAAGCAATATGAAGACCCTGCCTAAACACCTATAAATAGGGGTCATTTAGAGCTCACATGGAGATCAAGAAGTCTTCAAGAGCCACAAAAAGAAGTTTTTAAGAGCAAGAGAAGCCAAGAAGATCCCGAACTTCTCTCAAGGTAAGCTCAAGAAGATTCGTGAAAGATCAAAGGTGAAATTTCAAGCGTTCTTCATGAAAGTCATCATATCAAGGCATTCAATCCGCGATCAAGGTATTAGCCCCGTATTTTGGCGTTTCTCCCATATCCACGGTGATTAAGGCGACGTTCAAGGTATTCTTGGCCGAAATCATCCAAATAAGACGTTTTATCTGTAGTCAAGGTGGCAAACTAGCAAATCGGCATTTTTCTTCAACTCAAAGTCAAGTCAAATCAACAGTGTTCTTCACAACATTCATCGGAGTTTTCGGCGTTTGATTCGTAATTAAACTACTCAGCCTACTAATTATGTTATTAGGGTGACAAATCAAATTTAGAGAAAAGAATTAGCGGATTAGAATTATTTTCCACTAATTCATATTCTTTTCAAATATTTGTCACATATTTTTTTTGACTTGTAATTTATAATTTACAGACTCAAAATTTTATGTGAACAATAATAATTGTCTTTGGTTGGCAATATTGATGTGATTGATAATTTGATTGATAATTTGATTGATTATAATAATTTGCCTTTCACTTGAAATATTAATATAATCGATTGATTGTAGTAAATTACTTTTTTTATATACAAATATATGTATATATATATACGGTTAGACAAAATACGCCTTACTTAACTTTGAAAAAACAAGAGAGAGAGAGAGAGAGAAGATCACGCCTTTCACGAAAAAGAATCATGGCAAACTATATTCCTTTTTTATTGATGAGTAAAAACATTTTATCCCAAATCATTTCAGCATCTCAAACTATTTTATATTCTTAAGCCATAAAGCCGTGTCGGACGGCACCGTATCTGTGGCTGCGTAAAAGCCTAACTTGATTTCCGAAGAGCACTCTGTTTCACGTGCGAGCTGAATGAGGTGAATTGTTCTTGCGGAATCTTGTCACTTATCTATCATTTGTTGGGTGATCGGTTAATCAAACCCTTAATTTCGTTTGGATTTGCGGGAGACAGAGACATGGCAGATGGCGTAGAACAAGATAAAACCCTGCAATCCATATGCTACAAGCGCGGTTCGCTTCAGTTGCTCGACCAGGTACCCCTCTCTCTCTCTCTCTCTCTCTCTAGGCTCCTTTTTATTTTTCGATAAATATAGCTAAGAATACTGAGTAGGACGCTGAATTTTTGCGGTTTGTGAAGCATGGTGAGATTACGATCGTTTTTGTTGTTGTTGTTGTTGTTTTTCTTTGTTTTTTTAATTTGTTTGTTGTTCGTTTATGTTTCTGTGAGCAGAGAAAGCTTCCACTGGAGACTACTTATTTGGTTATCAAGGATTCCAAAGACGGATGGTAATTTATCCTTCCTCTAGTTATTTTACTTTTTGGTGCTATTTTGGCTCTTGTTCGGACCGAATTTCAGGAATCTAATATTCAGGTGCTCATTGAGTTACAAGTAGTAGTTGTTTAGTTACTTTTATCGGAGATGATGTTGAAATGTATGCCACTGTGTTCCAATTTGATCCATCATCTTGTGATTGCATGCTTGTCTATGCTCAATGTATCCCTTTTTAGTATAAGATGTATGTTCTCTAGCACTTACAAGCTGCATCGCCCCTGAAGTTATGTTTTCTCTCCCCTTTCATTAGTGGTCCTGGCAACCTAAACGTTTATTATCTTCCTGTGGGTATAAGAAATTTTGGCATCTCGCAAATTGGATGATAGCTTTTATGTGAATTTACCTGTGGGCTAGAGGACAGTCAATGATTCTTTCATCAATCCTTGTTTGGCAGTCCTTAGGCAGTGCAATTGAATTGAGGAGAATGATGATAAGTAAAATTTGTATGCACTTGGAGTAAAACATCAAATGCAACACTGTGCTGGAAGAGTGACCTTTTATTCCATCTTGATCAAGACTGAGTGCAGGGTGACGTCCCCACTTGTCTCAAGGACCCCATGAGAGTCTTTTCTATGTCCGATGACAAATATTAACTGCCTGCCACACTCCATTTAAAATGTAACATATACAAGCTCAATCATAAGCTTGATATCATTTGTTTTCCCTGTTTCAGGGTTGCAATAAAGGATATGGTTGTTCGTGGTGCACCAGCAATTGCCATAGCTGCTGCTCTCTCCTTGGCAGTTGAAGTTTCTAATTTAGTGGCATTTAGTGGGACGCCTAATGATGCTGCATCGTTTCTTAGCAACAAATTAGACTATCTTGTTTCAAGGTGACTATGTTGTATGAAAATCTTCAAGTTTCTAATCTAGGCGCATTCAGTTGTTCTTCTATGTATTTTAGTTGCCATTTGAACTGAGCAAAGTCCTTACCTGGTATCCAGCCGTCCAACAGCCGTCAATCTTTCAGATGCAGCAACAAAACTTAAGGAAGTCGTACAAAAGGCTGCAGCCACCGCATCTGAAGCACAGGCCATCTTTCAGGTTTGACACACTGCAGATGAGAAAAATTCCTTTGCAACGTTTATTGTTCATTTTATTCATGTAACTAGCTGGCAAAGCAGCGTAGCTCATATTGTATTACATAGGTTTACATTGAAGCTGCCGAAATCATGCTTGAAGACGATGTCGCTTCCAATAAGGCAATTGGAAACTATGGAGCTAGTTTTCTTCAGAAGCAGCAGAAAGATCCCAAGAACATTTCTATTTTGACTCATTGCAACACTGGCAGGTACTTTTCCTTGGGCCCCTTGCTGACTTGCACATCATTTTTCATTAGAAGCATCAATTTCGTGAACTCAACAAAAACCGCAATTTATTGGGGTTGTTGATTTGTCATTATTGTTGTTCTTTCATGGTCAAGTATTCATTGCATTCTAATCATGTGAAACAAACTCTACAGAGTTGTTTTAACTGTTTGGTTTATGAATTACAGTCTAGCAACAGCCGGATATGGAACTGCTCTAGGTGTGATTCGTGCTCTTCATGAGAGAGGAGTTCTAGAAATGGCTTACTGTACAGAAACGCGCCCATTCAATCAAGTGAGTATTGTAATTATTTTTTTGATTCTGTTAACATCATTAAGAAAATCTACTTACATGTGGTTTCTGAAAAAGAGGCAAATTGAAAATATCACACGACATCTATACACACTGACACCAGGCAGTTAATCAATTCTGCATCTGAGGAATGCAAAGATATGAATATGTTGAAATGTTTTTCTGGTAATTCCTGGGAGTCAATATTGTTTTGTGAAGTTCAACACCCTTAAGTGGATCAGTGGGAATTCGGTGACCCTAAGTTATTGTCTGTGATTTGGAATTCCAAATTCTTTTGAAACATACGGCTTGGCTGGACAGGTTTGTGCCCAAGCCTGAATCAAAGTCTTAACCAGGGCTATACTGATTATGATTGATGCTTTCGTCGAACTTCTCACCTATGAAACATGGACATCTTGCATATTATTTGAAGTGGAATACAAAATCCGGTTCTGTTAAAATATGTAGGTTTATTAGGGGTATATATATTGAGTTACTGCTCCAAAGTCTCCTCATTCTCCCACGCTTTTAACTAATTTGAGCTGCACAACGGCAATAGCATGTAGCATTAAATGTTTACATGCCCTCATGTTGTCAGCATCTGTTTATCTTTATGTATAATCAATGGATGTCGGACTTTCTAACAATATGAACTTCGTGTGGTATTTCCTTCGAATTACCTCAGGGATCAAGACTCACAGCATTTGAATTGGTGCATGACAAGATTCCTGCCACTCTAATAGCTGATTCCGCTGCAGCGGCATTAATGAGAGCTGGACGAGTAAATGCTGTGATTGTTGGGGCTGATCGTGTCGCAGCTAACGGTATTTAAGTGCCTCTTTAATCTGCATTTAGTTTTTCTGATATACTTGAATCTTCAGGCCATATTGTTGCTGGTACCAATAAGATTGAAGCTCTTACATTGCTGAATTGAACAAGCATCTTGGATTTTTCAATTGTATTGCAGGTGACACTGCAAATAAGATAGGAACTTATAGCCTAGCCCTTTCTGCATTGCATCATGGTATCCCATTTTATGTGGCTGCTCCTCTCACTTCCATTGATTTGTCCCTCCCATCTGGTCAAGAAATTGTTATTGAAGAAAGATCCCCAAAAGAACTGCTACATGCCCGTGGAGGACTGGGAGAACAAGTCGCAGCTTCTGGAATTTCTGTTTGGAATCCTGCATTTGATGTTACACCAGCCAATGTCATTAGCGGTATCATTACAGAAAAGGTGGGTCTCTCTCTCTCTCTCTCTCTCTCTCTGTACACACTCTCTCTGATTATACTTATAATTCCAGGGTGTTATCACAAAAGATGGGGCTGATTCTTTCGACATAAAAAGTTTCCCCCAATAGGCGGCTAGTAATCCATAATAAGAGGGGAATAGTTGGTGCGGACTATTGAAGTGACCCACAATGTATACTGGGAGTTTTAAAAGAGGCATCAGGGAACTCATACTTTAGTCATCCTCTCCTGTTTTGAGGCAGATCTTTATTTAAGATGCAGCTTGTAACGTCTTTAATTTTGTTTTAAGAAACACATCGTGTACTTTATATTACATAAGCTCTCTGATGGTACCGCTTACGCAACTATCCAAATATTTTATTCTATATGTCATTTGGTTAATCACAAACCTTGTGCCGAGATTTGATCCATTTTCACAGAACTCCCTAGAGTATAAATAGGAAATTACGAATACCTCTCTAATTTTTGGTTCGGTTTTACCAAACCCTCGGTTTCACTGAAAGTGTGGGATGCCTCCATTTTTATTCTTCTTCCATTGATTATTTTTTGGTTCCCCCTTTTTGGTTCTTCCATTGATTCTTATTCTAATTTTTGGTTCGGTTTTACGGAAACCCTCGGTTTCACTGAAAGTGTGGGATGCCTCCGTTTTTTATTCTTCCATTGATATTTTTTCCGTCCCCCTTTTTGGTTCCTTATTTGCGCGCATGTGTGTTCTTTTCTTTCCTCTTCTTCTTCTTCTTTTGTTTGCCTTGGGCATACCAATAAGCACTCCTAAGTAATGGAGAATTGCGCAGCAGACGTAATTGCAAGCGGCCTTATAATATCCAAATCCTGATAATTGTATGCATTTGAACAAGGCACTTCCTTTTCAACATGCCTTGTCTGAAGGCTTATCACCAAGAGGCAACCATATCAGGTCATCTATTCAGAAATTTTGCTAAGATTTACAAACTTAGATATTATAGTTGGGCATAACGGTGTGTTTTTCTTGTCCAAATGTAAAGCCTCAATTTATGTAACTCCAAGTGGCGTTTAGCATCTACCCCCATAGAAAAGCAGAGATAGATATTTTCCCTGTCCAAACTAAATTCGCCAGCATACATAATGCTGTTATCAACCATCCAGCTCTCAAGCTGATTTATCAACTATTTTGCTATAAGATCAGCGCCAATATCTGGACTCCCCAAATTTATTGGGGCAGCATTACAATTTGATAGAGTTGAGCATCATCAGCAGCAATTGAGCAATATCATCAAAAAGAAAGTTTGGTATTCAGCTAGTCAAAAATGCTTGGGGCAATTCTACAGGTACTGGTCAAAATAATAACATATTAAGTGTCTCAGAGAAAATTTCAGCTTAAAAACCAAAATTAGAACAGCAATTCATGACAAATGCGACAAGTTCTCATAATTTGTCCTGCGACTTCAGAAGCACTGGACTTCAAGCCTCTCGGACACACACCCGTGCATCTTCAGCGGTACTGCAAGGGACAACACAAAAAAGAATGTCATCTTCTCTGCGCCTCGGACAATTAGATATCCATGTTGGCAAAATTTGAAATACAAATCAAACTGGGTCCGTTTTTCATTTTTATTAGCATCGAAACGAAATAACTCCAATTGACTGCAACGAAAGCATCCACCATATAAAATTTCAAATAATCAACCCCCTACAAAATCAACACTCTTTCAAAGTGAAATTAAGAAGCAAATGCCGCAGGGGAATTCGATAGTTATCAAAATCGGAAGCAAATCAGACTCGACATCCTATTGTCAACGACAGTATAATTCTTACATTCCCTCATTGATAATTATCTTTTCAGACTAAAAACTTCACAATGTGATGTTCTGACAATACATTTTAACTTATGCGCAGAGCAAATACTTCGAACCAGTATCAAAAAAATTACGTTTGGCAATGTGGGGTATTAAAACAGAGATCAAAACACTTAATTAGAAAGAACCCTTTACTCTGTATACAACCTAAAATCTACATTACGTCAAACATAAACCACAAAAGAATCGAATCGATATTCAACGAACAGAACACCAAATTCACACAAGGAGGAGAAAAATAAGAATTGCAAACATAGGTGACCTTGATGAAGCCGATTTCCTTGGCGTTGCTGCGGAAGCACTGCCTGCAGCACATCAGACCGTATTTTCGGATAATCCCATGAGGGTTTCCGCACACGCGGCTGTGACAAACCACAAAACGAACTTAAAGCTTAGCCAATTCAGAACAAAGACCAACAAACGATCGATAACTTGAAATTTACAAAACCAAAAAAACAAAAAATGGAAAAATTAGAGGTACCAAGTGCGTGAGCCAGGGCCATAGTTCTTGGGATGCGAGTTCCAGATGTTGGAGTGACCCATTTTTCGTCTCTCTGCGTCTACACAAACCCTAATCTCCAATGATTCAACTGTGAAAAGAGCCGCCGATACTGAAGAACCCTAACCCTAAAAGCCCCCGCCTCTATAAAAAGGCCGCGTTGACACTCTATATGAGGTCATTTCTCCATTATACCCTCAGGCTAGCGATTATTATTATTATTATTATTATTTAATTTCTTTTTTAGAAAATAAGCATTGTACTTATCACGAGTGGGGGGTGCGGTTGTGCGATAGTGTAAAAATTTTAAAATAAAAAATTCAATGTGAAAATTCTTTAAAATATCTACTAAAAATTATTTATATATAATTCTAAATTATATATATATTCAATGAAAAAAATATTTGAAAAGAGAGTATATACAAAATAATTTTACTAAATGCTACATTTGAATTATAATATTGATAATTTAATGTAATTGATTAAATTTGTCAATTCTTCTTATAATCTAACTTTTTTTTTCATACGAATGTATAATTTTTATGCAAAACTTAGTCGTATGAATGCCCTAAATAAAAATAAATAAATAACTTATTGACCTCACATATATGTACTTAATATCTAGCAATTAAAAGTACTAAATACTAATTACATCAACAAAAAAATTTATACTATATTTAATTAAGATCTACATTATTTTTTTTCAAGAGGCTAAATGAAAAGAATATCCAATTTTTTGCATTTTTTAGTATTATGTCTAAAATATAAATGCGTGACTAGTAATATTTAATACAATAATTAAGAAATTTTAAACCGTCTTAAAGCGAGAACTGAGCATTCAATTCGTCAATTCAAACACTGAGCGCGAGAGTAATAAAAGTGATAAAAGAATTATGTAACCTAAGTCGGTAATAAATAGTCCTAAATATTTTGATCAAAAAAATACGGTATGGATCGAGTTTTAGATTAAGCACATGCATCAAAAGATATTATAATTGCGCACACCTTCTTTTTTTTCTTTTTTTTCTTTTTTGATAAAACTAATTTTTTGATTGAACAAATTAAATTAGGACTTCCAATTTCCAGTCAATTCATGTCCCGATAATTTAGTTATATCTTTAAACAAAATTATGACTTTACATTATTGAATTTGATTATTGTTGATAGTTAAGGGCGTCAGTTTTTTACTCTAAATGAGATTGTGATATTCAATTATTACAAAATTATCTCAAGAAAATAATTGCGTGGATATAAATCCGATTGATTCTTCGCACCAAATTTTGACATTGTAGGCTAGTGGTTATATTTGAAGCTCTTTCCTTATCGATTTCTTAATTAAATGCAAATGATTTAATATATATGAGCAAAATTTATAAGCTTGGTCAGCTTGATTGACTTCACTTAAACTTTTTGAGGCCAATTCACCTTGAAAATTTCTTCTTTTTTTTTTGTTTTTTTGGCAAAATACACTTAACCCCCTTAAATTATGCTAATGTAACACTTTACTCTCTCATACTATAATAAACTTCACTTAATCTCTCCATCTTAATTCATACACAAACAAAACATTAACTATTACTCGTAAAATATCTATTATAACCTTCCACTTAAAAAAAAAAAAACCATGGAACACTCAGTAGTGTGAGAGAGATAAACTATACAACCACAATTATTTTTTTCTGTCTATATTATAGTACTGTCATAATGCAAATGCAATATAATAGACTTCGAAATCTTTGTTGGAATTTTATTTTATTTTATTTATGAATACTTTCTTGGGAGTTTGTTAATGCTTATTTTATTCTAATAAATATCAAATTGGTTGTTTAGATCTTAACAAATTATTATTATTATTATTATTAGGTAGTTCATGCCTTTTCTTATTTATTTCAAATTTCTAAAGTTTATTACATAGAAATATAATGGTTGTAATTTTAAACAATTCGTTGCGCTACATTTGTTTAAAGAGTTGGAAAATGTGCAATAGTGGAGCTATTTTTTTTGGATAAAAAAATAAAATTACAAACAATTGAAAATTTACATTTGTGATCTTCAATATATAACAACAAACTTGTAAGATTGAGTATAAAGTTGATGTTGGCACCTTTATTACCAAAATAAATCAGTCGCATAATATAAAAAGGTAAAAAGTTTTGCTTGACATAAATAATTCAAATTTTTTTTTGTATTTTATATATTTCTTATAAGTAATATTGGAGTTTAAAAAACTAAAGGTTATAATAAGTATTTTATGAATAATAGTTATCACTTTTTTTTTTGTGTACGAATTAAGATGAAGGGATTAATGAAGCTTATTATAGTACAAAGAGGTAAAGTGTTACATAAGCGCAGTTAAAAGGGGTTAAGTGTATTTTGTCCCTTTTTTTCTATGTTCATTTAAAAGAAAAAATTTGGCTTCAAATGCAACTTATTCAGAACCCAATGTAGCGTTTGCTTCTAAGTTGGGAGAATGATTTTCAACTTTCAAAACAATTACCAAACGTTCATACAAAATTATCTTCCTTTTTTCAAAATATTATTAAAAAATTATAATCATTTCAAATAAGCATATCAATAAAAACAATTATATTTTATATATTTAAATCATTATTTTAATTTAAAAATATACTTTTTTTCAATTAGTACACCACTATAATTATAATAATATAAAATTTTGATATGATATAACTAACCAAACAAAATTTACGTGAAAAGACATTTGCAACAAATTTTGTCTCCTTAAAGAGAAAACTAAACACACTTTTATTCTTTACACATTTTTCAAGAAACAATTTTTATTCTACCCTTTTTAATTTTTAAAATTTTAAAATAACTCATCTTTTTAAAAAAAAATTAAAATACCATAAATTACTTTTTTAAACCTCAGTTTTACTGTTCATGTGGATTGGTGTGTTTTCTTAAAAACTCAAATTTTAACATTTATTTTCCTAAAACCCCTCCTAAAATATTTTTGATCATTTTAGTACATTTTTACCTATAAAATTTTTAAAAACATGTTTGAAAAAGTAAAACTCACAACCATCCTTGGTTACATTGTCTAAAGTTAAATCTTAAATTTTAATTAATTATTAATTTTTCTTAAATTCATAATCACTACAGAAAAAATGCCCGATTCCGGCGGAATTATTCCAGGGGAAATTTTCCCCCGAAATTTTCTTTTTTTTTTTTTAAACCGGGGGAAATCCGGGGGAAAATTTCCCCCGGTTTTTTTTTAATTTTTTAAATTAAAAACCGGGGGAAATCCGGGGAAAAATTTCCCCTGGTTTTTTTTTTTTGAATTTGTTTTTTAAAAACCGGGGGAAATTCCGGGGGAAAATTTCCCCCGGTTTTTTTTGAATTTTTTTTTAAAAAAACCGGGGGAAATTCCGGGGGAAAATTTCCCCCGGTTTTTTTTTTGAATTTTTTTTTAAAAAATCGGGGGAAATTCCGGGGGAAAATTTCCCCCGGTTTTTTTTTTAATTTTTTTTTTAAAAACCGGGGGAAATTCCGGGGGAAAATTTTCCCCGATTTTTTTTTTGAATTTTTTTAATTAAAAACGTACTATTTAGACATATTAAGCAAAATAATAAACAAAGTTGGAATTAGCTCAACGGCAAGGTATTAGTCTTGCATCCAAGAGGTCCCAAGTTCGAGTCCACACAAAAGCAAAATTTTCTTTTTTTTTAAATTAAAACCGGGGGAAATTCCGGGGGAAAATTTCCCCCGGTTTTTTTTTGAATTTTTTTTTTTAAAATCCGGGGGAAATTTTCCCCGGTTTTTTTTTAATTTTTTTAATTAAAAACGTAATATTAATATATAATAGGCAAAACAATAAATAGAGTTGGAAGTAGTTCAATGACAAAGTATTAGTCTTGTATCCAAGAGGTCCCAAGTTCGAGTTTGTACAAGAGCAAAAAAAAAATTTTTTAAATTAAAAACACTCTTTGAGGAAATATATTTATATAATATCAATACTATCTTGTCACTATTATTATTTATACTATCTTTTAATTATGTTTAATATATTTATAAGTATACGTATGTTTATATTGTATATATATGTTTATGTAGTATATAGAATATATATATATATTTATATAATATCAATACTATCTTTTAACTATTATTATTTATACTATCTTTTAATTTTATATATAATATACTTATAGGTATACATATGTCTATATAGTATATATATGTTCATATAGTATATAGAATATATATATTTATATAATATCAATAATATCTTTTAACTATTATTATTTGTACTATCGTTTAATTATGTATATAATATATTTATAGGTATGTATATGTCTATATAGTATATATATGTTCATATAGTATATAGAATATATATATTTTTATAATATCAATACTATCTTTTAACTATTATTATTTATACTATCTTTTAATTATGTATAGAATATACTTATAGGTATGCATATGTCTATATATTATATATATGTTCATATAGGATATAGAAAATATATTTATATAATATAAATACTATCTTTTAACTATCCTTAATTATATTATCTTTTAATTATGTATATAATATACTTATAGGTATACATATGTCTATATAGTATATAGAATATATATGTTTATATAATATCAATATTATCTTTTAACTATTATTATTTATACTATATTTTAATTATGTATAGAATATACTTATAGGTATACATATGTGTATATAGTATATATTTTTTCATATAGGATATAGAAAATATATTTATATAATATCTATACTAGATTTTAATTATGTATAATATATTTATAGGTATACATATGTTTATATAGTATATATTTAACTATTAATATTTATATTATCTTTTAATTAGTGGAATACATAGTATATATATATATGTTTACGTAGTATATATAATATATAAGTTTACGTAGTATATATAATATATAAGTTTACGTAGTATAAATACTATGTATTCCACTAATTAAAAGTATATGTTTGTATATGGTATACATATGTATATAGTATATATAATATGTTTGTATATAGTATATGCTTGTATAGTGTATATATAATATATAGTATATGTTTGTATAGTATATGTTTGTATAGTGTATAGTATATAGTATATGTTTGTATAGTGTATATATATATATATATATATGTTTACGTAGTATATATAATATATAAGTTTATATAGTATCAATACTATTAGAAGACAAAACTATTTATAAGAATCAGAAGAATATTTATTGGTATACATATGTTTATATAGTATATATAATACATGTGTTTATATAGTATAAATATTATATTTTAATTATTTATAATACATTTATTTTGTTTTTTAAAATTGAAAGAAAAAATGTTAAAATAAGAATAATCAAATAAATATATAATAAATATAAAACAAGACAAAATATAACACAACTTCCAGCAATAGCATGGTGGTGAAGGGTTGGTCATCTAACCTTGAGGTCACGAGTTCGAATTCTATCAATTACAAATATTTGCATATTTTGGGAGTTACTATTCCAGCGACGGCTGAAGCGGTGGCGGTCCGGGCGGGCGGTGGTGGCGGCGGCCGTCCGACGGGCGGTGGTGGCGGCGGCGGTCCGGCGGGCGGTGGCGGCGGCGGCGGGGTGGTCCGGTGGAATTCCGCCGGACTTCTTTCCTGCGGAAGAGTCCGGCGGAAATTTCCGCCGGTCTTCCAATCCGGCGGAAAATTCCGGCGGAATTCCGGTGGAAAACGGCAGTCCGGGGCCATTTTTTCCGGCGGACACGATTCCGCCGGATTTCCCCCGGTTTTCCGCCGGATTTAGCGTTTTCCGGCGGAAATTCCGCCGGATTTCCGCCGGATTTTTCCCCCGGTTTTGGCGTTTTTTCCTGTAGTGAATGTTAAATCAAGTAAAACCCTCTGCTGAAATTTGGTATCAGAGCCATAAAGATCAATAAAAAACTATAAAATTACAAATTATGGAATATTTAGAAATATTAAGATTTTCAATCATAAATCTTTTAATAATTAAAGAGCTATTTATTTATTTACATGAAGTAAATGATAAAGAATTTAGTGATGATTTAAATTTTGATTCATTATCTTGTGATTTCTCATGTGATGAAACTGATTGGCATTTACCTTCACCATGAAGAATAAACTGTTTTAACACACTAAAAGGTTCCAAAAGGTTGAAAAGAACTACAAAATTTTGATGTCTCTAGAGAATGCCGCCAAGGAATATAAATATGCTAGAATAAGAGAACTGTACTATAGAAAGTTAAAGGCTTATAAAACACGTAGAGCGGTAATGATTCTACTTAGCAATGCCTAGTTATACATTTCATAGGCTTCGAGTAGAATTGTATCTATATCAAAAAGAGTTGGATTTTATTTTTAAAAACCCAACTTATCATAGAGGAGATAGTTTTAGAAGTTGTATTTTGAAAAACAAAAAAAATAAATAAATAAATGGGGGACTTGATGTTTTAAGTCAAGCATGAAAACAAATAAACATCTTAAACGATGGATACATTGTATAAATCTAATTTTGAGTTTACATATCATTCTCAAAAAATATAATCGAGAATATGAGCACATTAAAACAGAAGAGAATAAAACAAAAATACAAAGATGCAAACCAAAGATAAAAGCTGCCCAATAAAATGTTCAAATACATTGGAATAGATATAAAAAATACAAATGGATAAAATAAATAAAAATATTAAAGAATTAAATATAGGAATGAATAAAATACTTGAATTATTATATGTTTTAGGTCAAGAACTTAAAGAATTAAAAATAGAGGTTCAAATTTTAAAGATTTGTAATTCAAACATTGAAGATTTAATAAAAAATACCTGTCTTAAGAAAAATAAATTCGACAAGAAAATCAAAGAAAGAGAACTTATAATAAAGCCAATAAAAACGGTTAAAGAAACTGTACATCCAAATTCCTTTGATGCATATATGATTAATGTTGAATTACCTAAAATACTAGCTGAAGAAGACGCCCTTAAAAAGGAAGAAAAAGGTAAAGTCGATTTGAAAAGATAGATCTTTCTAAAACAGAAGAATACGAAGTATTAGTTAACACCAATAATACAATTAGAGGCCCAAGTGGTACAATAAAATCAAAAGATTTGGAATTAGAAGAATCAGAAATGATGCTTATTCCTAAATATAGAAGGCAATATTATGATCATATAAAGAAAGATAAATATCATAAACAAATAGATAAATTTACTCCAAATACTAATTATAGCGAACCTATAAATCATGGAGGATCTAAATTAAATATAGATTCAAAGAAGATACTAAAAAAGCCATAATTTCATGGACAAATACTATGAAAGTTTTCTTTTTATATAATGCTGATGATACATGGACATCAAATAGACAAATAGATTATTTAATCGCTTCATTTGATGGAATTGTTTTCAATTGGTGGCAAGGATTAACTGAAAATACTAAAGCTTTAATAAAAAGAAATATACAAACTAAATTAATAGATAGTACTGATAAAGGAATTGAAATGATAGTTGCCTATCTTTCTAGTGAATTTATAGGAGAAAATTGGCATTATCCTAATAAAGAAAGTTCTAAAGAAGAAGAAGAAGCAATAACTAATTTAATAAATCTTAGAATTTGTAGCATAAAGAATTTAAAACAATATACATGTGAATTTAAAAAATATTATTATACACAATATTATAGCAATGAAGATCAGAGTATATATCTCAATATGTACTTTTTAAAACTTTCACATCTTTGGAATAAATATATAATGAATAAATGGAAGAAAGAAAATAAAGATTCAACCTCAACTGTAGGAAGAAGGATTAGTTTCCTCTTTTCAGAGCAAAGTAAATTATGTAAATCTCAAGATTTATATAGAAGAACTAAAAAATTTTCACCTTTATATTATAATGAATTTGAGGTACCCAGTCAATAGGGATGTAATAAAGAAAGAATTAATAAAAAGAAAAGAAGGTTTCATAAAAAGAAGTATAAAAACAAAAAAAAAATTCAAAAGAAAAATATAAAACCAAAAAGGAAATATTTTAAAAGAAAACCTAACTATAAAAGAAATAAAAATCTTTCACAATGTCAATGTTGGAATTGTGGAGAAATTGGACATAAATTACCAGAATGTGAAAAATCTAAAAAGATTCAAAGTATAGAAGCTGAATTTATAGAACTTCAAGATGAATTATCTGAAGTTTCTGATATAGAAAATTATCTAGATAAAGAAATATATATTGAAGATGAAAAATACTCTAGTAATTCTGAAAATGAATAAAGATATAATTGAAACTGCAGATTTAGATAAAGAAGTAGAAATTTATGAAGGATCAGAAGGTTATACTCAACGAATAACCTTTGATCAAGAAACTTTAGTAAAAATAAAAGGTTTAAAACTTGATGCAACTAACCTTACCAAAAGTATTCTAAAATCTTTTGGTGACTTAATAAAAAGAGAAAAGATAAATATTTATGATTATCATGTAATTGAAAAATCTATAAATGTTGAACATACTAAAGGGCAAATTAGATTAAATTTGCTTACTAGATCCTCAATAAATCAAGCTTTAAATAAAATAAAAATAAAGAAGTAAGAAAGAAGATAAAATATGTTTATCTTGGTAGGATTCAAATCCTAGTTATAAGCTTTATTTAGAGATGGAATAGATAGTCCTATGGTTATTTCACTTCATGACCAAATGTTTATAGATGCTAAAAATAATCATTTGGGAACAGTTGAAGGAAATTTAATATATTCACAATTTCGTTTTGATTGTTATCCAAAATATGGTGTTGATATGAATGATCAGAATATAAATGATACTTTAAGTTTACACTTTCAACTTTTAAAAGATTTAAAACTTAGATATAAAAGTCAAGCATTTAGTTTTTATTATAGAGCAATTTATGCTTTTACTAATAGTAATTATGGTAAAATATATCAAGATAAATCATATATTGAAATTGATAATGAATGTCGAGATATAACAACAATAAAGTTATCAATGATAGAAGAAGTAAAAGAAATAAAAGATTATGAAATTAAAATAAATAGAAAACCCAGTTTAGAATATGGATCTAGTAGTAGTATGATACCAAAAATAGATTTCAGAAGAAATTCTATATCTAGAAAAGGTGTTAGTAAGTTACCACTTATTAATGTTGAATTTACAAAACAAGACATAACCAATACAATGGTAATAAATGATAAATATTTTAATGGTCAAGAGCATATTGAAGGACCAAATATATTAATTGATACAGGAGCTAGTGGCAATCACCTTGCAAAACATAAAAAATAAAGGTTTAATTGCAAAGGTTGCTTCTACAATATTTCAATATAAAAACTTTGAAGGACAATTCATAACTTGTGATCAAGAGGTACAAGTTTCAATAATTTTTGAAGAATTAAGAATAATTGTACTTTGTTATATAGATAGTGATATGGCAGGAAACTATTATGATATAATTTTGGGTAATAGTTTCTTAAATCAATGTGATTATTATAAAATAGAGAAACATGGAGTTACACTATAAATTGAAAATATAAAAATCTTTTGTAAAAAATATGAAGGGAATTAATTTTTCTTTGAGTGTATTTGTACAAATAACAGTATAAGATACTAATATAATAACTTGTACCTTAATAGATAATGGTTCAGAAATAACTTTGTTCAAATCCTTTCTCTATACTAATTGGCAAGAGAATGGTAATATAAAGATAAAAGGTGTTACGAGTCAAGCCGAACACATTAATAAAAAGGCAGATAAAGTAAATGTTATACTAGGAAGTAAAATTGTTCTAATAAATACTATTTATGAATATAACTCTTGAAACTGATATATTGTTAGGAAATAATTTTATATAAAAATTTCAGTTTTATTCACAGAATTTGTATTCTGTAATCCTTAAAACTAAATTTAATCATTATTTAAAATTACTACGAATACATGAGTCATTCAGAGTTCAACCAGCGAAGCTTGGTGGACCATATACTAAAATTTCGATAAAAATACATAATATAACAATAAAAAGGATAACTCTTGAAGATGTAATAAAACAGATAAAAGAAAATTATAATTATCATCCTCTGGCTTTTTATAAAGAGTCAAATTTAAAGGAAAAAATAGAGTTAACTGAAAATATAGTTATAAAAGAAAGACCTATGTTATATACAGAAAAAGATAGAAAAGAATTTGATAAACAAATAAATGAATTATTACATAAAAATCCACCTTTAATTAGGAGGAGTAATAGTCCTTTTAGTAGCCCAGCTTTCGTGGTTGAAAAATGATGTTGAGAAAAAACGTGAAAAATCTAGAATGGTAATAAATTATAAAAGATTAAATCATTTTAGTAGGTCAGATAATTATTATCTCCCTAATAAAGAAGTCTTATTAAACCTAGTTAAACGAAAGAAATATTATTCTAAATTTGATTGTACTTCAGGATTTTGGTAAATAAAAATGGAACCTGAAAGTATACAATATGCAGCATTTAGTTCTTTTCAAGGACAATTCGAATGGTTAGTTATGCCATTTGGTTTAAAAAAATGCATCTTTTATATATCAAATAAGAATAGATAAAATCTTTAATACATATAAAGATTTTCTTGTTGTTTATGTTGACGATGTTTTAATTGCTTCTAATACTTTAGAACAATATAAAACTTGTCTACTACAATTTGCTAAAACTTGTAAAGAAAATAGTATAGTCTTATCTGAGAGAAAGACTATAATTTGTAAACAAGAAATTGAATTTTTAGGGTTAAAATTAAATAAAGAAGGAATTAAACTTCAACCTCATATATCTAAAAAAATTTGTGAATTTTCTAATAAATTAAAAAATAGGAATCAAATTGAAAAATTCATTCGTTGTTTAAATTATGCTAAGGGATTCATAATAAATCTTGCTAAAAAGAAGCATGAGATTCAAAAATTACTTCGAAAAAATAATACTAAAGGATGGAGTAATCAATATACAGAGATTGTTAAAAACCTAAAGGAAGAATGTAAAATTTTGCATGAATTAAAACTTCCTGATGAAAATGATAAATTAATTATACAAACGAATGCTTCAGATCTTTATTGGACAACATTACTTAAAACCAATCTCAATGAGATATACAGGTATACAAGTGGTACTTTCAGTCAAGCTGAGGTCAACTATACAACCCATGAGAAAGAACTTCTAGCCATCATAAAAGGAATTCAGAAATTCTCTTTCTTTTTATGTGAAAGACCTTTTAAAGTTCAAACCGATAATACCTAGATACAATCCTTAGTTTTCAATAAATTACCAAATACACCCCAATACAGAAGGCTACATAGATGGCAAGTTTTCCTATCCTTTTATAGTTTCAAGATAGTGTATATAAAAGGTTTAGAAAATTTTCTAGCCGATTTTATTTCTAGAAATACAGAATTCGGAAAAGAATGAGTTCTCCAACTCTAAAATGGATGAGATGGGTATGTATTTCCCTATAAATGCAAATAGAGTGATTGTATGCACTATACATGCAGCTAGTCCACTATCTAACGGTTGGTGGTAACGACTTCTCAAATTCGTTGATGAGTGAAAATTTTTCAAAAATTGTATTGATGATATAGATTATCTTATAAATTCTTATTTTTTTGGAGGAATAAATTTATAAAGAAAGATGGATCTTGAAGAGCTAAAGAATGAGATAGATGATATTGTCTTGGTCTATCAAGACATTGTTGATAGTAATAAAGTTCTTAAAGATTTGATAGAATTGAATTTTAAAACAATGACAGATATCTCTCAAGAAGGACTTAGAAGAGCCATTTTCCTTCAAGAAAATCAATATTTGTTTCTTGAAGCTAGAAATAAAGAAAAAGAAAAAATGAGTGATGCTACAAATGAGAGTGGTAAAAAGGAGATCAATAAAGGAAAAGATAAAGCAGAGTCTTTCGGAAGTCAAGATAATAAACCATTATCTGATAAAGACTTTTTGGGCTCTATGAAAAATCAAGGGAAATTTTTTAAATCTCAAGATGATGTTGAAGTTATTGAAATAAAAATTAATAAATCTGGAAGTTTCAAGAGCAGAAATTCCAATGAAGAATTTGTTCCTACAAATAAATGGGAAAGAAAAATATAAGGAAGTTGCTGAAAAAGCCTATAGATGGGAGAATTATAGAACACTATTTTACTCTAAAGGATATAATGTTCATCCACAAATTATTGTCATATTTGGAGCTGAGCTGCATAAAGTCTTTCAACTTGCAAACTATGGATTTCTCGATCTGCTATATGTTGGAAAGGATCTAAAGGAAATTTCAGAATTTGATGATTGCTTTAAATCCCAAGTTAATCAAGTTGCTAGAAATAGAAAAGTTGTACTCAAGTTCTATTCTATAGCCCCAGAACCTGAGATGCGAATTTGGCATGAAGTCCAACATATGATCACCATAGATGTTATAAACACAAACTTAAAGATTGAAACTGGAATAAAGAATTTTCGATCTTTCAAGTTCACCAGCTCATGGATCACAGAACAGAGAGCCATGGGAATTAAAGTCATTCAATCCATTGCTAAGTCTCTTTGGGAGCAATAATATGAAACTCTCATGCAGGCCGATAATTAGGTTTTATTGAGGAAAGGAGGCCAAATAAAATCTCCACCTCTAAAGGAATTCCTCACTAAATTTATCAGATATGATTTCTTTTGCACAAAGACTATAAGAAAAAAAGCTTGCAGTATTGGTTGTTGCAAATCATGATGTAAGCGCTTATGTCAGTGCAAGGAGTGACGGTTGTCATGACGTCATCATCCACTAAAGCATTGTGGCAGACAGCTGTGGGAGGTAACTTTTGACTCCTGATAATAAAGATAAAAGATTCCAATGCATAAAGATTAGGACACCAGACGCCAAATAAAAATTTGAAGTCCGAATAGTTAGATTTTGATCTCTATAAATTGTGCTAAGTTTTTCATTTGTAAATCATCGAAAAAACTTAGATTGAATTCTTAATCTGAAAAATATCCGTAGCATAGGAAACCAACTTTTTATAACTCTTTGTAAGCCCTCTTTAAAGTATGTTTGTATAAATCCTTTTTGAAGGAAATAAAATCATTTTATTTTCATAAATATTCGAGTACTTGAAATTTTTCTATAGAAATCTTCTAAGTTTGTATTTCTCCTATTTTTCCAAAATTTTCTAACCTCACTAAGGTCGTACTAATTACACCGTTCGAGACAGCAACCATTTGGAATCGTAAGTCCCATAAAGCCAAGCGGGCGTTTGGGCTAAAAACCAATCAGGCTTGTCGAGGTGATTGAAGACGAGTCTAAAAGAAGGATTAAAGAATTCAGAACATGAAGGAGGTAATATAATTTTAAAAGATTTAAATAGTAAGATTTCTCTATTTGATGTTATGAAAATGTATGGTTTTAGAGTACTTCATCATTAATTATGAGATATGTTCGAATGTATTATTATTTGAGGATATAAAAATAGAAAAATGGGAAGAGATTTTGATATCATAAAAAATCAATTTGAAAGTTACTTTAAACCGTAAATAGGAGATATAAAACCGTAAATAAATCTAAAGTTTGGGTAACAAAGAAAATAAAGAAATTTTAAATAGTGAAATTACTATTCAAGTAGTAAAATCACTATTCAAAAGGGGTAAAATGAAAAAAAATTTATAAAGAAGGGTATTTTGAAAATAAATTTGTAAAATTATTTCCATTTTTCAAACCCACTATCAAAATACATTTTTCCAAAATACTTTTCCAAAACACTCCAAAATAAAACCAAGCATAGCCTAAATTTATTAGGATGCTAGTCTCATTATTTATCAACACCAAGTCTTGGCATCGTAGTTGAGCCGTGGAATCAGTCAACCAAATTTTTTGGTATAACACGGAAAGCGAGTATTATTTCAGTAATTCATAAATAGATGAAGACTTCCCTCGATGGTAAGGCAGAGAACCAGAGACCCCATAACCTTATAGCTTGTAGGTTTAGTTTTTTGTAATTGTGTGTGTTATTCTAGTTTAATATTAACTTTTTTTAGTGTGTATTAATTTAATTAATTGAAATAATTTGTGCTAATTGATAGCTTGACTGATCATAATAGTGGTTTGATTGGTTGTAGTCGTTTGTATTAATTGAAATATTGATATAATTGTTTGATTGTAATATATCATTTTCTTTAAAAAGTAACTCTACGTGGGACCCAGTTATCACACATGAGGAAGTAGGAGAAATTCTTCTACAGATCGAATATATGTACCATGCGGTTTAAATTCAACTACGTATTATATATTAATTCTTTTATACAATATATTTAATATGTAGCTAAATTTAAATCATATGATGCATAGATGAAATCCATACACTCAGTTCATATAAAAATTTTACAGGAAGGAGGAACAAATAACATCAATAATTGACAGTTCTTAAATTAGGTACAAGAGCTACCTAATTTGCTGACAAAAGGATGCTTTTAAATTATGATATTTGGCTCTATTCCTCCAAACCACGTTTTCAATAATTGAAAGATATCATATTTAGGACACCTTTTTTCTCTTAAAATGATAGAAAAGGCCAATAATTAAATTCAAAAGAATACACCAATAAGAGCTATGTATGTTCTTATTAGTGTTGACATCACCTCTTTAATATCCATAAAATAAAAAGAGACAACTAAAAAAAGTGAAAAATACACTTTGCTCATTTGTAATATGTCATTTATAATACTTACCCCCTATAATATAGAAAAATAATTCACTCCCTTAAAATTGATTACCCTAAATATTAATGGCAAAATTGTCCTTTATTATATCATATAAATGCCTTGTCTTATTATCTTGATATTAATATTGGTGGAAATAATTGGTTTTATTTTTTTCTTAGTAAATTATATTTTCAAAATGTCAAATGATTTTCTCAATTATAAATGTCCATTCATCAATTAAAACATGTATATCATAAAGACTCATAAATAATTAAAATATAGTACAATGTAATTAATTTTATAAATAATTAATATTAACTAATTAAGTGAAATTATTTAAAGTGCTTTAATTTCAAAATATTGATAGCAAAATACTCCATCAATCAATTATGCACAACTAGTTAAAATAAAGTTGTTTGAAAAATAATTTATTTTAATCATTTATTTTTACATTGAAAATAAGCATAAATACATGCTTTACCTGAGAAATGAACATTTATAAATTGGAAAGTTATTTGAGATTTTCAAAATATATTGTACTACGAAAATATTATAAATAACTATTTACAAAAATATTGATGTAAAAATAATAAGATAATATATATATGTGTGTGTGTGTGTGTGTGTAATGAAATATAGGGTAATTTTGTTACTATAAATTAGGATAATCAATTTCAAGGGGGTAAGTGATATTTTAGATAGTATAGGGGGTAAGTATTACAAATAACATAATACAAAGAGGCAAAGTGTATTTTGGCCTTAAAAAAATAGCCATCTCCTTATTAAGAAAAAAATTTTATTTTACCCTTTTTGGGAACGATGATTGTCAAAATACCCTGATTTTTTAAAACTTTTAAATTCTACCCTAAACCGAGCTTTGAAAGCTCGGTTTTACTGTGTTGTCACAGTAAGACCGAGCTTTCAAAAGCTCGGTCTAAATTTGTCTAAATTTTTTATAATATTTTATTCAAAAAAAATAAGACCGAGGTTTAAGACCTCGGCCTAACTATTTATATATATTATAATATATATAATATATTAATATTATATAATATATATAATATATTAATAAAAAAATAAGACCGAGGTTTAAGACCTCGGCCTAACTATTTATATATATTATAATATATATATATATAATATATTAATATTATATAATATATATAATATATTAATTTGGATATAATATATGTAGAGATAGATTATAAAGCCGAGCTCTAAGAGCTCGGCCAATTTGAATTTAATTTTTTTTTTTATTTAAGGCCGAGCTCTTAGAGCTCGGCCAAGTTTTGATTTATTATTATTTTTTTATTATTTTATTGTCTTATTAGTTTTAAATTTTAAGATCGAGCGCTAAGCATAAATATATAACAAATTACTATTGGCACGTACCAATTATTAGCGTTGTTGGGCACGTTGCCTTGATCTTTCCCTGATTTGTGATTGGTCCATCTCATTATGAATGCGAGTGGTAATATCACGACCACGTCGTTGCTCATTTAACCTAGCTGGATTGTGAACTAATTTGAAATCAGCTTCTGGCCAATATGCCTCATCCCAAATAGGCTCAAATATACCTGTATATGTTTGCTGGTAGGAGTCTATATTATAGTACCACGCAATCATTTGTTTGGCGTCCATCGAAAATTGGGTTGCCGCGGCTAAAGCATGCGAGCATGGTATACCAAACTGTTGCCAAATTCCACAAGAGCATGTACCTTTTGTTAGCCAAATTCCACAAGAGCATGGTATATTAAAAAAAATATAAATTTTCTTTGGCCGAGATAAATAAAAAAAAATTATTAAATCAAACTTGGCCGAGCTCTTAGAGCTCGGCTTTATTAAATAAAAAAAAAAATTAATTAAGCTTGGCCGAGCTCTTAGAGCTCGGCTTTATCAAATTAAAAAAAAAAAATTTAATTAAAGCTTGGCCGAGCTCTTAGAGCTCGGCTTTATAATATATCTATGTAGAATATTATATACAAATTAATATATTATATATATTATATAATATTAATATTATATATATATATATTATAATATATATAAATAGTTAGGCCGATGTCTTAAACCTCGGTCTTATTTTTTTCGAATAAAATATTATAAAAAATTTAGACAAATTTAGACCGAGCTTTGAAAGCTCGGTCTTACTGTGACAACACAGTAAAACCGAGCTTTCAAAGCTCGGTTTAGGGTAGAATTTAAAAGTTTTAAAAAATCAGGGTATTTTGACAATCATCGTTCCCAAAAAGGGTAAAATAAAATTTTTTTCCCTTATTAAATACAATGCTTTTTCCCATATTTGTGCAATATTTATTAATGAGCAGCCCCATAGGGCAAATTAATTGTTGTATACTTTTATTTATTTATTTATGTTACTGAAGTACCCTGTTCCATTGACCAAAAATTGCAGAGCCACGGCAAATAATGGTAATCTTGTAGACTCAAGTCGTTCGTGTGTGTGTGTGTAGTATTTTTAATCCTTAAGTCATCCTTCTATTACTTCATAACTAAGTTGCTCATATTTTATTCGTGGATAGCTACATATAAATGGCAAGTGTCAACTCAATTGACATTTGCTTTCAAAAATAAATTTATAATTAACAAATAAATAAAATGAAAGGACAAGCGCATGCCTGTTAAGGAAATTATGATATCATATTAAGAATCCATTCAGACAGACTTAAAATAAAAATACTTATATTATACCCTTAATATACGTTATAATTATTTTTACGTTATTATTTTTTTTTGGCAAAATACACTTAATTTCTTTAAACTATGTTACTGTAACATTTTACCCCCCACCCCACCCCCTTATATTATAATAAGCCTCATTTAGCCCCTCCATCTTAATTCATTCACAAACAAGACGTTAAATATTACTTACAAAATATCTATTATAACCTTTTACTTAAAAAATTAAAATAAAATAATGAAACATTCATTAGTGTAAGAGAGATAAATCGTACAATTACAATTTTTTTATGTTTATATTATGGTTCTATCATAATGCAAATGCAAATATTTATAATAGGCTTCGAAGTTTTTGTTGAAATTTTATTTTATTTTATTTATGAATACTTTTTTTGTGTATTAGTTAGTACTTATTTTATTCTAATAAATATCAAATTTTATTTTTTAGATATTGACAAATTATTATTATTATTATTATTATTATTATTATTATTATTATTATCATTATTATTATTATTATTATCATCATCATTATTATAATAATAATAATTATTATTATTATTATCGTCATCGTTGTCATCATCATCATCATCATTATTTAATAGTTCATACTTTCTCTTATTTATTTCAAATTTCTAAAGTTTATTATACAGAAATATAATTGTCATAATTTTATCAAATGCTTTGAGCTACATTTGTTTGAAGAGTTGGAAAATGTGCAATAGTTTAGCTAAGTTTTTTAGATAAAAAAAAATGGATTTATAAATAACTGAAAATTTACATTTGTGATCTTCATTAATTCAAAAGGTTTTTTGTATTTGATATTGTTCTTATAAGTGATCTCAGAGTTTAAATGATTAAAAGATTACAATAGGTATTTTATAAATAATATTTATCAACTTATTTGTTTACAAATTAAAATAGAGGGGTTAAGTGAAACTGATTATAATACATGGGGGTAAAGTATTACATGAGTATAGTTGTAAAGGGTTAAGTGTATTTTACCCATTTTTTTAATCCAAGCAATTTTGTATTTGGATACAATAACTAAAAATGCTTGGACATGTGCTTTTATTTAAAGCTACTATAAGTAGGTTCTAAAAAAAACTATTTTTTGGCTTTTTTTTCACTTTTGCTTTTTTCTAGGGCAAAATACACTTTGCCTCCTGTACTATATCGTTTGTAACACTTACCCCCCTATACTATCTAAAATATCACCGACCCTCTTGAAATTGATTTCCCTAATTTCTACTGACAAAATTACCCTCTATTTCATTATACACATATTTTATATCAATATTTTTGTAAATAGTTATTAATTTATAATTTTTTTCTTAGTACAATATATTTTAAAAATCTTAAATAACTCTCAATTTATAAATGTTCATTTTTCAAGTAAAATAGGTATTTATGTATATTTTTAATTAAAATTAAATGATTAAAATAAAATATAAATAAATTATTTTTCGAATAACTTTATATTAATTAGTTGTGCATAATTGATTGGTGGAATATTTTACTATCAATATTTTGAAAATAAAGCATTGTAAACAATTTAAGTATTTATAATATTTAATTATATCGTACTATATTTTAATTATTTATTATTCTTTATTTTAATTGATGAATGAACACTTATAATTGAGAAAATTATTTGACATTCTCAAATATAATTTACACAGAACAAAATAAAATCATTTATTTCCACCAATATTAATATAACGATATATAATAAGACAAAACATATGTATGATATAATAAGGGTATTTTTTTTCATTAATATATAGGGTAATCAATTTTAAGGGAGTAAATGAAGTTTTCTAGAATAGAGGGGGTAAGTTATAAAAATGAAATAGTATAAGGGGAAAAAGTGTATTTCGCCCTTTTTTATAGTAGCTTCTAAAAAAGGTCATTTTTTGGCATTTTGTATGACTTTTGGTTGTTTTTTCTAAAGTCTATCCAAATACATTTTTTTTTTCTCTAAAGTATTTTTTCTAAAAAAAAAAAATGTGATTCTCCTTTAAAAAAATCGCATCCAAAACCATTATATCATTTTTTTCCTTTATTATTATTATTATTATTATTGATGTTGTTGTTGTTTGTTTAGTGTTACAGCATTTTATTGCGCATGCCAAGAGAAAAATCACTCACAAATAAAATAATGAAAACCCAAATTAGTCAATGAAATGACAAATAAACTCAAACTTTATAATAGTTGATGCAAAATAATACAGATTAGTAGTCACGTCATGCCCAATTAGTGTGCAAATGTAAAAAAAAATGTAAAATTTAGTTACGTACTTAATTTTTAGAAGTATGAAATTATAGATTTTTTTATTTTTGTATAAATACAATTTTTAATTGTTTCTGATATATTTATTAAATTAATAATAAGTAAAAAAACTCAAAAAATTAAAATAAATTAAGAAAATAAGCACAAAGAAAGTCAAATGAGATATTGAAAAGTAGACGATACGAGAGAAAAGAAAGAGAGTTAAAAAAAGTGTAGTAGGAGAGAAGAAAAAAAGAAAAAAAAATAAAAATGGCACTTAGTAGATGTCATGATATCATTTTTAAGCACATGACATTAATCCAATACTCAATAAATTGTAAAGAGTTTTTAAGTCCTATTTTGAACCTGGAAGGTTCTTTTTACTGGCTAAACTTTGAATCTCATATATGCTCCCAATAATAATGATTTAATCGCATTATGTATTTAAATACTAAATAGAATAGGTATCGAATAAATTACAACCATTTGAAGCAAATACGGAATCCAACACCTGATGTAGAAGAAAATTTCCATTCTTAACTTAGGTCTTTTGGTTTTACACTGTGTTTAGTCAATTGTGATAAGGGATATCCGACAAGTGTCCTTGCGACCCACAATCTGGCAGCATGTGTCCTGCCCGGCACGTGGCAACCCTCCTCGACGATATGCCTTCCTCGAAGTTGGGCGTCGACTGTCAAACTGAACAATGTCCAAGGGGAGTTCCCCTTGAGCAGTGATTCTCCTCGATTGTTGATTAAACCATTGAGGACTGCACAACCCACTTGTCGTCATCCACCGTACACCGACACGCCATACTACCCCTGTAGAAGCTGTATCTACTTTGCAATTGCCAATTCAGGCCTGAGCCCCATTTTTGCACCTAGACCCTACCGTCCTAAGTATTTCAAGTCTACCAACTGGGCCCTATTCCTAAGGGCCTGGGCTCACTATAAATACTCTATACATGTCTCCAAGGAAGGTAACACATATGCTCTTGCCGTCACTCTGCTCGATTCTCTAGCATTTGCCACATTCTCACACTTTCTACTAACTTAGGCATCGAAGGGTGTTCGTCGGAGACACTTTCGATTAGACTCACGTGTTCTCCATTCTAGTAGGATAGGGACTCTTCCTTGCCACATCATCGGCTTGCCGTTCCACATCATCCTCAATGAATAGTTCCAAGTTTGGACATCATCAAATTGTGAGGCCTTAATTTGGTATGTTGAAGCATACACATAAAACTAAACTTTTTTTTTAAACCAAAAAAAAAAAATGTGGTGACGAGCCTGTGAGCTCAATGAATCTATTATTTTAGCTTTATTTGTCATGCATTGAGCCCGTTAGCTCAATGAAAACAACAGTTGTCTTTGTTGACAATTAATTTTCGTCCAATTAAAAATAGATAAGTGTAAATCGAAATATTAAATAATAATTAAATTTTTTATTAATATTTTGGAATTTAATATTAAATAGTTAATTTTAATTAATATTGTAATATTTATTCTACCGACGAATAAGAAACCACCAAGTGTCAATATGAAATGTTCTGACCAATTAAATCAAGTTAAGCAACTTGAAAGTCTAAATCAAATCAAATGACTAAGTGGCTCATTTGGGCACATGAATCAATCATATCAGGGCACATAAATATTTTTTTTTCTCTTTAAAAAATAATATATATTAAAGAGATAAATACCAAAGAAAATCTATAGCAATCTGAAGACACTACACAAAAGCCTATAAAAGAGGGTCATTTGGGGCTCAAAAGGGACATTAAGAAGTCTTCAAGAGTGAGAAAAATTAAGGAGATCTTAAAATTTTCTCAAGTCAAGCTCAAAAAGATCTGCAAAGATCTAGGCGTTCCTAGTGTTATTCGGGAAAAATATCAAATCAAGGCGTTTGATCCGCAATCAAGGTGCTCGCATATTGATGTTTCTTCCAAGTTAAATTCATGGTGGTTTAAGTGACGTTCAAGACTTTTTTCCCCAACATCATCAAAATAAGGCATTTGATCTGCAATCAATATGCTTAATGGGCAAATCAAAGTTTTTCCCCAAGTAAAATTTAGGTAAAATCCACGATGTTCACGACGGTCGTTGAAATTCCGAATGTTTGATTCATAATCAAGCTACAAAGTCTATAAATTACGTTATTAGAACGTCATTATTTTTTCACTAAATTATATTCTTTTTTCTTTAATTTAAATATTTGTCATATATTTTTTGTCTTGTAATTTATATTTACAAAATCAAAATTTTGTGCAAACAGTCTCAAACCTATCAAATGCGTCTTAAAAATAAGTTATAAATAACTCATCCAAAAAAATATATCCAATAATTTTACTTAAGTTTTTGGTAAAATTTATGAAGAACTCATTTCTACTCTTTAATATTTTAATGTGGGAGGTGGCGTTATTACTCTTTAAAAGTCCATCAATTATTGCATTCATATCGCATTATCAAAATTAAAGAAAATTATTATATGAATCTAGTGTTCAGGTTTAAGTTATACATATAAATCAAATAAATTAAATTATATTAAATTTATATTTTTAAAAAATAAATGAATAATATAACACAGTTTGAATCGTACATGTTGGAAACAATTGAACAGAATATCTAAAATTCGATATTCTCATGGGTGAATTTATTTGATAATATAAATATAATGCGATAATAGTTTTTATAGTACAAACACTATAACTAAAAGCAAATTAAACGATGCTGTAAACAAATAAATAAACAAGAAAGTACAGTAGACTTATCAGTATTCATTTGAAAAAGTACGACTGAATCACCGGTTGAGTCGGTTTGCCTTAAAGAAATATTCGCCCCACTGACCGGTGCGATGAGCTTGCGATACTCCGTCTAGGATAAGACAGTCCAGAGGTTCGTTCCAAGCCTAACTGCTACTTTAAACCTCACTTCGAAAGTTAAACAGCTCAAGTGGTTGTGTATGCAATTCAAAACACTCTTTTGTTTTGTTTGTGTATTTTGCAAGGAACCAGGAGACAACTTATATAGAAAGAGGAGACATCCAGAGTTAAATGTTGGCATATTAATGCACGGTTGAAACTGCCAATATGCCAACTGACACGTAATGCACCTGGACACAAAAACAGACAACATTCAAAAACGTGTTGTTTGACCAGGTAATATGTCTGGCGGTTTCAAACCGCGTTTATTAAATAAAGTAACGGAATTCAAAAATCAGGCTTTTGAACAAAACCGTTACACCAAGGGCAATTCAATAAAAAAATAAGCCCGAGACCGAGATAATTGTCCAAACTCCCTAGCCCGCACCGTGACCCGTGGCCGGAGCCGGGTCGGGCGGGTGGGCAGCGCGTGCATGTGGGGTCTGCCCATATGCGGCACTTAATTATTTAGTTTAAACTATAACAACACTTAACCACATAAATACTAATATAGTCAAGACTAATATATCCGATATAGAATATTTTACACAGCTTGAATCATATTAAGACAATATTACTTTAAACTTTATTTATGAATTTCTATTTAAAATAATTTAATCCTAAATTAATTTTTTTGTAAAAATTATCTTAACAAGCTCTTTTTCAACAGTACATGCAGGGAATTCACGCGGTTTATATAAAATAAATCCCCTCAAAAGTCAAAACTAACATTATTTGCATCTTAATATTCGTCTTCATGGCTACAAACAAAATCAAACCCAAATCAATACGTATCGGATTCTTGTATACATATATACGTATATATATATTTTATTTCGTGACCCACTCAACTAGTAATATTCTAACGTTGTTTGGATTTCCAGCATGTGTGGACAATGTCACGAAAAACCCACGTAGCCGACCAAATTTCACTTCCCAAAGCGCAAACTTATCCAATAAGTAGCCACGCGCCGCCACGTTCCCGCGGTTACGCGCTCTTTTCTTATCTTCAACTACCCAATCAGTAAAAGTGAAGTCTTTTTACTCGTAAAACCTTGTATATTTACTTGTCGTTTTAGAATTTCTCTGAAGTTTGGACAACCCCCCACTTTCTGGTTCACTCTGAAAAACCGATTTTTCCATTATTGTTTTTGGGGTTTTTTCGAAAATTTTCTTTCTGTTAAAAGTTTAGTTTGCTTTGGCATGATTTACCACTGAATTTTCTGCAAATGGTCTGAAATACTCCATACTCTGCCACTGATGACAGCCCTTCTGTTTTATTCTTCTTTTTCCCCGATTGCTATATTTTCTTGGGAATTTCATTTGAAAGCCCGAAGCTTTTGATTGCGATTCTTGAATTTGGACAAATTTTGACCATTTGGTCTTGTTAGCGATCACTATCTGGTGTAATATCAGTCTAGTTACGAGTTAAAAAAAAAATGGAAATTTTGAATCGTAGTTATAGTCGCATGGGGTCGAAGTTTCGTGGAAGTTTCAAGGGAGTCTGCCTTTTGGTCTTGCTCTTCTTCTTTGTTTACAGAGATGAGATTCTTCAGAACCCATTCTCAAATAAGCCCTTTTCAAATCTTCCTCAAAAAACTAGCTTCAAGAATGATTTTCTTGAAAATCCTATTTATCGGAGGAGAGTTTATGAGAATAATATCAATTCATCGAATGAGTATGTAACCATTGACGGAGATATACAGTCGAATAGAAAGACCGCAATTTGCACTGAAATTCATGAACACAAGGGTTATAGTTCAAAATGCGCGTACTTGAGAGCCAACCCAGAGTGTAATTCAGGGGGATTTTTCAATTACCTTGTGTTCTTGTACTGTGACTGCAGGAAAGTTCAGGCCTTGGGATATGTTGTTCTTGGCATTTGGTTGCTGGCTTTGTTCTATATGCTGGGGAATACTGCAGCTGATTACTTCTGTTGTTGTCTGGAAAGGCTTTCGAATCTGTTGAAATTGCCCCCTACGGTTGCAGGGGTCACTCTGCTCCCATTAGGCAACGGGGCGCCGGATGTTTTTGCGAGTATTGCTGCTTTTGTTGGCAGTGATTCTGGTGACGTGGGCTTTAACAGCGTGTTAGGTGGAGCTGTTTTTGTGACTTGTATTGTTGTGGGGACTGTGTCTTTATGTGTAGCGGACCGAAATGCACAGATCGATAAGAAGTGTTTTATGAGGGACGTGGTCTTTTTCCTCGTTATGCTTGTGTCTCTTTTGATCATTTTGGTTGTTGGTAAGGTGAGCATCGGGGGTGCTATCGCATTTGTTTCAATGTACGTTGTCTACGCCTTGTGTGTTGCTGCAAGCGAGATAATGAGAAAGCACGGCAGGAGTTTAAAATTTGATTCTTTCATGCCTTTATTGCCCGTTACAGGACGTGTGTTAGCTGAGGATGAATGCGAGTATTCTCCCCTGCTTCAGCCTGATTCGGGGGTTTCTGGGGATGGTGTCCCACATCTCCAATCGAAGTTGCCCCACTGGATCTGGGCTACAAATGTGGTGATCTATTCGAATGAGGCGGTGAAGACGAGTGATGGTGAAAGTCCCAAATATTTGTGGGGTTGGAATGAGGATGATACAAGTAATGACCAATCATCTTTCTCGTGTTCTTGTATGTGCTCATTGCTAGGGATACCATTGTCTATCCCTAGAAGGCTGACTATTCCTATAGTTGAGGAGGAGAGGTGGTCAAAGGCATATGCTGTGGCTAGTGCTTTCTTTGCACCCGTTCTATTAGCCGTCCTCTGGGGTACTCAAGATAAGCCCAGCCATATGGCTAAAGAAATTGTGTATCTCATTGGTGCTGCACTTGGCGCCATACTTGGGCTCATTGCATTTATTTGCACCAAAACAGAACATCCGCCCCGCAAATTCTTGTTTCCTTGGGTTTTTGGGGGCTTTACAATGAGTATCGTTTGGTTCTACATTGTTGCAAATGAGCTGGTCGCATTGCTTGTGGCATTCGGCACAATACTCAGCATCAAGCCATCACTTCTTGCATTGACTATCTTGGCATGGGGCAACTCGATGGGTGATCTGATGTCCAATGTTGCCATTGCCATGAATGGTGGGCACGGTGTGCAGATTGCCATGTCGGGATCATATGCTGGACCAATGTTCAACACTCTGGTCGGTTTGGGTGTCTCTTTGCTCCTCGGAGCTTGGTCCAAAAAGCCAGCTTCTTACATCATTCCAAGAGATGGCAGCTTGTATTCCACTCTTGGGTTTTTGATGCTAGGCCTCATTTGGGCACTCATCGTACTGCCACGGAATGGTATGCGCCCCAGTAGACTGTTGGGCGTGGGCCTCATGGTCATATACCTTGGCTTTCTAACTGTTAGAGCAAGCATCGCCATGGGTGACGGATCACTTGATGGTTCAAGGTGACTATTATATGTGTGAGTGTAATATTTGAAATAGTTAAAACTAGATTTTGCATAGATTTAGGTCCAGTGGATATTCATCGTAATCAGTTTACTTTGCTCAGTCTAATGTTGTAAAGAAACATGTTTTAAGTGCCATTCATATGATTGCTAAAAGGCACTATTGTAACCTGTCTCATCTCACATGTTCATAATATATGATGTCCAATGTAATTGTGTTTATCTCCGCTGGAGCCATAGAAATGACATATTAAAGTATCTGGAGATTTATATTTGTTGCCAAATGTCTGAGTATGGATTGTTATCTAACTTTGTCTAATCTAATAAGTCTGCATCATTTGTCGAAGTTTTTGATCATGGAGAATGGTTTTGCTCCTTACCAATACGAGATATGATGAGTACTAATGGGAGTCAAGATTAGGAAAGAGAAAATATCATGATATGAAGAACAAGACTTCATTTTCTTATCTCAATTGAAAACCAATATCTGTATCATACTAGTGGAAGCAATTGAAGATGCAATACCATTGTACGATAGAAGGTCCGAATTGAAGCAAATCATGCTCGATAGAATAGCGTCGATATGCATTTTCCCATGTGATATGTCTGTAATTTTACTTGTCAAATTTCTTTTGCTCAACTTTTTACCTTCTTGTATGTTTTCGATGTATTTGTTATTGAATGTGAGTTTATCGTAGAATAAATGAAAATGTAGATATTGTATCCTGTAGTTACTATGTATATGTAGTCCAAAAGAAAGAAAAGATTTTTCCTTCTGAAAGCGGGATTGAATTTCTTGTGAAAAATGGACTTGAGTTTAATTCGATCGTCAAAACTAGTCCATTAAAGATGAATATGCAATGAATTTGAGTCTAATTCAATTGACCAAAAGAAGATTGTGCTAACTATTATGACGGATGCTAGATTCTTATAATGTACTGACTTGGATACTAGATAGTACTCAAATTCCATATTTGTGAGCATTTGTAGTAGTAGTACTAACAACAACAATAATAATAATAATTTATTCCTTTTACTTTTTTTAAAAAACAATTTGAGCCATATATTGCAGTGAATTAACCTTTGGTATTCCCCTAGAGCCAATTAACTATTCTAGTTTTTGCAAAGGGGGCATAATTTTCATTTGTTTGATTCGTCCTTTGACGATGTCGCAGTTCATACAAGAAAAAGAAATTCAAGGCATGACTTTTGGGTTTTAACTTTTGTTTCTTGATGCTTTTCTAGAAGAAAGGGAATCACCAATAATAATGTAGGGGTGGGCCTTCGGGTCAGGTTACCCGAAACCCAACCCGATCGGGTTTAACTCGATCGGGTCGGATTTTTATTTTTTTTTAAATTTTGGTCAAGTAACCGACCACATAGTTTATTTTCAAATCGGAAATAATAACCTGAATTATGCTTCGGGTACCTGATTGTAGGTAAAAATCCCCAAAATTCATACCCGATTTTCTTAATCCCTAATTTTTAGTTCTGACTTCTGATACCCAATTAGAAAGCTTGGTCAGGTTCCTTCTAGCCTTCTTCTTCATTTCATCAGATCACCCACCGACCACCATCTTCACTCTCAAGACTCCGATGCTGATGACCCTCGCGAGTCCTGACTTCCGTGTCGTTGACCACCAAGATGGTCGCTCACCACCACCAATCACAAGAAAACTTGGCCTGGGTCTGAAGTTTTCAGGTCCAAGAAGAGCCCGCATCGTCGACCACCAACTAATCATCAGCCTTCACCATCGCCGCATCTCTGACAGTGACCACCTTGCCTGAAATGTACCATTTCAAGACCCTCATCTCTATTATTGGCATGTTAATATTTTTTTTCCTTTTTTGTTTTGGTGGGTTATTTGTGAAAATATGAGTTTGAATTTTGGTAGGTTTGCTTGAATTTTTGTGGGTTTTTTTTGTGGGCTCTTGAATTTCGTCGTACTGTGGTTTCTGTGAGTGTGTGTGTATTACTCGATGATGTATGAATATGAAGACAAGCTATGTGATCAAGGTACTATGTTTTTGCTTGTGGGTGCTTGATATTAAACCTTTTTGTTCCATATATTTCAATTAATTTCATTGTATTGTAGTTTCTCTCTCTTTGTGTGTGTTACATAGTGATGTGTGAATATGAAGACAAGCTATGTGATCTTGTGGGGAGTGAAATATAAATAACAATTATGAGCCTTTTCTCTTTCCTTATTAGTTTTCAAGGTCCATACATAACTTCAATGATCTTAGTTTATTGGCTCATGATGAAAATAAAGCATAGAAATCCATATTCTCCAACAAAACACCAAAAAAAAAAACATCGGGTTTTGGCCTTTCGGGTATCCGAAAATTTTCGGGTTCATTTCAAGTAGCAAGTTCAGGTACATGACCCATATAACCCGAACCCGAAAATAACCCGACCCGCACCCACCCCTATTATTATTCACCGTATACATCTGTTCCACCTTAATATTCCCTTGTTTGTCTTTATACCCTTTTGTATGGTTGTAAAATTTAGTGCATAAAGTTGAATATCTAACTTATATTAATATGCTAGTTTGGTCATGGATCAATTTTACAAAGAGTTCATTTAGCAAATTTTAGAAGTTTTTGTAGCTTATATGTGTTTTTTAGAGCTTATGATAGATGCCATTTTAGAAATGGTTATTGGGAGTTTGAATTAAAAACCCATTTGGAGATGTTTAAAAAAAGTGTTTGTTGAGCCGTATTTGTTATAAATTTTTGAAATATAAATAACTTCGTATTTAAATGTAGTAATTTAAAAATAGTTTAAAAGGTTTTTTTTTTTGGAAAGCTTTTAGAAAAAGCCACATTTGGGCTTTTTTTTTCCCAGCTTTTGCTTTTAGAAAATTAAAAACACTAATTTTTTTACTGAAAGAATTTTTTCCGAAATATAAGTGCTTTTGTCTTGGAAAAAAACTCTTCCAAACATGCTCTGAAGAGACTATAGATAACAGAATTAACAGAGCTGCGTGGCTAATAAACTCAAGTTACTTCAACCGGCAGCAGGTGTATATACAAACATTTCACTAATAAAATGTTACGAATAAAATTTCAGTGCTATACAAATTATGATATATACACACATTAAAAAGACTATACATATATATATCCCATCAATTCAACATTCCAAAAGAAACAAGAATGAACCAAGGCTTTATCTGCATCATCTTGGAAACTTATGCACAGTAAATGGGACAAGTTATTCGTACCCGTCTATATGTATAATTCCCTTACACACACACACACACACACGCTCATACATATATATAATTCAGCATCTAGTGCATCCATCATACATGTAGTCAAGAACAGCAATCACTCCAAACACAAAGGCGTGATCAACTCCACCCATTATTTTCACATAATACAGATCCCTGCTTGACATCACTTGCTCCACCTTCTCCTCCACACCAATCTGCATAACAAACCATACACAAACATATATTTATATTTTCAACAATTTAACTTAATCAGTTCCAAATTCCTTTGAAACTGCTCATGTTTGCAAAAGGTTATATGAATTTGCCACCACACGCGCGCACACAGAGGGACGGAGCCACGCGGGAGATTACAGGGCCGATTGTCCCCATCAAATGTTTAGAATATCAACACACACACACACGCACGCCCACACACATATACCTGGGCTACTAAATGTCTGTAGAGTTGTTGACTATGCTGCAAGATCGAGCAAAGAAGTCACCCATGACCTCAAAGTTTCTGTAGCTGCTGTGATGATTTGATTCGACAGAGATTCTGATTGGAGTGATCTTGCTTGAAAAATATGAATTGGGCTCTTTCAAAGTGAAAGCAAGCTTATGAGATCCTAAGAAGTCATAACTAAAACCTCTCTATTTCCTTGAGAAACTCAATGCATCAACTATGTTCCCTGCAACCAAAACAAATCGCAAAAAAATATCGGATAAGCTTAGAAAGCATTGCCTTCTTGAATTGCCAATGCATTCAATCTTCATATATTAATTATGATCATTACACTGACATCCCCCTGTAAGTATCTGTAATTACATTTACCTCCCCTCTTAGAATTAGAATTACAAATACCATCCCGGAGAATCATCTCTGGTTTCTTGCCAAGAACCCCACAGCTATCGACACTGAAAACCACCCGTTGGCCTGAATCAGCCGCCTCTGAAACCGAACAATAAACCTTGCTCACTATTGGCATTGTCATCACATCTTTTGCACCCATTGCTACAGATTGCTCAACACAAACTTGCTTTGGAGAACAATCCAATTTATAGCCAACATCTTTAAATAATAAATGATTTTTCCAGAATTCACAAGTTTGGCAAGGTTTTGTTTTTGAGTTTTAATTAATTATACACAGTTCAAGAATCTTGCTTTCTGTATTAGATACATTAATTCCCTGATATGTGCATTTCTTCGTTAGTTTGAGCTTCAAACTTAATACTAAATTGCTTCTGAAGCAATTCTTCAATAAACGGACATCTCTGTTTGAAAAATTGGCCGCCTAGCTAGTGATTATTAGGAGAATAATTCGAGAAAAAAATAATCTTCTAATGTCTAGAATATATAAATATAAATCTTCATTAGATTACCCAAATTGGCTTAGACTTTTATGAATAAACTAGTGCTTTTAGGTAACTCAGCGAAATTGAATAGATGATACGCTAAAAATACTAATAACAAGTAGAAACTTTATTATGTTATCCATGTTAAGCAATGATTAGATCTCTCGTCTCATAGATTGCTAAGGAAAGAAAAATGTAAATTACTTGCAAATGAGCGTAGCATTACCCAATTAGTATGGCTATCACGTCACGCCATTCCCTAGTTGATATACAATTCCAGGAAATATCTCTAATCACTTGCATGCATATCTATCGGGAGCCCTTGGCCTAGTGGCGAGGGTATTAGTCTGTCGAATGACAGTATATGGTCTATTGTATAATAACTTCTTTATATTTGGCAATTATTGATAATTGATATAATACTTTGAGCTCTATTAAAGAGTATTGATGTACTATAATTATTGATGATTGATGTGATAGTCTAAGCTCCATTAGAGAGTATTGATGTAATTAGAGGAGTATCAATGTATTTGATTGCGATGTAATAAATTGTTTCATATCAAAAAGAAAAAAAAAAACTTGCATTTATATCTCATCTAAATGTTTTGTTTCATCTTTGGATTTCTGTAAAAAATATATATACTTGTATATCAAATACCCTCGAGTCCAGTCCTGGTTGGGCTAGCCCATCTAGAACGTACATAATATGAGAATTCTTCCTTTACTTGGACTTTTATAAGTCTCAAGTCCTTGGCCCAATCTAGGCAGTAGGCAGCATCAAATATCATTTCTTAATAATTGTTAATTTCTTGTGTGATTTAAAATCGGAGTATATGAGGAATTATGTTCGCACAAGCCATACTAATGCGCTAAATGAAGTATTGCTTTAATGATAAGGTCTCTTTCAATTGAAAAGTCAATGGAGTGGGACAATGTCACCTTTGAATGAGATTCTCTCGAGCAGTACTTGGGATGGCGATTGAAAGGAAGATTTGAGTTCTTGACATCTTGCTGCTGTTGTCGAAGTGGTATGCTTGTTCGTACAAAGGAATGGAACAACGTAATCTTGTGAGTCCTTGGTGCAAAACTTGCATTTGCTATCAAAGATTGTCCATCTCTATCAATGGTTTGAAATTTTTGAATTTTATTAGTCTATCAATTAATAACTTTACGTTTAATATATAATAGTGATGTGGCACGATTGGTTACTGCCACATGTCCATTCGCAATCAGCCAGTAGGACACAAAACCCCTCGTGGGTACCTTGGTCAACAAGTGGATCGAGTAACATACCTCCACAATCCCCTGGGTCTCCCACTCCACGACTCCAAGGATTAGTCGACTGGTTGAAGGTAACCTCGATCGGTACCTCCCGATCAATCTATTCTCGAGGGGTCTTTTTCATATCCCTTTGAGTGTAAGTTCCGACAAATGGGATATGCAATCCATGCTTTTAATGCAGGGCAAACCAACTTATACCTGCATTAAATGTCTTGTCAATTTGGTTACTTGCAAGCAATCTAAACATCACATCTCATTTAATGCAATTATCCTAAAGTGTAATATCAAATCCCTAGGCTTATGGGTTGGGACATGTGTCATTATGGCTATCAACATGATTTAACAAAAATTAGGTGAGCTACCCACCTCAAATACTGAAAGGCTAAGATCCATTTATCATAGATATTCCCTCATTTATTGAGGCAAGTAAGTCCACATCAAATACTAAAACCCTCTATCATTTATTCTGGTCGGCACATCCCTTATTTGTATATTGGTAAAGTATCAGAGGGTCTTAGTAGGTCTCCTATACATTTGCTTGCCCCTGTTGTTGCTGGAATCTTTAAAGTTTCCCTTTGATATCTGTTCGACTTCTCCTCAAACCACAATCGGCTCCGCCTGTTCTGACCGGCTAGATGGACAACTAGATTCAACCCACATCAAATAGCTTCTTGATATTTTATGATTAATGATAATTAATATAATGATGTATATTTAATTTTAAATGTTAATTTACTCGATTGATCTGTAATAAATGTTTTGTTTTTTCCTTTAATCTAATGAATATCAATCTATTTTAAAAGTATTGGGAATATAATATTAGGATTCAAATTTTAATAAATATGCGTATATAATAATGTATGGGACTTTTTATTAAAATAATACACTTTTATATATTTTTTACCACTCTATCATAAAAATAAAATAGTGAACTAATTTACAATAACTCATACACAGTTACTATTCATATAATATATTTTTATTTGAAAACAGTAACCCACATTCAACCGTAGAAGAGTTACTGTTCATGTTATTATTTCTTTAATTGTGAATAGTAACTCGCCTATGATGTAGATGAATTACTATTCATTTTAATATTTTTTAATAAAATAAATAGTAACTCGTCTACATTTTTTTTTTACAAAAACCACCAACATGCTGAGAAGATCCAACATAGTTTGATGGACCTTTATTGAGATACACTGATGTGCTTACAAAATTTTCTATGATGCAACAATGATTAGCCTCAGTCTCGACGGCAGGAAAATCTTGTCTAAGCATGGACATATAGGTCCCCAATTATTGCAACAGTTGCATCTCATTTGTAGGATTTAGTACAATGGCTTATGTTTTAATGAATAATTGAATAACTTCAACCTTTAACCGCGGGCTGGTAAAGAAGGGTAATGTTTGATCATCCTTAATCTCCAAAATATTCTTCATAGGAGGATTCCAACGAACAAAATAGGCAATGAATATTGTCATGGTGTGAAAGTTTCAATCCACACAAATTATGTTGTAGAGTGCATCTACAAGTTTCGTAAATAACAAGTCCCGTAAATGACATCGAATGGCTAATGTAGCTTAATTACTATAGGTGGACGATCATAAGAAACTAAATAATTGAAATGTTGCAAATGGCCCCGTAATGTACAACAATATCAATATATTCCATTTTCATTATAATAGAATAATTGATAATTTGGTAAAATAAATTCAACAAAATTAAAGTGGGAATTTTGACTACACAAACTTTGAAAGAAATAGATATAGAAAAAAAAATGAAGAGAGCATTAAACATGAGAAGCTTGAAGGAGTTGAGAAAATAAAAAGTGGGGCGGGGGGGGGGGGGGGGTATATATAGCTGTTCGAACACTAAATTTGATGTTGCACAATGGCTAATTTACGATAGTTAATTAGCCGTTGTGCAACAGCTAATCCATTTAAAAAAATAGAAAAAAATTGAGTTACTCATCATTGTTGTGTACGAGTCATTGTGCCCTGAATAAAAAATAAAATGAAATAAAAAGTAACTCATTTACACTATTGACAAGTTACTATTCTCGAAAATAAAATGAACAGTAACTTGTCTATACTATTGAGGAGTTATTATTCCCTAAAAAAAATATATATGCATAGTAACTCGTCTACACCATTGACGAGTTACTATTTCCGAAATAAAAAAATAATTTATGAACATTAATTCGTATATGGTGTGTATAAGTCGCTGTTCATATATTAAAAAAATAATAAATGTACAGTAATTTGAATACAATTACCTCTTTTAATTCTAGGGTAGAATGAAAAAGTATATGTATAATTATATTATTTTAATAAAAATTTCTAATGTATGTAATTAATAATTGTGATTTGGGAAGTAAGTGTGTGTTGTATATGTGACATTGTGGATAGAGGCGGCAATGCATGTTCCCTGTTGTCATTTCTACTGATTTATTAGTTTAAGTCACCTCATTCAACTTTTGTGTCTCAAACTTAAAACTTAGAACCTGCGGAAACCAAGTGCAAATCCCATTCTTCTCTCACAACGCAGGTGTCGACAAGGTGGGATCCATGCTTTTAGCCTTTCGTGTTTGTATGCTCGTTTTGGGAACGCCAATCCAATTGATAATTTCAGTTCCCCGATTTTCCACTTTTTTTTTTTTTTTTGGAAAAATGTCCCTTGATGATTAGGAAGAATATATTTTTTTAATTTGGTGGAATATATCTCAATTTAAATTAAAAAACACAGAAAATAAATGAATGTCTTATACGTACTTCCATTTTGGTACTATGGTTCTCATTTGCTTCTTAAAAATATAGTTGCTATAAAATAAGACTCTCATTCACTTCGTCTATAACAAAAATTAGGCGAAATTTTAATTTGCATCCTATAAATTAACCCATTCTGAGTTTTGATCATTTACTCAGACATTGATAAAAAAAATAAAAACTCTTGTAACATCAAATTTTTGGTGATTTTTGTCTAATTTTGTTTAGATTTGACTTGATAAATGTCATCAGAATTTCCGTATTTCAAGTAAAATTTGGTTATTCTTTTGATTTGGAGGGAAAGTTGTTTGAAATGAAATGAAATCGTACGAATTTTCAAACTTGGACGTCATAAAATAGGAGTATCGTCCACTTATTTAATCTAAGGATTTCAAGCGCTTTCTCCATATATCCTCACATAATTAAACAACTTCAAAATTGTTCATTTGAAATTGAAATGAAGTTTGTTATTTCGGTAGTAAATTGATATTTTTCGAGTTTTGGAATATGCATGATTACAAAAAATTGGTAGATCGGAAGATTACAAAAAGGCACGATTCTAGCAAAAAAATAAAAAAATACGAAAATAAGAGAGATCAATTGTTGCATAATAACAAACTCAGTCCTACATTTGTTCAAAACCAGTATCCAATTTGACATATACTCCAAAAACAAAGAAAGAAGGATAAACAAAAACACGTATATTCAAATACAATTTTTTGAATATTCGATTCTTACGTATGCGGTTCTTATTCTACTATACAATAGTTTATTTTTGTATTATTTGATAGTTTATTGAGTCGATAATATGAAATGCAATCGATAATTGATCATGGAATGTACCGGTTGTATGTAATTTGGATTATTGATGCAGCTGTTTGAAATGTATTATACACTCAACATTTTCTTTTTTTTACTATTGCTTTTTTTTTTGTATTTATTTTTAATATTTAGGGTAGCAGAATTTTGAGTGTTGAATTATTGGTGAAAGTGGGGCATAACAAACAGTAGCACTGCCAATTTGCGATGGGAGGACATGGCTTGAGCTATACATATGGCATTGCCAAAATTTTCAAATAAATGTTCTGCTGTTTCAGTTTCAGCACTCCATCAATGCCAGTGGACTATTGGTTCATTCAATGGCCCTTATAAAGTTATACTCTTCAAATTTTTATTTTTTTATTTTATGTTAAAAAAAAAGAAAAGTAAAAAAAAATAATCTTTTCTTGGTAATTTTGCCTTACTTCTTTTGCTTTGATTTTCATTTTTCACTACTTGCTACTCTATTTTCATTCCTCAAGTTATACATAAAAAAAGAAGCACATTAAAATTGTCGCAATTACTAATATACTATTGAGATGCACAATATATATATATACATGTATATATATATATATATATATATATATATATATCCCTCAAAATGAAGATTTTTGATGATTTTTCACTATCCCATTTGGGACTTCACACACTGTCCAATGCGTTTGTACAGGATAGGAGTATCATGAATTGTTTAGTGTGTCGCGGTTTAATGTTATATATAATCAATCTGCTAACCATTATGCAAACTAGCAGATGTAGCATAATTTATGCGTGTGCAAACAAAAAAATTGAAATAAAATTTGATCGCATGTTCAATAAATTTATAATTTTATATATTATAAAAAATAAAAGAATAATTAAAAAATAAATTTATATACTATGAAAAACAAATAATTGAAAATTAAATTGAGTTTTATTATTAAAAATAAATAAAAAAATAAAAGTAAATTAAATATTAAAGATAAAAATATGCGAGAAGAGGGAGAGAATAAATTAAAGAGAAATAACATATCAAGTTGAAAAGAGGACAAAGAAAAGTGAAAGAAAATAGGAGAGGGGAAGAGAAAAAAAGAAAAGTAAAAAGTCAGACCAAATATACCAAGCATAATTATTAGAGGGTACTGGTGTTTTATAAAAAAGTATATATATTATTTTTTCAATGAAACTATTAACATATGTCATGTTTCCTTTATGTATATCATCCTTGATTCAAAAATTATTAATTCGTGTAACTTAAATAAAACAAAGGGAAACAATATTGGCATTCCAAAATTTTATATTGCAGCTCCATTTCGTTGTTTTATTAAGAGCTTGAATAGAATACCTACTAATTTATCAAATATTTTTATATTATTTTTGAATGACAATATATCATCCACTCTAAGATGCATATTTATTTATGATGTGGTCGGATTGTGATTGGTCGTGTGGCGGAGTTTGATATGCTCCAAGTGAATGCTAGTGGTCCACCTATCGAAGAAGGAGAAACGTGCGTGAGACTAGCTGATTTTGTCTCGGCATAGGCTCTCCGACGCTCAACTTAGTTTAAGTATTATGCGGAGAAGATGATGAACAATAATGTGTTCTTCTTGCATGTAATGTATAAAAAGTGATGGATAATGATTATAATCATACCTCTTGGGTGAGAGCCTTTTTGCTATTTATATGAAAGATGCCCCTTAAAGTGACGTGGTTGATGGAGGTTGGTTAGCCGATCTAACGCATTGGTACAAGTGGACATGCTTTTTGTTATTTCTTGGTCTTTCAAATGGCTGCTGACCCTACCTCTCATTGATGGTGCTTGACCTAATGTATATATTGAGCATTTAAGGCTAATAATTGTATTTATGAGGGGACATTTAATGTGCTGGAGACTGATAAGTCCGTAATTATAGTTTATTTTTATATTTATTTTGTAGGACTTATCACGTATTTTTCTCATTTCAGACCTTATTATGCGTAAGTTTGAGCTAAATCGTTGTTTTGTAGGTAAGAAGGGAAAAAGACCATAAAGGGCATGAAAAGTGAAATCCGAAGCTGCGTATTTACGCAAACTATTTCGAGTAACAACCCAATGCAAGTAATTCAGAGGAAAAATGGCTGTAAAAATATGTATGTACGCAAGAAATTTTGAGTACTTACCCAAGGCCAGCGAGTTTGAAGAAAAGCAAATCTGTAAATTTGCGTATGTATGCAAAATCTTTTGCGTACATACGCAACGTCTGCGACAGCAATTAACAACCTTCCTTATTTGACTGAGGTGCTGATTTGGAAAGATATGCTAGGCGTTTCTTTACCACTTTTGAGTCCAGATTCAAGCCAAAACCAAGGGGAGACGTTTTTTTTAGATTGAGATAGATTAGAACTCTTATAATTCTTGTGGGGGGATCAACATTTTATCATTTTTTTTTCTTCTTGGGTTCGATTTTTGATCTTTTTGGGATTTTGTGGAGAACGGAAGAAGGGAGAAATCAAGAGCCAAGGGAAGAACAACCGAAGGAGGGGAGTTTTCGTCTGAAATTTCCAACAAATAAGTTTAATTCTTCTCTTTTCATGAATTCTTTTCCAGATTTTGTTTTTATTTTTAGTTCCATTATGAACTAATTCTAATTAAGTGTAAGGATGATGTAGTTCATCTTATTTGATATTCTATGAAAACTATGTGAGTTTGAATTTGTTTTCTTATGTCCTTTTGTTGTGTGATTTTTGTTTAATGATTTAATACGTGGTTAGGGTTTGATCACCCCTAATTAGCGAATTTGAGAATCATGATGAGGTCAAGAGACGATTCACAATTGTAGCTCTAGTTAGACGAGATCAAATGGTGTTAAAATTGCATGAGAATGAATTTAACATTGATTGAGCCTTAAGGTAGTAATTAAAATTCATACAAATAATTTCTAAAGCTGGGATTAATTGAATGAGAATTGGTTAGTGTTAGGCTTAGAAGGGTTTGTAGGAATTAATTCCGCAATGCTCGAGAGAGATTGTTGATATATTTATTCCTAGGTTTGACATAACCACGAAACCACTTAATTTTGGGATTGGATTAGAATAGCGAATTAGATGAATGAAACCACCTTGCACTTGCATTTTCCACATTGATTATTTGTTATTATTGTTCTTCGCAAGTTGTTTTTATTAAGAAATCAGGTTTTATTTAGAAAATCAAACCACTACTCAATTTAATCCATTTAGTTAAACAACACGAGTCACTTTTACGGGCCAAATCACAATTCCTATGGGATTCGACACTCTATTCACTTTATATTACTTGTACGACTGCGTGCACTTGCACAAGCACACAATAGAGACCGATGAGATGAACCCTGTAGGTGCGTGTTAAATGGCGGTAAGTACAAGGTCTGTCAGGCCTGCCAGCTAAAACTTGCCCGTTGGCCGTCAAGCTTGGCAAAGGCTAAGTATAGGATTCGTGTCCTTGACACAATTGTGTTTGAGTAAAACTTGCCCGTCAGTCGTCGAGCTTGGCTAAGGCTAAGTATAGGATTTGTGTCTTCGATACGATTGTGTTTGAAGGCACTATATGCCTGAAAGCCACTTATTTCCTCGTTCTGCTTACCCTATATAAGAGGTCTCGAGGGCTCATAAAGGCCCTTTGTGGCTTTGACGCCACGGACTAATTGAGGGGTAAGCCTGGGAGAATTTTTTCTCTTGTGACTTGCACTCTAAGACTTCCTATATTTCACGCGAACACACTCTCGAAGGCTATGAGTCTCTTCGAGGGCATTGATTTTCACATTTATGTGAGATTTCTGGCTTAAAACTTCAAAGGGAGGACATCTTGGCATAAAAATTCTATCGAGGACAACTTACTTAGTTGGGGCTTTGTTGCCCCATACTTTGGGATTCAAACAGGTTTATCTCTGCTGATGCGTCGAGCAGAGGTGGTGCTTGGCGCATCAATTTTATTTTTGTATTCATCTATTGATGGTAAAATATATAAAAACATTCTTACAAAAAAAAAAATCTTGAAATAAACCTCAATAAGTTAAATATAAAAATCAATGAGTACAAATGCAAAATAATACTAATAATAATAATAATAATAAACCAATCTTTATATAAAGAAATAAAGTACGTTAATTTATATTTCTTCTGAATTTTGAAATTTTTTTCTGCTATTTTTTATGGCCATTGAGAAGATAATTCAATTTTCTACTCTAAATTGTAGTTGTTGCCCCTACCAAATTGAAAATAAGGTGAATTGGAGGTACTTTAGGATTTTTTTTTTTCAATAAATTATATTAAGCAATGTACAGAGGTAAAAGTCTATTTTAGTCGAATGTCTAAAGCTAAAAATTGAAGTAGAGTGCCAATATGAAAATGTAAGTACTAGCTATTGGGCTTGGAGCCGAGTGGTGAAGGTTTCGAATTTGGTAACAATGAGGTTCTAGGTTTGAACCTCCTTATCATCTCTCCATTTTTCATTGAGTGAGTGTGTGTAGGGACATCTTTTCGATTGATATTTATAGGATATTTCAAATTGAATGTATATAAAAAAAAGGTTAAGCGCTATTATTATCTAGCTAAATCGAATACAATTTATTTATTATTTTTTTGGGTAAGATTTTGGAATGAGAAAGAACATGAAACTCAAAACCCTTTGAAAATTTTCACCCAAAAAAAAAAAAAAAACCCTTTGAAAATGAATAAAGAAATTGTAAGATTTGAATTAGAGAACATCCGTTGACAGCAGCAGCGGCAGTGATTCTTTTATCCCCTCAAAAAATAGAGCTTTGTTTTCTCCCTATGAAGTGAATATATGACGCAATCAAATCTCAGCAATTTCTTTTTTTATTTTTGTTATTTAATTTTTACCTAATACTGTAAAAACGAGGATGAAAGTACAATTTATTACAGCGCAGTCAATTTAAAACTTTGCTATTCTATTTCCTCTCTTTGGGACCCGTGCTCTTGATGCATCATCTGCACTGATGTCAAAAATCTTATTATAACCTTACATTTATCAAAAATCCTTATTTATACGTGGCATAATTGTAAGACTTATGTTGCTATATTCTTTTAATATAATTATTAGTTATTTTAATATTTTATTTTTGTTTAACAATATATATGTATATTTGTTCTTTTGTAAGAACAAGACAATATTAATACATTTTTTTCTAAGATTGACCTCGTAATAAATGCCGCTCACATACCATTCTCATTATTTACTATTTTCATGTTACTATATTATTAGTTATTTAAGGTTATTTCACATAAATTAAGAAAAATTTAATAGCATGCTTAACCTGACAAATTTATCTCTATCACGACTCGTTGAGAAATTAGAAAGTTATGTATTAATTGTGAGGGTAATTTCAAAAATTTTGTTAGTAAATATTTTTGATAATATACGGCTATACGCACACACACCATCCACACATGCATATCATAAGAATTTAAATTCTATTAAACTTTCCAAACCTCTTTGAGGTAGGGTATACTATTAAATTCTTTTTCATTTATACAAAATAACCTTAAATGATTCTAATATGAAATGAAGGCGGTAATAAGATGTCATTTTATAATGTTTGACATTTTTCATTAGAACAAATAATAATTGTAAAAACTTGTCTCTAACAATAACTTAATTTAATTTACGGCTTCGCCAAGAAAATTAAACCATCCTACACTGCAGTCACGTGTGCTCTGCAGTACGGCGTCGTGCTTTTCGACCCCCCATCCCCACCCCCTGCCATCTCTGCATATCTCTGCACACCATCATTTTTAATTTTATTTATTTATTTATTACACACAGAAGCACCCTCCAGTGGGTGAAAAGAAAGGGACAGAGCTCTTACTTTAACGTCTCAATTTTGTAGTCGTATTTGTTTCACTTTGCAGCCTTTTTCACTATTAGCATCACCATCATTGGCCCTTTTTCCTCGCATTATAGCCCACTTTTCACTCTCTCTACCCCAAGTAATAAAAAAAAAAATTAAATCTTTTTTCTTCTTCACAGTTTTTCATTAAATCAATGCAACTGCTGCAGACAAGTGGGGGATATGAAATAAATGAATACATTTATTCAGCGACGCAGGCATTTATTTATCTTTTTTCCATACAGTATATAGAGTTTGTGCATGTACTCATAAAAAATTAAATCTCTTGCATGTATGTGTATATACACACACACATACATACATCTGTGTGTGTGAGTAAGAGCTCTTGGTTTGCTCTGTGAATGATTTCTGGGGATAGTTGTTGTGTGACAGAACTTTCGAGTACTGGACCCCTGGGGTGGGGGCGCTGTAATTATCCCGAAGAGTCAGAACACTCAGTAATTATTTCTTGTGTCTTGTTTTCTTTCTTTGTAAACTTTTCATTTTCCCCATTCCCATTTCATTCATTTCCTCTCTGTGCGCGCTCCATCTCTTTATTTCTGCCTGCAGGGGTCTCTGTCCCTTTCTCTCTCTACCTCTCTCATTTCTTCACTCTCTCAATATACTCAAAATAGTTAAAGAGCATTTTCCCACTTCGCCTACCCTTTTTTTTTTTTTTCAGTTTTTGTTTTCTGGGGCGTTGATTTCTAGTGCTAAACGTATGATTACATGAGTAGGCATTGAGGTACCGTACAGGGGGGGGGGGGGGACATACGAAGATCTCGGAGAAATGGCTGGTTCAAGGGGCAATGGTGCGGTGCCGTCGCTGCCGCCGCCGCGTCCGAAGTCGCCGCCGGAGTATCCGGATTTGTACGGCAAGCGGCGGGAGTTAGTGAAAGTTCAGATGCTCGAGAGAGAGATTAGTTTTCTTCAGGTGTGTTTTGAATGTGTCAAGTTTTTACAAATTGTTCTGTTTCACTTGTTTTGCTGGACTCCCTCTTAGTTAAATTTGGCCTAACTTTGAATTCATTTTAGTTCAGGACTCAACGATCATAATGTCAGTTTTCTGGAGAAATTTTGGAGTTAGATTCTGATATTGCTTTCCAAAAATAGTTAGGGTCGGACTCAGAAATTTTAATTACAGGCATGGATAGAGTTTTTGATTTAGGGGCGACCACATCCTTTAGCCTCCTTTCTGTCCAGTTTAGATCTTTTATTACAAAATAATATTATATTTTTTTCTATATATCAAAATACATCATGATGAGCAATTGAGATAAATAAGAAAATTTGTGAAGATTTTTTTTTATTATTTTAATCGCTCATCAATACATATGTGATGTATATTAATGAATGTAGAAAAAAATATAGTACCATTTTATAACAGAGTATCCGAACTATCTTTCTGTCTTTGTTACAGGAAGAGACTGAAACTTTATAAAATATAAAAAGATATTTTTATTATTTTGAGGTCGGCTTTTTAAGTTTTATTTTAAAAATACATATAAAATATAAGTGGCTGTATTTGACTGGTGTGACCGTGTGACTGCCCCTTTCAGCCCCGACTCCATCACTGTTCACTGAACTTAAAGAGTTAAATTGCCAATATTCTACAGATCTTTTAGTTCAACATAACTTAATTCTTGCAAATCCAATGGACTGAGTGAGAAAAATATGTTGGCTCTCTGTAATTACACCTGATTATTTTTAAATTTGACGTGAATTAAACATTTAATGTGTTATTTTTTTGTTTTTTTTTTTTTGAGGGAAAATGTAATATGTTATTTTATTTGCTTATGGTTGCTGTGTGATGATCTTTTAACATAAATATACGTTCTTGGGTAGGTAGGTGGGGAAGATACTTGAAAAAGACTTGATTTTTGTAAAGTGATGACTTCAACTATTGTTTATTTCTGGAAAAGCTAAAAATCCTTGGTATTTTGTAAAGTGTGTCATAACATAGTTTTACCTGGAGCCCAATGCAGATTATTGGTATTATGAAACTTGAGAGTTTGATTGTTCACTTTGGACCACTTCGATCAAATCAATTTATCATATACTTCAGCTTCTCCTTCTGCTCTTGTTCTAGTAGCAGCTCCCACACCTCTTTCCCCTTTTCAACAAAAGGCTTATATCAAATTATTGATGACTTTCAGACATTTTGGGTACTTGTAACTTTCTATGGGACCTTGGATCTTGTTAAATTTTTTTTGTCAATTGTACAGGGATCATTTACTATTTATACAAGGCTAAATAGATATATTGTGGTATTCAGATTCTTGAAACTTGTCATTCATTTTTCTACTTCCGTCACAAATGAATTGGAAAATGCGATATTTTCGTTGAAAATTTTCTTGAGTCACCGTGAATCATTAACATATTTACACACTGCTCATTCCTCTGTTTTGCACCGCCAATGACTTACGAAAATGCTTTGAGATATCTTGAATTGGCAACATTTTACTTGCTAGAGAAACTGTTTGGGTAGCCAGAAAAATATAGAAATATAATCCTTTTTTCTGTTCTTAACGCACTGGAGATGTGGCGAAAGTTGATTATCGTTAGAATTAATGTTAAATAATTGGTTTCATGGAGAATTTTGTTGTGAGCAGGAGGAATTGAAGTCAATTGAGGGCCTTCAACCGGCCTCAAGATCCTGTAAAGAGTATGTTACGTTTTCAATATATAATACCTTCGAATTTCAAATATATAATGGAAACAACACATTTCAAATATAAAGCCTTTTCATTCATGGAATTATGTCAATCCCGCTCTTATCTTAATACTAAATTTGCAGTTAAAACGAATGTTTGAACTTGGCAGGGTTGTCGATTTTGTGTCAGGAAATGCAGATCCCCTAATGCCTACGTAAGAACCAAAACTCATTCTCTTCTTCTATACATGTTGATGCATGACTGTAAGCTGTCGATTTCATTTCCTCTATTTTTTGGTCCTTCAAACAGAACAAAGAAGATTCGCAGATCGTGTCGCTTTTGGAAATGGCTCTGGTACCAACCTCTGAACTTTATGCTTCGAATTTTGTGAAGCTTTCTTTTTCATGAAATATCTAAGAAATAAGTTGAGACCTTAACTCTACTGATTTAAGGGAAAAGACAAAGTTTCTTAAGGTTTGCTTCCATGATGTGAAACCCCTCTATCTATTGAAATTACATGTACCCCCGACAGTAACAGATAGAGGGGTTTTCTGTCATTGTAAGACATAAGCAAACCTTAGGGGTGATAATTGCAATTTGATTGTGCTCACCAGCTACTGAACCTTAAAAAAGTTAGAGTTCCTTGTCATTTAAAATCCTTCACCTATAATGGATATCTAAGTAACAATTTCGAATTTCACCTCTTTGATGCAGTGGAATGTCATGTTTCAACATTTCATGGATATGGTGTTGTAGCTGCACACCACGTCTCGAGATGCCAAACTGCTGCTGCGACTGCTGCAAGATTCCCAATTGCAATTGTTGCAGCAACCCATGCGGGAAGTGCCGCATGCCCAAGTGCGAGTGTTTCTCGTGTTTCTGCAGTAGCCAATGCTGTCCCAAGTGCAAATGTAGCTTCGATTGGTGCTGCTGCTGCTGCTGCAGCATACCCAAGTGTCGTCCTTCGTGCCCGACATGCTCTTGCACGAGCTGTACATGTTGTTATCCTAAATGTCCCAAGTTAAATATATCATGTTCATCTTCATGTTTTCACAAAAACTGCTGCTTCCCTTGCTACTTTTGTTATTAGTATAAACGTGAGCAAATATATAAAGCGTGCTTGTAGCGCCATATGTGCCCTTTTCGTTTTCAAGCCTATTTGAGGTGTTGTTGCTGGCAAGTATAGCAGGTGACAGAATCTGGTTAGTAATCAAAATCTGTCTATAATTTTAAGCCTCATCAAGTTATTGACTCTGGTTGATATTTGAGTTGATCTATGTAATAGAGTGGAGGTGTAAATGAGTTGAGCTCCAGCTCAAGTCAAAAATAATTTAATTATTTCTTGTAACATAAATATTATTTTATATACATATATGTACTTATTATTACATTAGATAATTATCAATTATTTTCAGTTTAATTTTAATCAAAATTATATGTTATTAAAAGTAAAATACGTGCGAGCCGGCTCATGAGTTTTAGCAAGTATATTTTAATTTGAGCTTGGCTCATTAAAAAGTTTGAACTTGACTAGCTCTAAACTTTTGGTTTATTGATATCGTAAGTCGGCTTGACTCATCTTACATCTATACAGAATAGTGCAATCCAAACTACTTTTGGACTCTAAATGAATGCTGTTCAATTCATAAAAGAAAAGGTTCGCTCGTCATTGATTAACTTAGTTTTGGACTCTAAATGCATGCTGTTCAATTCATAAAAGAAAAGGTTCGCTCGTCATTGATTAACTTAGTTTTGGACTCTAAATGCATGCTGTTCAATTCATAAAAGAAAAGGCTCACTCGTCATTGATTAACTTGTACTTTTCCAACACAGGTAGGCCAATTTTGGCATGGCTTGATGCCAAGTTCCACAACATTAACTTCACAAAAATACATTACTTTTGAAGAACACATTACCCTCCAGTTTTCTGTAACATAGGATTTGCATGATAAAAGCTTGTGCACTCTCTCTCACAGCCTTGTCCACGAGAAGGCAACCGGGCTCCTCACTTGATGCTGAGCATTCTTCCAAGTAATCGAACCGAATGCATTCTTGACCACCTGGCTCATGTTTCTCTGCTGAGACACGAACGTAACCGTATACCTTTGCTTATCACCGATGTTCTTGAAAACAAGCTTTGAGGGCTTGACACTCACTGCCACACCAAGGGGCGCTTCAACAGAAACTTCGTAAACAGACCCCAAATCTCCAACATTGGTCAATTCCCGGGAGTACCGGACAACATTGGATTTCCCGAACAACACAGAAAATGAAGGGTAGTTGAGCTGGCCGGGGTCATGGAATTTTCTAGAACAAGTGATATTTGGGTGCTTGGCAACCAACTGTATCGTCTCCATTGTATAGCCCAAAGAACAGAGGAATGCAATGTAATCTTCCGGAGTGGCGTCGTATACGAGCCCTGGGGAGAGGGCCTTGTGTGGGTCCACATGACCGGCTCCATGAGCCCAAGGGGTGGAGAGGGAATAATCAGCTGCATCACGGAGAGGGGAGTTGGTGTTATCAAGTGTGTAGGCTGTGGTCATTAACGCCGATTTGATGGCACTCGGGCTCCAGTCAGGATGCGCCGCCTTGAGCAAAGCTGCTAGCCCGCTTATGTGCGGGCACGACATGGATGTGCCTGCAAATTTCATCAAAACAGTTGAGAGTGTATCCTTTACAGCTCATTTATCAACTAAGACAAATCAAAAATAATGGAAGAAAGAATTGAGAACACTGGTTCTACGAACACTACACTTGAAATGAGGCACCATGGGACTAAATTAACAAAGAAAACCACAATCTTTTAGAGCACACCCAATTCCATCAAGTAGTTCAAAAAGTGGTTGAAATCCTTGCAGAATAATTTTGTACACTATCATTTGAGATCCACCATGAAAATTGTTCTATATTACCTAATTTGGAAGTGCATATGAACCAAATAATTTATTTGAAATACCTAAATACAAAATATAGCATAATCTTAATTATTTGTGAGATGTACAGTTCGTTCTTATGCTATAGCAAATATACCAAAAATTATTTATCATTCAAGGCTTCTCATATACGGTTCATTCTTTCACAGCTCGAATTAAATAATTTCATCGAAAATAACATAACATAATTTCAAATTTGATAAAAAAAAAAGTAAATGAGAACATAACAAGAAGTCTGAAATTATAGCCGTTGTTGTTCAAATTTGGAGACTCACCAGACATGATGTTGAACTGAGTTCTTCTGGTGTCCTTATCAAGGCCAGTTGGGCCCACAGCCTGTGACCAAGCGGCCAGGATATTCACCCCTGGCCCAATCACGTCCGGCTTCAATATCTGCGGCGTCACCATGTTCGGCCCCCTTGAGCTGAACGCCGCCACAATCGGCGACGGCTTCACATTCACCACCGTACCGCCGAAGCTCACCACCGCCTTCGGCTTCTTCGCCGTCTTCACGTACTGCCTTATCACGTCGCCCACTTTCCTCCCCACCGCCACGGCCGGCAACAAGTGGCTGTCCGCCACCAGCTCCTCCCCGCTCGCCGCCGTGTTCGCCAGTATCATCCCCACCCCTCCGGCGTCTCTCACCACCGCGCCTTTCTCCACCCTCGGATTAATCCCTCTATCGCACAGAACCACCTTACCACGCACGGCGGCGGGGTCGAGCGACCCGGGCAAGCACAAATTGGTAGAACTATTGCTGCCTTTACTGTACACTAAATCCACAAATCCATTCCCCATGCCTTTGCCGCTGTACAGTGACACCCCAGTGTATTTCTTGCCATTGCCTAGAGTGGCGAAAGCTGGGAAATCCCTGTCTATTGTCCCGGCACCGACAGTCATAATCCATGGAGCAACATTTCCAAGTGATTCTTTAGCAGGTCCACTATTTCCTGCTGAACATGAAACGAAAATTCCTCTCTCCATGGCCGCGAAAGCTCCAATCGCGATGGTATCGCGAAAATAAGATGCAGATCCACCGCCGAGAGAGAGAGACAACACGTCAACACCGTCCAGAATAGCACGTTCCATTGCAGCGAGTATATCGGAGCCAAGACAGCCCGATTTCCAGCAAACTCTGTACGTGGCCAATCGGGCGTGGGTCGCCATTCCACGGGCAGTTCCTTCAGCATAGCCTAACAGACTAGCGTTCCGAACTTCCGAGCCTGCAGCGGTGCTCGCCGTGTGGGTGCCATGGCCTTCAGTGTCGCGGGGGGAATGGGAATCCTTCGTCCCCGATGCCATGTTATATCCTTTGGAGAAGAATCGAGCACCTATTAACTTCTTGTTGCAGTGGATTTTCGGATCGAAATCAGCAGCAGCTTCGCACTTGCCACGCCACCGTGCCGGCACATCCGGCATGTTAGCATCGCTGAACGATTTGCATTCGGGCCAGACCCCGGTGTCGAGAACGCCGATAATCACGTCCTGAGAGGCCTGATTGAGTTCCTGCAGGCTGTGCCCTGCCCAGGGCCCGAGCCCGGTGTCAAGTCCCAGGAACTGTGGAGTGCGAGTTGTATGGAGGGTGTAGATCGTGTCCTCAAACACTCCGAGCACGGAGCCTGACTGTCGGACGGACTCGACCTCCTCCGGCGTTAGGGCGGCGGCGAAGCCGTGGTAGGCGGCGTCGTAGGTGTAGAGGAGGGAATCTGGGGCGGCGGAAGTGAGGGACTGAAAGTGGTCGGAGTACCACTCGGCGTGGGTGGCGTAGGATGCGGGCTTCTGGTGGTGCTTCATGTGCACGATGTAGGTTTTCTTGGCGGCGAGAAGAGGTAGTAGACATGAGTAGAGCACCATAACAATGGCGGACAAGACCATAGGCCTGAATGCCATTGTTACCGAAAGAAGATGAAAAATAGATATGTATATATATATATATATATATGTTTGAATGTATATATATGTGTGTGTGTGTGTGTGTGTGAAATGGGTGGAGACAGTCCCGTGAGACACAGAATAGAACGGCAGGTGGAGGAGGGCGGATTGTCGGGGTTATAAACGTGAGGTGGATAAATAACAAGGCTTAGGAGTTTGTTTATTACTAGAACGCCACTGCCAACCCAGATTGTGGCTGGTTTTTTGGCTTAGTGCTTTAACTGGCCTCAACCAATGTAAACGTTGTATTACAGTTTTTAAGAGAACATTGTAATTTTAAATTCTCCGAAGTATTTAATGTGTATAAATATTTCAAAAATGTGGAATGAGAATGTTATGTTTCTTTGACAAGTAAAATCCACTAAGTAGATCATATTTAACTTACATGAACTCTATTACCGTTTCGTTCTATTCAAAACTTTTTTAAGGTTAGGACACAATTACAAACCAAGTTAAATGAAAAAAAAAAAAAAGCAATCTAGGATCACACAAAGACTCTAATTTATTTTCATATCGGTACCTGCACAAAGAACCCTTTCTTCATGCAGACTAAATGCAAGTAAATTAAAGAAAACAATCTCATACTGACAACTATATATCTACTAGCCTTTAGACCTAAAGGTTGTGGGTAGTTATTTATTGAAATGAACTTATACTAGTGTTTGTAAATAGCAAATTTACATAGCTAGTTTATTGCAATTTCTAGCACCCAACTGCATTTAGATATCAACTAAATTTGTAATTTCCTCTGCTCACTATTAATAACCAAAAACCTCATTAATCTAAGGTTGCCATATCCATAAATGGACTTAGTTTGGGCTACCTAATATCTACACCAATCATGTCCATTTTACAAATTATTGATGTGGTCCATTAAATTCTAGCATGTGATAGGATTATATTTAAGAATGGTCAGTTACGAAACATCACGTTATGTTTTGTTAGAACTCTTATTGTTATGAGAAAGGATTAAAAGCGGATGTCATCTCAAATTTTGGGATGATTTACACTTTGACGCGGCTGTCCAATCTTTGCAAGAGTGCACCAGTGGTACTTAATCTATTAAACATGTGTTCTGATGGCATATTTGTTCACTTTCTAATGGAATATTCTATATAGTTGTATAAATAGTTTGTATGGTTCCATGAACTAGTTTGTATGATTTGATCGAGAAAATAAACAAATGTACCCTTGCAGCACATTTGTAGTAGATTGGGTGCTACTAATGCACATTTGCAAAGATTATGTATCAAAATGCAAATTATTTAAAAATTCGAGGTGGATTTTGCCCTTGTCCCTGTGAAAAATTTTATGCCTCTTGAAGTTATTAAAAGTTGCACTGCAGGAAGGCCAAAACGTGGCCAATTAGAAAAGGGTTGGCAAAGCAAAACATGTAGAAAATTGAAAAAAAAAATTAAAGAACTTTAAATTTGAAATTGATTCTCTTTTGCTAGGCAATTGTATGGACCACGGAGTAGTTATTTCAAGAATCCACTTCACTCTTCCTGTATATTCATGGAAAATATTGACTAGATTCGATTGAGTACGATTGATATATTACCGAAACTTCAATATGAAAACATATTTCCTGACCAAAAGAATGGCCTTTTGACTAACAATGCTAATTTCTCCTTTTTTGGAATAAAATATAAATGTTTTACTACATAAATCTGTAATACCGAGAGAGAGAGAGAGAGAGAGAGAGAGAGAGAGAGAGAGAGAGCGCTCGGTGCAAACCGAAATTCACCCTTGTGATTTAGGCAATCATGTTGACTGGAAATTTGTTTCCCTTTTTTACTTTTACGTTCCAAAAAGAAAGTGACATTGAAAAAGTGCACCATGCCTGTGCCCAACATTGCATAAATATGTGTACTACTACTCAAATTGTTGTGCTGACTCGTGTCCCCTCCTTGGAGTAATCAAAAAACAAATGATATTGTCAACTTAACAATTACATTGGGAGCATTGCTTTTTGAGATGCTAAACATAAGATGAGGAACATCAATTATAATTATCACTACTGGAATCACCGCTTTTTAATGGCCCTGGCGATCGGACGTGTGATCTATATGAAATAAATTACTTGTGACAAGAAATTAAATAAGTAACAAATATGATTGTTATGCTCTATAAGTGCTAATAATTTTTAAATTATAGTGGGTAGGCCTTATGGTTATTGCTCCACTAAACCAAAAGCTAGATTATTGTTATCGAATTCCAAATATATATATATATATATATATATATATATTAGGAAGCACGGACACGGCAAAAAATGCTTCGGTGCAGTGTCGGACACATGTCGGACACGGACACGGACACGGCTCCGATACGGCCCCGACACGTGTCCGACACGGCAAAAACCGTGTCCGAAAATTCAAAAAAAAAAAAAAATTCCGACACGGTGTCGGACACGGCTGAAGGGCGTGTCCGACACGGCTGGGACACGGTTGGGGCATTTTTGATATATTACAAAGTGCAAATGGGGTCTTTTTTAAAATTTTTAAAAAGTTAGTGGAAAAACTGAAAATAACAAATAATTTTTTTAATTGTATTTTATAATTTGTGTTAACTCTTTTACTTGCTTATATTTAGATATTTGAATAATGATGAATTCTTTTTATTTTAATCATGTATTTGATTTTAAAAGATATTTATTATAACGATGAATATTACTATTTCTCTATCACATACTTTAATTTAATAAATTATAAATATATAACATAATATAATATATTTTTTAGTAGCCATGTCAGAGTCGTGTCGTGTCCTAAAATTTTGAGATTTTTCGTGTCGTCGTGTCCGTGTCGTGTCGTGTCCGTGTCCCCCATCATAGTATATATATATATACAGGGAAAAACGAGTGTTGTTACTACTATTGTGAAAATGCGATTTTATAGTGCAGAATGACGTAACAATGATGTAAATAATTGTTTCTCGAACTATTTCTTAAAAAATATATTGAATAAGTTGCATTTCAGGTTCATTTGTAATTGTTCAAATTTGAGCCTCCTTTTTTTTTTCTTTTATAAATTCTCCATATACATAAGCATTTCGAGGAGGCTAACTTAGTTAATTTTGTAAGGGCAAACGAACTGGAACACAAGTTGTTAAGATGAAGCAGGGGAAAAAAGCATTTTTGGTCCATAATTTAAGATTTTTTTGTAGTTTTAGTCTCATTATTATCGTCATAGCACTTTTAGTCCTACTGAATATTATTTTGTGATGAATACAGTCCCACCATTAATTTTTGGACGGAAGGTGCATGTGAGATGCACGTGTGCCGTCAGTCAACCAATTTTAGGCTAAAAACCTACGGGAAAAAAAAAGTATTTTTGGTCCCACAATTTAAGACTTTTTTCAACTTTAGTGCCATTATTATCATAATAGTATTTTCAGTCCCACTGGATACTATTTTGTGGCAAAAATAGTACCGCCGTTAGTTTTTGGACGACAAATGCACGTGAAAGGCATATGCGCTGTCAAAATAACATAGTCTCACTACCGCTAGTTGAAACTACTGGAGTTTTGATGAGATTCGGTGTATTAGTATTGGTATGATCGCAACCGCTAGTTATTGCACGGTTATCCCTTTTTATGCAGGATGTAGAAGGGGTCGGTGCAACTTCAAACGGCCATATCTTTCAATCCGGACGTTGTTTTGAATTCCACAATATATGCACGCAAAGCTCTTTCTGAGCCCGACTGCGGGGGCAATAGGCCTGTCCAATTGGGCTTTATTTTTTGATCGAAAAATGGCTATTTCGGGCTGGTTTCAGCAACTTTTTTCTATCGTTCTGCACTGGGCCCTACCATTGCCGCCATCGAGCTCTAGCCTCGGCGGAGAAGGCTACTCGATCCGGATGGGCGGTCTATGCGCCGAAGCTCTGTTGCCCCTTGTAGCCCACATTCGATTTACTTTTTCCTCTTTTATTTTAGTTTCTCATTACTTTTATTGTTGTTTTGACGACTATAATAATAACATTCCATATTGTTCCCAATCTTGATGCGAAATCAGGAGGGAGGATGAACAAATAAAAAGTTCGTACAAAGAGAATTGAGAAGTTAGGTGTCAAGAAAGGGGAAAAAAAGGGTAAGGGGAGGGTTGCAACACGAGAACTTCTCAAGGGGTCACCTATTCTAGTACTATTCTCGCCCATACATGCTTAACTTCGGAGTTCTGATAGGATCTGGTGTATTAGTGTTGGTATAATCGCAACTGCTACTTATTGCACATATATTCCTTTTATGCAGGATGTGGAACGTGGCGACGCAACCTCAAATAGCCGACCTGAGTATCGTTTCGTGGTCCACAGAACTGTTGGGTCTCATTTTTCGATCGAAAAATGGTCGTTTGGGCTTGTTCTAGCCACTTTTTTAGTCGTTTCGTACCAAACCCACTATTGCATCTGCCGAGTTCCTGCCTCGATCGAGGCATTGAAAAAGGATTTCTTGGATGGACATAGGCCAATTGTGGGGGTGGATGGTTATCACTTAAAAGGGGCCCATGGTCGTGTTCTTTTGACAATAATTTCAATTGATCCCGTTAATAACTTTTACCCCAGAGTATATACTGTAGCAGTAGTGAGATTATGTTCTTTTGACGATGCATATGCCTTTCAAGTGCATTTTTCATCCAAAAACTAACGGCGGTACTATTTTTGTTACAAAATAGTATCCAGCGGGATCGAAAATGCTATCATGATAATAATGGGACTAAAATGCAAAAAAACTTCAAATATGGGACCAAAAATGCTTTTTTCCACTAGGTTTTCAATCTAAAATTGGTTGACTAACGGTATACGTGCTTTTCATGTGCGCCTTCCGTCTAAAAATTAACGGTGGGACTGTTTTTACCACAAAATAATATTTAACGGGGTTGAAAGTGCTATTATGATAATAATGAAACTAAAAATATAAAAAAATTTAAATTATAGGACCAAAAATACTTTTTTTTCCCTATGAAGCAGATATTCACGTGTTGTGGGGAAAAAGAAAATTAGAAACAGTGGCAAAGGCGAAGTGGATGGAGGCTTCAATCATAATTATTAATAATTCTTTAGAGAATATAATAGGATTAGCTTGGATTCACCACCACCACCCAAAATATAGAAGCAGATATTCACGTGATGTGGACAATAGTGGTCACTAATGTGCATCATTGAGCCAACTAGCGGGCACCACCTCACCAACCTACGACTTCACTTGTATCTATCTACAATCCACCAATATGCATACCTTCATTGTTATTTACATATCAACTATATAGGGATTGTGTTGGAATTCAACTTGTGTTCCACTTCCGTAGTTTGTTTTCAAATAACACATCAGATTATTTAATATTAAAATTTTGATGATATAAGATTTACAAATCTAGTCAAACTTTTCTACATGAGCATACACTGAAACTATTTTGTAGCATCCATTAAATTTTATGACAAAAGAAAAAATTTTTAAGTTAAAAAATTGGTAAAACAAATCCATTCCACAAACTGAAAACCATTCCGACAATTTGGCATCTAATTACTCATCAGGCACATATTTTGTAAATTCAACAACTTAAGAAGAAAATGTCAGCAAGCCTTAAGATATAAAAGCATATCAATCCCACAATATCTGCGATAATGGATTCATTGCAAGAACAAATAAATAGCAAAATAACATGTGACAATCAAGCGCAAGGATTCAGATACGGAAATATACATATACTCCAAGAAATCTAGGTTTTTTCATATTTGGTACAGTGAAAACTAGATGATTGGAGTAAAGTACTGAAGACGTTCCAATCTGTTCAACTGTAACTAGGGACCTTCTCAAACTCTGAGGCCGATTCCAATCTTCTTCAACAAAACGAGAATACCCCAGTTTGATTCCAGGATGGTGTCTAATGACCATACTTTTGAAACTCCCACTCGCTGTTATCTGCAGAATTTATTTAATGACCAGAGATAAACACCATTCAGTAATTTCAAGATGACATGGATAAAATTGCACCATGCCAGAGCACTTACCGAGCGGGCAAACTTGACGTGTCTTGAGCCATCTGCTAATGCAGTGAAAGTGGAACGCATGGTTGCAAACACCTGTAGAAAATCATGAAGGGGAGGGAGAAAAAAGGAAGAAAATTATGTTAATCTCTCTCCAAAAAAAAGATGAAATTAGATGCAACTACAACATTGACATCCAGCTAGGTTTACAAATATGATCCACAAACCAAGTGGTTATACCAATGGTTTTCAATGCATAAACTGCTCGAGACTCCAATTTTCAGAAGAGAACTTTCTGAAGTAGATTTTTCCATCATATTGTAGAATCCACCTCTATCTGCCATTTCTTACAATGAAACTCATATTTCCTATCACCTATCCTTTATTGCAGCTTGTGAAAAACCCATAATTGGTCTAATATATACTAAACTGAGGAAGTTTTCAGAGATGCTCGCATGGCAAGGAAATACTGAAAATGAAGAGGGTGGGCACGCAGCCTAAGAAATCAAGCAGAAAAATAGAGGTACGATCTTTTGTTGATATGAGGTTGGGGGATGCAGACATTATGCTAACACATAAATCAAAGCCAACAATTTGAACACGAAAGGATACCACTATTGAAATAAGAAAGAAGAGAGCAGGACTATGACTCCTTAAAATATTAATGTCTTGGCTCGACTTCTCTTCTAAACAAAATATCCTTTTAAAAATAAAGTCGTTCAACAATGTTAAAGAATCTGTGAACTCCAACACAGAACTACCAGAGAAAGGCTCTGAAAAAAATAAAACTTCAGTCAACAAATGCAAAACTAATTCCTAGACCAAAGAGAGATTAGAACTAGTGCAACGTAACATATGAAACCTTGTCAGACTTTTACGTTGTGGTTCCTAAAATATCCTTTAAAATTTTATTTATCCAAGGCTTATTACATACTTTCAACATTCAACAAACACTCTGCATAACAATTCTTTTGTTAGGAAAAGACAAGATCCTCGGAGCATGCTTGGTAGAACCAAGTCACGAGGGCCACTCTAAAATCCTCATAATCAAGAATATCAGCTGTAAGTTATTACTTCAGAAGGCTCATATCACAATGTCAGCTCGTTTTTATGGAACATTTTTTAATTACATCAAGTTTTTTATGTCCATCATTGGTAAGGCCAACAAAGCATATACTATAGATATCCCATACGTATCAACGCCTGATACATTTGGCAGTATAAAGTCAACTCTTACATCAAAGAAAATGGTATGTCTCATACAAGAATAATACTTGTAGGGAACTAAATCAAACACAAACAAACATCTATTTACTCAAAATAGGAGGGGAAAAAATTAAACAGCTACACAAACTGACTGGCCAATGAATATTTAGCCCAACGCAAATATAGCACCATGTTCATTCTGATCACTCATCACAATGTCTATGTACTCAAAATGCGAAAACAGAAGGCAACCATTAGATAGCTAAACAAACAAAATGATCAATCAATATTTAGCCTAATCCAAATATAGAACCATGTTCATTCTGATCACTAATTACAACTCCAGAAGAGTTAAAACACATCCGACGACACAAAAAATCCGGGATAAGTAAAAACATAACCAAATTAAGCATGGACCAAAAAGGAAAAGTTCATTCACAACATAAATTCTACTAACCACCAATGCAGCCAGGAGAAAGTCTTCAAAAAAAAATCTAGCTGCGAGACGACACTCATACATCACAAGATCCAGATTAAGTAAAGATAATCTAATGTAAGACACTATAAGAATCCAAAGCGAAACTCCCCAACGACACATAGATACTTATCAAATTGAAGAGACTATTTACACTACCCTCTAGGTGATCCTACCTCGTTAACCAACAAAGTTAATCACAATATTAACAAAACAACAATATTGCAATAGAGCTATAAAATATAATAAAACACAAACCGGGAAAGAGCAGTGTAACTTACCCCAAGCAACCGTGCATTCCTCGCTTGTTGCACTGGCTTGATTAGCCTGACACTCAATGCCTAATAACAAACATCACAAAAATTAAACCAATAAAACTAACCGAAAACAAATCACGAAACGAATAAGAAACCAAAGTAAAATACTCACAGAGATCCATAATATGATTCCTGCAAATAGCACAATTATCGACCACTATATCTGCATCACATCAAAGATTAGGGTTAGGTCAAAATCAATGTCAAAACCGAAATACAAATCCGTTCGCACGAATTCTCAGTAAATTCAAGAAACACGAACTTCTAGTAACTTAAGGAACAAAAGAACTAGGTAAACGATTAAAGATTGAAGCATACCCCAAGCCCAGAGTGCGACGGCGTTCCACTTCTTGATCTCGAAGCGCTTAGCTTTCTTGGTGGACGTCGACGGATTAGCGGAGGAAGGGCCGGCGGTGGAGGATCCCTCGCCGGCGGGAACCATATTGACGTCGGTGTCGAGTGATGCCATCTTCGCTTGGCTAGGGCACCGGGTTTTCGAATGTTCTTTGCTCTGGTTCCAAGTGATTCAGTTGTGAAACGAAACTGAGGAGACTGCGTGTATAAATAAGTAAATTATAGTAATTGTTATTTTTCAGATATGGGCTCGGTCTACAGAGTTGGGCCGAAACAACTCGGCCCGTGTCTCTTTTTCAATTCTAGTAACTAATTTATTTTTCGCATTACTTACCAAAAACAAAAAAGGGAAAAAGTTTATTTTTATTTTCGGTTTTATTCATGTTTATTATTTTTAAATTAGTAAATAACCTCATACGGACCTCGATGTATCTAGATTTTGGGCGTGACTCCAATTAAAAAATAATTTGACAACACAACATTGTGTTTTATGTTTTTCTTTTAGTTAGGTATCAAATTAATGGATCGATTGATTTTTTGTTTGGCAAAAGTCTTGCTGATTGATACCTTGGGATATCAGCTTGCACTAACGCCTTAATCAACTCAAATCTACGCTTGTCAAGAGAAATAGAGGGAGTTTATACGAGAATTAATTTTATGAAATAGTCATGTCTAATTATATGATCAAAGTTTCATATTTACAATGTCACAATAGTAGGTAGAGTCGCACGAGTTCAACTCCCGCTGCCGACGTGAGGGCCTTGTTGGTGGGCGACCTGTAAGTACCCCTGTAAGCACTAATAAGCCTGGGGGCATGCCCTGGCCCTAGTATGGTAACTGGCGTCAAACCCACCTAAACTTTATAACTACCGAAAAAAAAAATAGTAGATAGAGTCCTCTAATTCCATTTCAAATATAAGAACACCTAAAAGATTATGATAAGTCCCAATCGTCTTCAACAAAATATAGTATTGTGTTAATATCATGTTGACATAATTTCCTCATTCTTTGATGACACTAATAGATAACATTGCACATACACAACTTAGCTTTTTCATACCAAATTTAGGTAACGCGCACCAATGGTGAGCACGCCGACCAATTTTCCCTTTTCTTTTTCATTTTCCAAAAAAAAAAAAGAAAAGTATAACGATATTTTCTGCATGGTAATTGCAATTCATCAACCATCAGAAATAATCCAATACATTCAATAAATTATAAAAGGAACATCAACTAATAACCAAAAGGGCAAAATAATCTTTTAGTATTTGTGAAATAATAAAACAAAACAAACCATCTATCATCTTCAAAAAATATTTCTTAGAATAAATTTAGTCAATGAACAACCATAAAATACAAATAAATATAATAAAACAAAACTCATAATTTTTTTTTTTTAAGTCTATTTTTACGCATTGAACTTTGGAGACTAGTTATTGCAATCAATAAAACAAACCCCATACTAAGTAATGGTAATAGAATGGAAAAGCTTTACATAATGTATGTATTTATAATGTATGGACACTCCAAAAATTAAAATCACGCAATATTGGGTATTGTGTCACACATGATACTCATTAAATGCTTTCTTGATGTCCAATGCACCACGAGGCGGTTCATGAATTAAACAAATTCGGCACTTATAATGGTATGTCGAACAAGTTATCAATAACATGTTCGATATTTTCCAAACATAAGGATTTTTTTTTCCACATATTTTTTGGCGTATCCCAATTATAAACAGTTAATTAAAAATAAAAAATTTTAAAATTATTTGAAGACGATTGTTGTTTCGTCCAATTATTTATTTTCATGTATATTTTTTTTAATAAAAACCAACAGTTTCTTTTAAAAAAAAAATAGATAGTTCATAGACCATGTAAAAATCACCGTTCGAACTTCTACCATTTCGTACATGTATGAATATTTATATATGGATCCTATAATAATTATATAAATAAATGTGTAAGTATATGCATATTATATCATATTATTACTAAAAAATATAAAAGTATTTATATAATAATGTTGTGTTGGAAAGGTGTATATCATGTTACAAAATTTTTGAAAAATTCGTGTCGTTGTATCCATGCAACATAGTATTGTACATTCTCTAGTAGTGAATAAGGGATATTTTGTCCTTTTTCTTCTAATACTTCGCTTTGAAGTTTTAATTGGTTTTACGCTATATTACTTCGGTATTGAGGAAGAGAATAGAGATTAGAGACACAGTTTTCTTTGGTATCGTCGAGAGTCAAGAGTATTTTAGGTTGCAAAAGATTTTTTTTTTTCAAATTTTATATTTTTATGAGTAATTTTAAGTTGTAAAAGGTTTTAGCGGGGATTTTATGAGTAATAGTTGCGCGGCTTGTGCCTCGTTTGATTACAATTTGTTTACTAGTTAACATGAAGGGGTTAAATAAAACTTATAGTACAAAGAGTAAAGTATTAAATATGTATAGTTGAAGGAAAATTTGTATTTTGCCCCTAACCAAAATAAGCTAGATAAGAATATACACATTCATGGAACCATGTAAGAGTAACATTTTCTTTGGTATAGACAAATCATTATTTGAAAGTTTGAATTGTTCTTTGGGGGTTGGTTAAGTCAAAGTCAAAGTCAAAGTCAAAACATCATACGATAAAAACAAGGGATTTGAATGCTCTGTCTTCAAACAGATAAATTCTAGAGGAATTGTAGTCCATACATGATAAGCACTTGCTTGAGGCTGACCTATGGGAAAATAACTAATCCACAAAGAATTTTCTTGGTGGGATTTGGAATATATATATATATATATATATATATATAACTTTTCTATAATATGCCTACACACAATCTCACACGCGCACACTGTTAAGATCCAAACCCCAACCCTAATCTTCCCACTCGTCTAAAGGGAAGATATGTGTTCATAAGACCAAAGTGCTTAGACTCGTCTATTTTTTCAATATTTTAGAATATCATTTCTAATATTAACATGTTGAGTAGCTGATCTAATCTGATCCCAATCTGCAACATAGTACGTCCCCTTAACTCGAAAATTTTATTCCTCATACAATTGAATTATAAATGATTTGACGAAAATATGATAATATAATAAAATACACTATTGATATTATTATCAACGATCTCATAATTAAAAACCCGGTTGACGGGTTAAGTACATACCCACTTATATAGCATGAAACCTTTCTCTGCTTTTGGAATCAATCATCTCATTTCAATTACATTTCACCAAAAGAAATACAAAGTATTCTATGAATCAAAAGACAAAAAAAATCGTGTGTCCTCACAAAGTGTTTACGCTTCGCGTAACAATCTCTGTGTCATTCTATGTAACTTTACCCAAAAGAAAAAAAGGAAACTCTAGTCTAATCTTTATGTACAGTTTGGATTTAATCACAATGTCTCTACTTATGCTCTATGCAAGCCATGGCGAATTGATGTATTTAAACCTTTTCCAAAGTTTTGTTGAACAGCAGATTCAACATTCTTGGTTTCCTTCAGCCTTTTGGCTTCCCTTGAAAATTCTTTCTGCGAAGTATCGGTATCTGTCGAGACTACGAACACAAATGTCCCGATTTGGAAGTCATCAACGTCGTCTTTCAAGGGCTCCAAAACTTTGATCACTTCACTCATTTTGGGTCGAAGCTTAGGCCTGTGGGTCAAGCATTGATAAGCTAGTTCAGCCGCCTTACGAGCCCCTGTTTCAGAGTATTGGCCCTCCAGCCTCGGGTCCATGACTCTTCCGAGTTTCCTAGGATTCCTCAACATAGGCCTCGCCCACTCTGCAAGGTTCTGCTCTCTAGAAGGACGGCTTTTGTCTATCGACTTTCGTCCCGTTAGCAGCTCCAAAAGTACTACTCCGTAGCTGTATACATCGCTTGCTGCTGTTAAATGACCTGCATAACATATATATGAAACCAAGTCAATATTCATCAGAATACAAAGCTGGTTGTCATATTCTTATGAAACGAGGCTCGGCGATATTCAACCCATGGCAAGTTTCACTATACTTGTTACATGAATGATCACTTTCCTTGTACTAAACACTAATTACATGATTAGTTTTGGTTCAGCCAAACCTGGTTTGGGATAGAATTTCCCAACTAAGCACAAAGATAAAGAAAGTTAATCACCTGTCATGAGGTACTCAGGCGCGGCATAACCTTGTGTGCCCATAACTCGCGTGGAAACATGCGTATCTTCTCCTTGTGGACCATCTTTAGCAAGCCCAAAGTCCGAGAGCTTGGGAGTGTAATCCTGGAAACAAGATGAAATATTAGCAAACATGAGCTATGCACACAAAAAACACTTAAACAAATAATTAGGGATGAGATCAATAATCATAGACGAACTCACCGAATCAAGCAAAATGTTTGAAGCTTTAAAATCACGGTATATGACTGGTTTTTCGGCTTCATGGAGGAAGGCAAGCCCTTTTGCAGCTCCAAGAGCAATCTTCATTCTTTTTGACCATGAGAGTGATACTGAAAATCCTGTTCAAAAAAACGGAAGTATTTTTCAGTTCATCAATTGTTTCATAACAAGACACACTTGTTTATGGATTTGTTTTAACATATTTTGGTTTCCGATCCACTGGTCAGCTAATTTGGTTCGGGTACTGCAAAAATCCAATACCGTAAACCGGTTTAAGAGATTTATTTGACAAGTTAGTATATCATATATATGTACCATATCAAATGTCAACTTCCTATCCAGAACACACAACAAATTACCGACTTTTTTCTGAGTACTTTTCGTATTAAATTAAGCTCTTTTTTAACAAGTTGATCCCGCTGAAATTCAAACTTAACAAATAGTACCCCTGGTGAATTACACTTACAGCTATATCGCGTCAACAGGGAGTACAAAAATCTTGAATTGATCAAAGTTAAGAAAAATAGTTATAAATTAATAGATCAAAAGTAAAATAGAAAAAGTAAAAAGTAAAACTTACTTCTGAATAATTGATTCTCCAAACTCCCTCTGGGCATGTACTCGTACACCAAAAGCCTGTGTTCTTCTTCACAACAGTACCCAATCAGCTTCACCAAATGCGCATGTCTTAATTGACCAAGAAATATAACCTCAGTCTGTTGATCAAATTGAAAAACACAAATACAAAAACAAAATATCAGTTATATTATATAAAAAATTATTATTTGTGTGTGTGTGTGTGTGTGTGTGTGAGAGAGAGAGAGAGAGAGAGAGAGAGAAGAGCATACCAGCCATTCTCTGTGGCCTTGGGAGCCATCCAAATCCAAGAGCTTGACGGCGACGGGCTGGGCCTTCAAGCCGGGCCTCATCCTGTCATCAATGAAACCCTTGTGGACCGGCCCGAATCCGCCTTCACCAAGAAAATTACTGGACGAGAAATTATGGGTTATCACCTTCAGCTCCTGAAGGGTGAACACGTGGAGATTGGAGCCCGCAAGCGAAACCGATAGATCCTCCGACAGCGTCGAACTGCTCAAATCCGACAATGAAATCCTGTGAAATGACGATTGCTTCGAGGCCCATTTCTTCTGATCCGGGCTCGGGCCTTCGGGCTTGAAACAGCTGGGGAAATAGTCTTGCCATTTCATCTGCTTCTTCTTGACCGCCATTAACGGGCTTTGATGATATGGGTTTTGAGTCTGCGAAAAGGCCCGATATATTTTATATATATATATTCAAATGATTAGCTGGCTAATCTCTCTTGCTAGACAATGGAGAATAAGGTTTTGAGGGCCTTTTTATAGGAGTTTGTTAATAATTGATGGTTGCTTGTTGTGTAATTACTTGCATATTTTTTTATTTTATACGCATCATGCAGCCCGGCGCATAGTATAATCATGTGTTCACTATTTGCTCGTCCACTGTGTCATTTATTATATATAGTACATATGTCTCACCCTCAAACATTATTAAAGGAATTTTCTAGTCGAGTCCAAACTCCAAATTAAAAGTTGAAAAAGGAGTTTTTAAATATTTTGGTTGCTTTACTAATTATCAGTTGATCTAACAGGATGAAACATCAAATTCTTTAAACAACCTTCAGAGTTTCAATTATGGTATTATAAATAGAGCAATTGAATTAAAAGAATCACCCCCATAATACATTTCTGTAGTATCTGATCCGAAATAATTGACCAATGAATTGAAATTGGACGGATAAGACCAAAAACAAAATTATATATTTTGGCTGCTTTGTTGTCAAAATTGGTAATTTAAAACTTCGCAGGGTTGCATCCAGTATTAAAAGCCAAAAAAAAAAAAAGAAAAAAAGAAAAACTCGCAACAACATAATAAGCATTAATGTAAAAAAGTTACCAAGCATGAAATTTTATTGTCATAAAAATAATCTTTGCAAGGTCAAAAGCGATATATATTTTGCTCAACACCTTAGTCTTGGGTTCGATTCTATATCAATACGGGTGAATTTTATTCTATTTTTGAAATAATTTGTTTGTTGATTTACTGATAATTATAATAGTTGTTATGAGGTTCAAATCAGCATCAGTGAATTTCTCAGTTCGAACCTTCTTGTTCCCCCTCCTTTCCTTTTGGATGAGTGTGTGTGCATACGTGTAGCTAGTGTTTCAGTTGAAATTTATAGGGTATTTCGTATTGATCATATAAAAAAAATTATAATAGTTGTTGATTGATTTTTGATGATAGATATACTTGGTGATGGTTGACGTTGGTGTAGTTTAAGTGTAATGGATTTAGAGAGTGTTTGGTTAAGCTTATTTGAAAAAACTTATAAGCTCGTAGAGTTTATTTTAAAAATAAATTTTAAAGTGCTTGCATAAAATAAAATCCTATAACTTATAAGATACTTTTAGAACTTATACGTTGTAATTCTGTTTAGTGAAAATTAGAGTTTATATGTTTTTTTAAATGTAATGATAATCGAAAAATTTGAAGTAAAATTAATTTTATGTAAATAAAAAAAATAGATAGTAGAAAAGTCATATTGAAAAAAAAATAAATATATTTATGTTATTTTATTTTAACATTAGATAGCTTATAAGTTGTTTAAAAAAAAGTTGAGGGGGTTCTTTTTTCTTTTTTCTTTTTTTTAAAAAGCTTATAAGCTCCTAACAACATAATTTTTTTTAAAAACTAATAAGTTCAACCAAACACTCTCTTACTGAAAAAGTGACACTATTGACAATCAGCAAAACTTTTATAGGGGCAAATACACACACGCGCGAACACACACACACATATATATATATATATATATGTACATGCTTAAATAGCAACGATTTTTCTTATTTGCTAAGTTGTCAATACAAGAATGTCACGACTATATATCAATAATTACAATTTAAACTAGTAATTTGTGTTATTGTATTGTGACAAATTAAAAATAAAATTTACTATCCCTATATGAAAATCATTAATGATAATATAATATGTATTGTTACTTAATATATGTTCTTAGTAGTGGTGTTATTGGTGATAATTTTTAATATTGTGATCTATTTCTTCCGTCACTTGTGCATGTTACACTTTTTTGCAGTGATCATCGTAATTTTCAAGAAGAAAGTATTTTGAAGAAATAAATATCACAAGGAAAATGAATAAATATATATGAATTGTAATTGTCAAAGTGATTGCCACTATTTATATACATTAAATGTAAAATTATTTTTCATAATAATTAATAATTTACAAGTTTAATGGTGATATTTACAATTATTCTTAGGTTGTCATTTTTCATAATTATTAGCATATTTATAGTAAATATTATCAGAAGTACTAAAAGAATATTATCACTTAATATATATGTATATAACAAGAAATGATTTTGTCTTGAAATTACTGTAGTATGGCAAGGGCTGTGCAAGCTAAAAACAACTGGATGAGATATATTAAGGAATGGTTTACTTTTCAGGTTGTGGTCGGTTTAAAAGTGCCTGGACCACTTGTTTATTAACAAGAATAAACGTTCTTGGTTGCCCTTCATGACATTTCTTGCACGGAGACGATTTTCATTTTTGTCCCCTGGTTCCCGTGAGGCAATCGCATTCTAAAGGCTGTTTCACTTTCACAACGTGCCTCTTTGTTTCGATTAAATAAATTATCATACTTTAACTTTTTGTTATTAATTTGATTCTCAGATTTTCACAACGGGCCATTTGTCCAGCGTGTTTCAACACGCGGAATCGTTGATCGTTCAACACATTTATACAGCTAGCCCGTGCGTAGCAGTGGGACATACACACATATATATATATATATATGTATAGATGTATAAATATATATATTAGAGGGAAAGAGAGAGAGAGGGAGAGTGAGAGGTGGACCGAATTACATATGCATACAACTATACGAGTATAGGCATTTATATAGTGACAGAGAAATTTAGCCTAGTCTCATCCCAAAAAAGAATTTATAATATGGAAGATGTAGACGCATTTTGGTCTCGTTATATGAACTAACTAGAATATTCCCGTTTGGAGTCCAGACCAATAAATTATATCATACTAGTACTATATTTATCATATGTACCTTGTACTCATTGTTAATTAATATTGATTTGCCCGAATCAAATATTTCTAGGAAAAATCCTAAAAATGTTCGCTTTTTCCCCCTTGTATATGCATTTGGGGTGGGGCGCTGGCAAAACCAAGACTCCAAAGTTAGATAGCGCACTGAAAGAGGATTGGGAATTGAATTGCAATAAAAAATGATTATGATAGTCACTCAATTCAACAGTAAATATATAAAGTAATTTTAAAATTAAAACGTTTATGTGCACTGTCTAAAATATATATTGCTCTATTGAGGTGAGGTTTGATGGAGGGGAAAATTTTTTTTCTTTCAACTGAGTTATATATTAGTACTTTTTGGCTGGAACGCGCTAATGATTTGGTCCGAGGGGCATAGAAAGTCAAACGATGAACAAACGTTCTCAAGACTTGGTAACAACATGGTAGGTTCGCTTGCAACGTTGTGCACACTTAGGTTCTAGAAATTTAATTGAGATATACATACAGCTTATATATATATATATATATTATTTATACCTATGTAATAAAATAAAATTTATACCTAGAAATTTGGTATTGTGCTAACTCCAATATTTTGAAAATCGAACCAGACATAGAGCCGGATGTCTTACTGGTTATCGGTTCGATCGGTTCAACCACCAATTTGACTTGTGTAACGTCATAATCAGTTATAATATATATATATATATATGATGTTGTAATATTAATGAAAAATATAACAATAGTGCAATTAAAATATAAAATATATATATAAAAAAGAGTTTTCTAACTTTTTATAATTCTTTTAAATCCTACTAAAAAAAAAAATCATCCCACACAAAATATCCAACAAAATTTACAAAATACTAGTTATGCGGAAGTAAATGATTTTTTATTTGTATCCAACAAAAATCAAATCTAGTTTGTTTAAAGTCAAAAATTCCATCGATATTTAATCACTATTGAAGTAATGTCCACTCAAATAAATCAAATGCACCATCATAAAATGCAAAAATTAACATCATTACCGCATTGTTTTGTTTTAACATAGACCAAGGTTGAATTTTGGCCGTTGAATTATAATTTTGCGAAAACATAAAATGGCCAAAATTTCAACAACTAATAACCACCATTAATAACAGGTTTATTGGAAAATTTTAATTGCATAACTTTTTGAAAGATCATTAGGGGCCTCTATATTTATGCCGACACAAGAAATTGAGAAAAAAGTAAAAATAGTGTGAGAACTTACCTAAGGTTTTTGATCTTGAATCTTCTATTTTTCTCTGCTATTGATTCGAATTTTTTTTTTTTAAAAAAGGGTGAATTTTGTTGTTTTTTGGGGAGAAGACAAAAGAATGAAGATGAAAAGAAAAGAAGTTAAAGAGGCTACTACTGCTAAGTGCTGGCCGACAAACAACCCTAAAAAAGGTGAGTTTTTTTATTTTATTTTATTTTTAAATATGATCTGTCGATTCAAATTGGTCAAATCGCACCGCAAGAAAAAATATCTATCACGACATTGAAAGGTGTCCCAACCAAGTACTATATAGAAACGTTTTTATGTTTGAGATGCTTTGTAAAAGTGTCTCATAGGTAGCGGTCCCAATATCTAAAAACGTTTCCAAAACACTACTTTTAGGACATTTTAAAGAGGCTCCAAATTATGAAATAGTGACACTATAAAATGTCTCGTAATTAATTTTATGTGACACTTAAAATGTAACTATATGAACATATGATGATATTTTTAAGTGTCATAATAAACATTCAACAATTTTGGAAGAATCTCTCAATCAAGTAACTGTCAACAGCGAACCTTTTCTAGATAAACTACCACCAACCTCGAGAGACAAGCCCAACCCCACTTGAGCCTAGATCGCACCCGCCTGGTGGTACGATTGCATACACTTAGAAGGAATGCATATTTTGCACTCAGTAGGTTTCGAACTCAAGTCTCCAATTAAAGAAGAAGAAGGTCTTACCACTAGCCTATTATAATAAGTTGTTAATATGTTTTTTTTTTCAAACATATCATATATTTTGCAAATTATCAATTATTTAATTTTAATTTTTGTAAATCTATTATATTTAAACCAACGAAATCTAACAACATAGAAACACCTATAAAAACAAAAAAAAAATTGTAATTACACATTTTGAATGACATTCAAATATATCCAACATACTAATACAAAAGTTGTTAGGACATTTTTTCTAGAAGCGTTTCAAAAAATGAGTCCCTATAGACCTTTAAGAGACACATAATATAAATGTCACAAAATAATTTTATTAATACTTTTTTGGAGATGTGTCATAATATGCATAATAAAAGTTAAGGTAAACAAAGAACCTTTAAAAAAATGATCTTAATATATGGTCCTATTAAGACACTTTTAATTAGGCGTCACAATAAAAATGAAAGTTGTGACACTTGCATTGAAAATGTCTCTATATCATAATTGTTGGGACTTTTTTTTTAGAAATGTCCCCAAAAATGTGTTCCTCACAAACCTTTTTTTTAGAAGTGTTGGTTCAACCGGTTATTAGCCGGTTTGCATTGGGTCAATTAAGGATTGATTTTTTGGTGTCAATCGGACTGGACAGACCTCCGATTCTCGATCAAATAGGCCGGTCCGGTCTGAATTTAAAAACACTGACTAACTCATATTGATCAAGTTACCAGGAAAAGAAAAAAAGGCAAGTTTTCCAAGAATAAAAAGTAGCTTTTCATCCTCTGAATATTCAAACTGATCTTTGTTACTTCATCATAAAGTAAAAAATGAAGCATTTTTTTTCTTTTTAATAATTAAAAATGGATATATACTCACACACGCATACAAATATAAAATATATATATATATATATATTCATAAACATATAACTATTTAGTTTGTATTTTTTACATATACACTAACATTTTACTTATTTTTTTCACACATGTAACACATTTGTTTTTTTGTCTTGATGCGTATATATCAGTCTCTTAGTCAATACCTACGTGTACGCGCCAGAAAGCATATGAAGAAATTCTTATATGATCTATTCGATTTGAAATATTCCACACATGCATAAGATGGATTTATATATTATGTTTTATTTTTAACTTATATTTGAAAATTTTAATACAAAATAAAATAATTTGGAGCAAACGTTGCATAATAAGGCCAAACACCAACTCATGAGAATTTCTAAATTATGTAAACACAAGAAAACACCTCTCCACTAATAGAATAATTCATCAAAAATTAATGAAATCAGTCATACAAGAAAAATAATATTAATAACAAATAAAATATAAAAATGACAACAGAAAAGTTATCACCAATATTTATATTAAGTGATAATACTTTATATTTTGTCAATTGAATTTATATATTGAAAATAATTTTTATTTTGCCATAATATCACTTTATGGACAACAATTAATGTTTTAGTTATCACCATTAACAATTAATGATATACCTATAGTGAAAAGTTCATGACAAAAGATATTATTCTATGATTTTATGAAAAGGTTCCGTTGATACTGAGTTGTCACTATATGTATGTCATTAATTATTATTGATGACAGCTTTAAACACTTTATTGCAACTAATTGACATTATTTTGAGACAATATAATTTTTTTGTCACTAAATATATATAATTAATAATAATTTTTTCATTATCACTTATACATTGTGTGGTTGTCAATTTACTCATTTTCTTGTATTGCCGTTATCACGGTGATGAATTTCTCTGCTATAAATCCGTTAATGAATACGTTGCTATTAATTATTGCGTTACTTCTATTTTAATATAGCTTTCTTACAAATGTATCGTGCACAAGTTTTTCATTGGCGACGGATGTTTTCTTATAGTGTACGTCTGATCATGCTGTAATATTGCAGTAGGTGGGTGGGGCATGATGATCATGGCAACGTCTGACTATGCAGTGGTGGAAATGAATTGAACAAAATGTCCTTTTAGCATGCATCATGCATGAGAGTATTGGGTTACAATCAGTAGTAGGTAGGATCAAATTTCTAGCCGCCGATAGATATAATAGGTCAAATGGGGTTTTAATTATATGGTCATTTATTCGCCATTTTTCTGATTTTATCCAATCATATGGCCAAATAATCGTCTAATCGTACCTAAACGACATGGAAAATGGGGTTTAATCTAGACTTTGTGCCTAACTAAATTCACTAGGAACGAAAGACAAATAAAAACAAAAAGGACAGTGGCGGTTGCCTTAACGAAGACGATCACGACGTGCGAATTGGAATTATTGGCTGGTTATAAAATAATTAACGATTTGATTAAATATATACACTTGTATATAGACATCAATTATGCATATTCCATATTGTTAACGTGAATAACTATTGTATTATATTATACGGATATATAGGCAATGATAGAAACAACTTATTCTGTGTGTTTTTGTTTGTACCCAAAATTAATTTTTGTATAAATTCGAGATGGATCAATTCATGTTATGTTAAGCTAAAAAATAGAGGAGCCCAAACCACCCCGACACAGAATAAGCCTGGTTTGTGCTAAGGCAATTTTATTTGTGGAAAGCCCATAGCCCAATCGGCCAAGGGTGAAAATGAGAATAAAAATAAAAATCAAATCAAAATCAATCCATATTTTTAGGAGTTGTTAGAATAAAAAATAACAAATAACTAAAAATAGGTATGATTATAACTAAATACGCAAACAATAAAGGTCAAGTGATGCTGAAACTTTCAAAAATTCAAATAAAAGAGCATAATTACCATATTAGAAAAATAAGGACCACTATTCGTCTCTAGTGGTCAAGCTGGATAATCAAATCTGACTCCAAGAATAAAGGGAAGTGATTGCAACTTCAAGTCTATAAAAGGGAGTTAGATTCATCATCAATTGTCATCATTGATCAACTTTAGCAAGTCCTATAGTTCGACATCAACAACAATAACAACTCTTCAATCAAGAAGTCTACACTTCTTTGATTATTTTAGCTCAAATGAATCAAGATTAGCTTAGTTCATAGGTAGAAAATTATAATGCGAGTATTCGTAGCCATGCCCATATAACTCGAGATAATGTTATCAATGCGTTCACTTTGTAATGTCACGAAGTCGTAGCCACCGCTTGCCCAGATTGGGCCCAATTCGGGATGAGATATCAATTTGATTAAGTGGTATCTCGCATTCATATCGAGCGCATGCATGAAGAGGTGTAACCAAAGTCATCAATGCTCATAAGATAATATAATTCTTTCAATGCATTCAAGTGTAGCCATTGTACGGAATCATCAATGAATTTTTTTTTTAGTCAAAGTTCTTGGCAATCTTTCAATGCACTAGAGTTGTAGATATGACTCATATCATCAATGCACTTGCTTGTAGATAAAGTTTTCATAGCGAATAGCCATCGTCTTTCAATGCACCTTTTCGTTGTATATTTTTGACCCTTTTTGATCTTTAGAATACTAAATTTTAAGGCACGTAAAACCTTAAGGGTAGTGTTTGCCTATTTTGACGCAATTGTTTTTTGGATAGAAGTGTAAGGCACAACCCATCGAAAACAAATCAAAAGACTTCAACTTGTGTGTTTTTTGCACACTAACACACACTACAAGAAAACACTCAATTTTCGGCGGATTATCGACGGAATTTCGGCGGAAAATTAAAAAAAATAAAAATAATAATTTTTAAATATTTTGGCGGATTTTCGGCGGAAAGTCCCACCGAAAAATTTAAAAAATTAAAAATAAATAAAAACTAATATTTTTTAAATTAAAAAAATGAAAAAAATAATTATTTTGAATTTTTCGGCGGATTTTCAGCTAAAAATCCTGCCGAAAAATTTAAAAAATTAAAAATAAATAAAAAAATAATATTTTTTAAATTAAAAATAATTAAAAAAATAATATTTTTTAAATTAAAAATAATTAAAAAATAATTATTTTGTATTTTTCGGTGGATTTTCGGCAAAAAATTCGGTCGAAAATTTAAAAAATTAAAAATAAATACAAATAATATTTTTTAAATTAAAAATAAATAAAAAATAATTATTTTGAATTTTTTGGGGGAAAATCCAGCTGAAAATTTTAAAAAATTAAAAATAAATAAAAATTAATATTTTTTAAATTAAAAAAAATAAAAAAATAATTATTTTGAATTTTTCGGCGGATTTTCGGTGGAAAATCCCGCCGTAAATTTAAAAAATTAAAAATAAATAAAAAATAATATTTTTTAAATTAAAAAAAATAAAAAAATAATTATTTTGAATTTTTCAGCGGATTTTCGGCAGAAAATCCGGTCGAAAAATTAAAAAAAAAATTTAAATAAAAAATAATAATAATTTTATATATTTTTAAAATATATTAAAATTTAAAAGTTTGATTTTTATTAAAATTATTATTATTATTATTATTATTCTAATTAGAATGAAATGAATTTTTGTATGCTATATATATATATATGCATATAATATTATGTATTATATATATAAATTTTTGAAAAATTAAAAAATATTACAATTTTCAATAAATAAAAAAAGTATTATTATTATTAATAATTATTTTTATTTGAATGGTTGTATGATATAAATATATAATGTAATGAATTATGACAACAAAGTGAACATAGCTCAACGGTAAGAGAGTTGTTTGACAACTGAGAGGTCGAAGGTTCGACTCCCAGCGGCCCCAAAATCTGGGACAATTTCGGGCGTGTGTACGCACGCGCGCGCGAGCTGGGGCGAGGTCCCATGTTCGACTCCTAGGTTGGGCAATTGAAATTTTATTTTCAAAAAATATAAAATAAATTTAGGCGGAATTTCGGCGGAAAATTCTGCCGAAAATTTATTTAATTAAAATATATATATATATATATATTTCCTGCCGAAAATTGAAAAACGACCAAGGTTTACCCGGCGGATTCGTTCCAACGAAAATCTGCCAAAAATACTATTTTTTCTTGTAGTAACACCAGCACTCAACGAACTCAATTTAAAATTATTGTTTTCATATCGAATTCGGCGATCTCGAATATATTCACGTGGCTATCAAATTTTTATGTAAATAATTTTCTTATTTTACTTGCTAAATTTGTCAAATCAACAAACTTTTCTTTTTCCCTCTGTTTGTGACACTTTTTCAACTTAGAGGGTGTTTGACTAAGCTTATAAGCTTCTCAAAACATCTTATAAAATAGTACAAAGTGTTTGGCAAAAATTTTGGAAGTGGAGCTTATAAGCTCCTCAAATAAGATGTTTAGGAGCTTATAAGCTCTTTTTAAAAAAGTAAGAATGTGGCTGATGCGCCATATCTTATTCCACATCGGTTGGAGACGAGGCATTTGGTTGCCATAAAAGGCGTCAATCCTCTCCTTACCTTGTGAGGGCCCTTTTAAAAGACAAAACACCCCCATGGTTCAAAGGAACCCTGTGGGCATCCACGCAGGCGGGACAATACCTTGCAGGGGAGGCAACCGGGTGTGAACAGGAATGACCATCATCATTTGGCGCCCACTGTGGGGCAGACGTTGGCTTCGGCCCGCCAAGCCTCTCGTCTGGGGGGGCTTATGATACGCCATATCTTGTCCCACATTAGTTGGAGATGAGACACTTGGTTGCCATACAAGGCGTCAATTCTCTCCTTACCTTGTGAGGGCCCTTTTAAAGGACAAAACCCCCTATGGTTCAAAGGAATCCTGTGGGTATTCATGACAGGCGGGACAATACCTCGCAGGAAAGATCACCGAGTGTGAAGAGGAATGGTCATCATCAGTGGCAACTTATTTTTTAAGATCTATCAAGCTTCTTTATTTTCAACTAAATTAATTACAATATTGTCATTACTAATATCTTATAAGCTATACCCCTTCTTATTTATCCAAACACCTTAACAACTTATTTTTAAAATAAAATCTAGCATTTTATAAATTCCTAAAATATCTTATAAGATATTTTAAATAAGTTTAGCCAAACACTCTTTTATTGTACCTTTATTCATAACAAATTAATAACAAAATTATATTAATCATTTATCGGGCAGTGAAGTCCTACATCATATATAAGGTGGAGAGCCCTCCATCAAAAAATCAAGAGTGTGTGTTTTGAGTGTCACGAGTGTGGATATGTAATAAACCACTTTCCTAGGGAAGAAAAAAAGGAAAAAAAAAAAGGAAGAAAACTTTTGTTTCTCTGATTGTACGTGTCTGTTGGGATTTGAAGGAAATAAATTTGGACTTAAGATGCATGCATAATATGAGGGCGAATTGACCACCCTCTGAAGTTTGGCTAATTTACGAAAAACTTCTTACTTTTTAAAAATTACCAAAAACCCCCTAAGGTTATATTAATATTATAAATTTATTTAAATTTTTGAAAATACCCCTTTCCTATTTTTGGGTGATTTACACAGGCCACCCCAAGATTAGGTTAATTTACGAGAAACCCCCTGCAGTTTCAAAAATTACCAAAAACCCCCTGAGGTTATACCAGTATTACAACTAGCACCTACTTAGGTTGACTTATCAACAATATTAATTCTTTTTTTTTCCCTATGTAATATTGTTATCATAAAATTTTCATGTAATAGATTTGAAAAAAAATGTGATTATTTATTCAAATAAATATTCTGAAATTAATACATTAAAAGTATCTACCAACACATTAAGTATGTCATATTATCGTTAATATGGAGTAAATTTTAAGAGAAATGAGTTAGAGTCCTCAAGCTAAATAAAGTTTTCAAGTGCATTATTTAATTTCAATTTTTTATTTCAATCAATGTTTATATTTCTCATTTCACATTATGGATATATACGATGCATATAATTATATTTTTCTCAAATATAAATTTAGCACATATTACGTATATTTAGTATAAATTCATAACATTGAATTCAGAATATTTATTTGAATACGTAATCATATTTTTTTCCAAATCTATTACATGAAAATTTTATGATAGCAATATTACAGAGGGAAAAAAATTAATATTGTTGATAAGTCAACCTAAGTAGGTGCTAGTTGTAATATTGGTATAACCTCAGGGGGTTTTGGTAATTTTTGAAACTACAGGGGGTTTCTCGTAAATTAACCTTATCTCAGGGTGGTCAGTGTAAATAACCCCAAAAAGGGAAGGAGTATTTTCGAAAATTGAAATAAATTTGTAATATGAATAGAACCTTGGGGGGATTTTAGTAATTTTTGAAAAAGTAAGGACTTTTTCGTAAATTGATCAAACTTCAGGGGTAATCAGTGTAATTTTTCCCTATAATATGATGAAAATCCCCTAACGAATCAAGTCACGTTTTCCATTATTAAAATATATTCTTGACCCCAATTCCCCAAATACATTATGTTTAGCTATACATCGTATCTTGAATCTGCAGAGAAAGTGATAAAAGTTGTAGGTTGTCTTTTGGTCATATTGTTGTAACATTACCCTTTTTTCCGCCAAAATAAAGGTAAGTACTTGACCCATGTTGTATGTAGGGGTGGGCGTTTCCGTACTGACCCGACCCGATCGGGATTTTCCCGATCGGGCTCTCATTAATCCAGGACAGGTACCCGACCCCGAACAGTTTTTTCGGGACGGGATTCGGGTATGAGTTTTATACTCGATCGGGATTTCGGGTACCCGAATATATTTATTAAAAAAAACATAAATTTTTCATCGTTAACTCGTCTCTCTGCTTAGTCTCACTCTTTTCTATCTCAACTCTCAAGTCTATCTCGTCTCTCAACTCTCAAGTCTCTATCGTCTTATCTCTCTCATCTGTCGTTTGAAGTCTCTCTCTCATCTCATCTCGCCTCTCCACTCTCCCGTGAGGCCGTGACTGAGCAGCAGCAGCAACAGGGATTTTTTTCCCTTTTTTATAGTGACTAAGCAGCAGCAGCAGGGATTTTTTCAGCAACGATTTTTCCCCTTTAAACAGTGATTGAGCAGCAACGGCAGCAGGGATTTTTGCCCTTTTTTACAGTGCATCAGTGAGCAGCAGCAGGGATTTTCTCCCTTTTTTTTTTTTTAAATTCGGATACTTGATCCCGAAATGGTCGGGCATCCGAAAAATTCGAGTACCCGATTGTCGGGTACCCGACAAATTCGGGACGGGATAGGGTAGCTAAATTTGCTACCCGAAATTTCGGGTACGCGACCTGGAATCCCCGAACCCCGAAATCCCATCCCGATGCCCACCTCTAACTTGAATGTATTACCTTATGAAATAAGCGTAGTGGAAATTTTAAATTTCGCCACCTCTAACTAATGAGAAAGTGCCTTAGTGTTTCATAAAAATTTAATCTAATAATTTCAAATAAAAACTTATGGCTCCATATAAAGAGTGTAATTACATAGTACAAGAATGCACACCTTTGATGGCAAATCAATTCATTACAAATTTAGGTTATGTGATAGATTTTGTTTATAACACATTCGTTAGTAAATACCTTGTTATCCATTTTTTTTTTAGTTATGTTTACATTTAATTCTTTTACTAATTTAATTTATCACAAATATTTTAAATTTGTGATCGAAACTCTCCATCACAATTTATCAACAAAGAGGATGCTTTCTTACAATGACAACTAAGAAAAAAGATTTAAATTACTTTTTTTTTTGTCTTAGTTGCCTGATTCCGACCTACTAGCCGACAAATTCAAATCGGGTATTGTAGAGGTCCATCATAGGGACAACCATCCAAACCAATTGTTTTGTTCACAATAATAGAATTTGAATTCTGTATGTTGTTTAAGGGATTTAGTCTCTCATTCTGTTAGACCAACTAGTAGTTGGTGATTTACATTACTGTTACACAAGGTAATTAGTATATTCTCTTAATCAATTTTCATAATAAAGACGAGTAATGAATCATAATTTTAATTGTAATGTATGTTAATTATGTGTGCATATAAGTTTAAATTGTTAGAGAGAAAATCGTTAAAATATTTATATTCCCTCATAAAAATGTAGAAAAATACACTTGAGAGGCGAAGACATTTACTAGATTCTAACACTTCATTAGGAGGCAAAAGCGTTCTTAAAATTTTTACACTTGTTATCTAATGTGAGGATTAAAGTATTCTTTAACACAAAATAATTAAAGGTACATTCTTGCCCCCGAAAAAATTCTTTTTGATAGATGTTTTTGATATGTGTTTGCATAAATTTTCAGTGTTCGCATCGAAAGTGGCCACTCAGGGTTCGAATTCGCTGGGTTCGATAGGGAAGCAACAAATTCGAAGTGAGCTCTTGTAGTGTTCAGGTGCGGGCTTGCCAGTGTGCAGGAGCACACAGGTGGAAGTTTTGTTGATTCGAAGTGTAAAGTGATGTGGTGCGCCTAAGACTTCTATCTGAAAAGCGATTGAATCGGAGTAGGCAAACACTACCCCTAAGGTTCTACTTGCCTACTGATTGACGCATGACTTAAATGTATTCGAAGACGATGACTACTCGCCACCTGGACCTTACAAGACTCGACTACAGACACTCGCATTGATGACTCGAGCCATATCTATGACAAAGATGCATTGAGCAGTCCTTAAGAACTCTAGCTACAAATCGACCATATCTACCTGTGGATGTATTCAGAGGTTGTTCACTCCGACGAACATTGATTGACTCCGTTTGCACTCCTCTTTATGTATACGCTCGATATGGATGCTGGGTACCATTCTGTCGCATTGATATCTTATCTCGAACCTGGCCCAATCCGAGTGAGTGATGGTTGTGACCTCGTGACGTTACGGAATGAGTACATTGATATCCTCACTTTGAGCCAAATGAGGTATGTATACAAACACTCGTAAGGGTTTTCTACCTACTGAACTAAAGCTAATCTTTTGTACATTTAGACTAAAAAATCATAGAAATGATGACTTCTTGATTGAAAGAATTGTTGTGTTGTGTTGATTGATTGACGTTGTGTGTCTAAAATGGTGAATCCAACTCTCTTTTATAGTTTCAAGCCTCAACCGTCCTCTTTTATTTTTGGAGTTGATCACTTTATTCTGGATTAGCAATTCAAAATGAATGACAGTCCTTATTTCTAGGCCACAGCAGTTATGACATGTCATTTGGATTTCAAATTTTCCAACAGCACATGCTCTTTATTTTAGGTATGTTCAAGTACAACCTTTGGCCTTATCCTTATCTAGTTAGTTATTCTTATCCAACAATCCCTAAAAATAAGGGATCTGTTGTTTGTATTTGTTATCTTTGTTTCCCTATTTTTATTTTCCACTGATTGGGCCATGTGCTTTGCTGACTGGGTCATAGGCCTCAATTCATTTTGGCCTGGCCCTTTTAGCACGGGCTTGGTCTACTTTCATTGAAGTGACTTGGGTCTTGTTAATTTTATTTCAGCGCGGCGAAAAGGACCAATATCAGTCCACTCCGAACTGATATAAAAATTTATTTTTCGGGCCCAAACAATATGATAATTAGTTTTTACGTATTATATTTTGGAAAAAGATTCAGTAGCCGATTCTATAAAAATATACACGTTGCATGTGCTAAATGTTTAATAATTACATTCACTAGCGGAGGCACATCATCATGAATGATTCGATTCCCGCTAAATAAAAAAAAAAAATCATATTTAGTCATGTATTAAATATAGAAAGAAAATTTTATATTTAAATTTTTTTAGTTATTCGATCCCACTCAAAAAATTTAACAATTCTTAGACAGTGGGGGTCCAAATATCAAGCTCATTAATTTCTATTATGTATTTATATTTACAATAAGGTCAACGTAAAATAATAAAATGTGCCCACGACTCATTTTTAGTTTTCTCTATTTCTTCATTATTCCACACAAACACTAGTTACAAACTAGAAATTCGAGAAGGAAAGAAGAAAGTCACAATCCTTAAATAAATTTGGAATTTTTGCATAAACTTTGAAGTTTTTAAGAAAAGCATTAGTCACTTATTAATTTAACATTATTTTATGATGATTTAGATTTTATGTTGGCTATTTTAATTAAACTAATTAATTAATCTCTAAGAACGCAATATATGTTGGTTAGGCCAAAGACCCGATAATCTATTGGCGTTGGAAGTTATATAAGAGAACGCGTGTATTCTCCAACCATTCGATGGACCTTTCGTTGCTTCATCGTATTTTCTGATGAAGAGAATTTCAATTTTTTTATTCGACTGATTGCGCACAAAAATCGTAAAAATCATGCAAGTAAAGGTCGCTTTCAAGTTAGGCTGAGAATTTTTTATCCTAGTAATTAAGATTTAGGACTCCGAAATTTCATAAGGTATTAGCTTTTAACTTTTTTGTTTAATTTACTTTCCTTTCGTATTTTTTTTAGGGAAAAGCGATCAAATGCATTAACAAAAGGCATGTTAGACAAATCGAAAGTAAAAACAAAATCAAAGATATCAGCATTGTTTTAGTTGTATACTTGGTATTTTTATCTCTTACTATATAGTAGTTCATTTGTATTTAATTGATATTTGATTTTTGAAATATCCGACTCTCTACGGTTGAATTTATACGTTATTTGACTGTAGATAATTTAATTAATTGAATATATGTAAACAATAGTTAATGATAATTTATTTTACTAAATTGTTATAATTTATATTATTATATAATGGAAGAACACCTTTGGTAATTACTTTTGATCTGATGATTTTGTTTGGTATGTCACTTTTTTTTTTCTCTTATTGACTCTCTCTCATCTCTTTTCTTTTATGTTCTTTCTCTCTCCCTTCCCTGTCCTCTTTCATATTATCTTTTTACTTTTTTTGTATTGTTTTTTTAATTTTTTATTTTAAATTATTTTATTTTTACGTATCATTAATTTCACATAAATTTTAAAATAATTAAAAATATTTTTACATATTATTTTTTTTATTATGCACACACATCGAATTTAAGAATATCACTAGTATTAAAAATATAACATAGACTTAATTAATGAGTGTTTGGTGTATAATAAAACCACAAAAAGAACATAGATGGTTTTTGGTGCTTTGGGCCTAATCCAGATATTACAATTGTTAAGGCTTAATTGTCTTTAATGTTCATTCCCTATCGAAAATCCTTTTCTCTTTTTTTAATTGTTTCTAATTTTCTCTCTCTCTCTCTTTTTTTTTTAAATTCAAAAATCTACTTCAGTGTTCCATTTTTCTAACGTTAAATTTAGAAACATCCCTTACAGAACTGTAATACGACGACGTTCGGTTATGCAAAAGAAAGAAAGGGGGCGACGTCTGAAATTGTTTATGAACAATTTCTCTCAACTGAAGTTGCAAATTGGCTCATGCACACTCTTCTCCTTTCCTCCCTCTCTCTCTCTCTCTCTCTCTCTCTCTCTGAACCTCTTTTCAAGATTCTCTTTGAAATTCTTGAATTTCACGATCACAACCCGTATTGCAGGCCCAAAACCCACTTCGAATTTTCTGTTTTTCGGTGAAATGGTGAAATTTTAACCTGGTATTTACGAAAAGATCAAGAAATCAAATGGGTTGTACAATATGGGTGGATAAGCGTGGAGAAATGGTATTTGTAAGAAAAAATGAGCAGGGATATCTTCAAGGGGCGCAGTTCGAAGAAGGAAATAGTGTCGGCCGGCGGCGGTGAGGACGTTTCCGATGCGCCGGCGCCTGCGGCCGAGGCTGTAGTTCAGCCTGACCATCTTGTCATCATGATTAATGGAATCATTTGAAGGTACAATTTGTGACTGGAAATTCCCTTCTTTCTTTCTTTTCTTTCGGTGAGTACATGCATATATCGTCTTGAATTCATTAGACGTTCTTGGTTTGTGCTCCTTTGAATTTTATTTATTTCCGTTATTTCGATCAATGCTTTTGTTGTCTGAAAGTGAACCTTAGATGAATGTGTGTTCGGATTGTTGGTTTACTGAATTTTTTTAAAGAAATGGTTTGTTGATCTGGCTGTCAAAGTTCTTTTCCCGTATATTCAATTCTTGGCTTTCTACAAATGATTACTTTGGTCCTGGAGTTTGGGGTGTGACTGGGGGTCTTGGGGATGGATATGGGCTGGGGTGCACAGATGGTAAGAAAAGATATATTGAAATCTTATTTAACAATTTGATATCATTTTTATTTCTTGATATTCATTGGGGTAAGGAAAAGTATCTGCTGAACCCCCCCTCCCTGAGTGAATATAGGATGACTGTTTTTTCCGTTCATACTATTTCAAGTTGCTTAGTTCCGATAACTCTTCAAGAAATTGCATAGAAAGTTATGATGAAATGCATAACACAAGAAAGCTACTCGGGAAGATTAAGACACTGTTTATTGTTATTATTCCTTGCGTTTTCATGCTGTTTTGTTTCTTGGTAGTGCCAAGAAAGGATATAAGATATCAAAGTGTGTACTATACAATTTAATTGATTAAACTTGTAATCAATTTGCCACTCGGAATGAAGGATCATTCTTGAAGCACTCTCCTGACCTCTGTTTGACATAATTGGATATGACCACATAACTCTTGTCTCTTGGTTAGATACCCTGGTGTTTTCTTGTATGCCTTTATGTAATACTACAATGCTATTCATTCAATTCTTTAATCCTACCCAAATGTAGATGGTTTATGTTATAATAATTACCTTCCTTTTAACTTCCATGTTACTGCCACAATATATTTCTGAACTGGTGTTTGTGCAATCCTTCAAGGTTGACTTGTATGGCATTGAGACAACAGGTGAAAGGCTAGCTGAAGACATTAAAAGTTGCAACCCCACATCCGGGTTTGAGAGGGCGTAAACAGGTGAGTGTTTATATCTCTAGTTTACTATATGAAAAGTCGTTTATCATAGTTAATCTTCTATTATAAGTGATGGTTTTTTGCTGTTATGTGATCATTGGCATATCTAATTACATTTTGACTATAAATAATCATGTGTACGGTTTTTGACTCTTTACAGTACCAACTGAGACATGGGATTTGTAGTTATCCAGTGAAACTACTTTATCGATTTTCTTTCTTTACAAACTTTGATAAGTTGAAGACCCATTGGATAGTTGAATGCTGTTTAGAAACTGCTATGGTTTCTGGTTTAGCTTTTAACTATATTTCCTTGGGATGTAAAGGATCTTTCCAGCAGCTAATCTCTATATATTTTACTGTTAATGCGAGCAGTCTTTTAACCTTGTGTTGATTATGTGCTGACAGTGTTGTATCATACACGCAGGTCAGTTCTATATTCTTTTAATCTTAGTAGACCTGTGTCGATACTAACTATGATCGTATCCTTTAAAGAGTCCAGAAGATGCCTTTGTCGTACTTACATCAATTCGACATATCCTTTAACAAGATTTCGTCTGTTTAGGGCATACACCTATAGGAAGAATTAGAATTTTTGGGCCATTATTAGATTCAGAATTTGTAGCACAAGAAAGTAATAGGACTCTTATTGACTTCTCAAAGAATTTCAAAGATTCTCACTTTCACATAAATTACAACTATACAATTATCAAGCCATGGTATGTTGTTAAGCCTTGACAAGATGGTTAATCACTTTATCATAGGTTACTATGAGCTTTTTGGCATTATAATGTTAAAAATTATTGCTTATACATGTGTTGAATAAGTTCAAGATTATCACTAGCTCAAAGAAACCTAGTTTAACATTTAGGCATGAAAAGCCACAATTGAACTCTATTTGGGTGTAACTAATTTGAATTGGGCGCCAATTGTATGTCTAACGTGATCATTAAAGAATATATAGGCTTTGGATTTTCTCTAAAATTGGGACAGATTTGATTGCTGGTGGCATTGATAAGTTATTCAGAATTTCTTTACCATAAGGTGATCGTAACATCTTGGCTACCCATAAGAGTAGAGCATGTGTGATATATGGTTTTTACAACAGAAATTTTATCTATTTTGATATCTGGGTGGATTACCTATTATATTTCTGCTAAGTCAGACTCATCTCGAGGTATAAGATTCAAAATCTTGATATAATAGAGTTACAATTTTTAAAATGACTTGCCATTGGAAATTCTTTTCAGAGCATGATGCATCTAAGTATAATGATTGGGGAGATATGTGTGAGGTCCAAGTTAAACAGGAGTCTTTGAACTATGGATATTCAAAAGGATTTGTCCATATAATTTTTTTGTTAGTTGGGCTATACACAAAGATTGTGTGGGTTAGATCAAGGCACTGCAGAAAATTAAGAGAATTGACACGTTGGGCTTTAAACTAGGGAAGCTTCAGTAATTTAGATAATACATGTACGATGCTTGGGAATGACTTACTTAAAAAATACATGTAAGATGTGAGTCTAGATTCTGAGTAGTTGATTAGCTTCATGAATCCTTTCTCCACACGGTTTATGAGTATGTTAGTTCTTGATCCTTAGAAGTTCATAGGAAGAGTGGAGTGAAATAGGCTTACTAGCTAGGTTTAGTAAATTGGCAATTCCATTCCTCATATTGACTTTTTAAGCGACATGAAGTTTGCAAGTTAAGAGTGCCCAGCGTAAGCATTCTTGATTTAGAATTGCATGTGATTTAGCAATATTGGATGTCGTATTACCTCATATTTCGCTAATGATAAATGCCCTTTGAAGGTTATAGGACCTAAGGATCCTAGATTGTTAGATCTTTTAATGTTATGGTCTCTCAAGTTTAGAGGTTGAAATTTCTTGTAGGGGAAGAAGGACGCAATAACCCAGCTTTCTGCAATTCATCGATCTTATTTTGTTAAGGTTTTTTAAGAAAATATTGGCGATTTTGACTTGGTTATATTATTTTAGTAATCACCTTTAGGTATTTTAATTCCTTGTCATATCTTACTACATTTTTTCACTAAGTTCAATTATTGCAACTTTGATTAGAGCATTGTGTGTGTTCGATGGAAAGATTTAATTTCTAAGTTATAAAGAGAACTTGTAGGAACTTTGTACATGGTAAATAGATTTGAATCTCTTACAATCTAATATGATCACTGTTCATGAACTAGCTTACTTAGTTTTGATACCTTGGATGATAGAAAGTAAAGTTTTACCTTAAGTTTTGATATTTCAACGGAATGAAAGAATGTATAAGTAGGAGATTGGTTTAAACACTCAAAAGTTATTTTGCAAGCATGGATTGTTTGCTTTTGATTTAGAGGTGAATTTGACTTATGAAGAACGCTAGTTGGATAAAGAGCTTGGAATGATTATTGCTTCATATTGAGGTTAAGAATAAAAGAAGTTCGCAGGTTATAGGATGAAGAACCCTGAATATTATTAGATTTTATTAATTCTAAGGCCTCTCAAGTTTCAAAGATTAAAATTCGTGGAGTGGAAGACAGATGCAATGACCTAAGACTCACCTTGAGATATAACCCATTCGGGAATGCTCGATGTAATAGAGTTACTTTTTTTTATAAAAAAAATGGCTTGCCATTGAAAATTTCCAGGTGTATGATGCCTTTAAGTATCATAATTGGATAAATATTTGTAAGGTCCTGGATGTAGATTTTTAAATAATGGATATTCAACGAGTGTTTGTTGCATAATTTTTTATTTCCAGTTAGTAGGACTATACTGAAATATTGTACAAGTTATACATCATAGCATTTGAGAAAGTTGAAACAATTGATACATTGGGCTTTAGAGTAGTGAAATTCTCAATTATATATGTAAAGATGGTACATATTGAATGATGCTTAGTAGTATATAATATATTTTTTGAAAATACTAGGTTTAAACATGTGGTTTATCGCAAACACCTTCAGCGGGCGCTATAGAAGCAATTAGGATACTTGATGCAACAGGGTTACCCTTTTTTTAATGGATTGCCATTGAAAAGTTTTAGGTGTATGTCACTTTTTAATTATCATAATTGGTTTAATATGTGATACAATGAGAGGTCCTAGCTAAGTTGGAGTGAAATTATGGATATCAGAGAGTAAGTGTTGCATAAAACTTTTTGTGGTAATGGGAGAATACAGAAATATTGTACGAGTTATAGTTCATAACATTCAAGAAAATTGAAACAATTGATGCATTTGGGCTTTAGAATAGTGAATTTCTCAATTATGTTAAGATGGTACATATTAAACCATGCTTAGAATAGAATTGCCAAAAGAAACTAACTAGGAGCTTGTTGGTACTGCAATTAGTGAAAGCAAGTGGACTTTTACCGATGCATAGGTGAGAGATTCATGACCCAGTTATCCCATTTTGTGAATTTAGGTAAGATTACTGTATAATGGTAAAACATATTTCATTTAGTCATGGAGCATGCATGATGACCATAAGAGACATATGTGTGTCCAAATATAGGTGAATCGTATGCAAATTAAGGAAGTTCGAATTCTATCGAGATAAATTAATTTTATTCATTTGTTTCATACGATGATTTATCAAAATGGTAGTTCTTGGATCCTTGATTTGGGTATGCTTTGTTTTCCAATTGTGTGTCTAAGTCGATTTCAGACGATATAGGCTTTAGTTTTCTTTTAAACCGGGGACATGAATAGTGTAAAGTTTTATTTATGGTTGCATGAGAAAGTTATTCGTAATTTTTTTGTGACAAGGCGATCGTAAGATTTTGGTTTTGCATGAGAGTAGAGTGTCATAGATGAATTACCTACAATTTGTTTACTATTAAGACCCACCTTGAGATATATGTTAGAAATATGAACTCAAAAGTTTTTGATAATTTCATTCAAATGAAGGGTTAATTTATAGTACATGATGTATCTATCTTCATTAAATGCTACTTTAACTCTAATCCCTAAACCTCCAATTTATTCTCACGTTAAACTTTAGTTTCTATATGACAACTGTACAATAACAAATGAAAGAATCATTTCCAACACTCCTCATGACGTAGGAGCATAGATATTACATATGCCCAACTTGCAAACCAAAGTATGGAAGGTTGTGTTACTAAGACTCTTAGTAAACGCATCTGCTAGTTGTTTTTTAGATGCCACATGGAATATGCAACAGTTTTCCTTGATGAAATATTGATCGACCTCTATGTGTTTCGTTGGGTCATGTTGAACTGGATTATGAGCAATACTAATGGAGTCTTGTTATCACAGAATAAGGATAGTTTATCGTTTCCTATCAACATCAATTCTTCCATTAATTTCGTCAACCATAGTGGTTCACGAACACCTTGAGCCATAGCTTTATATTCTACTTTAGCACTAGATCGAGGAACTACACTTTGGTTTTGTTAAATTAATGAAAGCAGGTTTTAGAGATTTATAAATAGAGTACGCGATGAAGAAGAAATCATTAAGAAATAAAAAGAAAACTCGTATCAGTTCTATGTTTCTTGTTGTTTTTCATGTACTACAACATAGGATCTAGAGGATATTATTGTATTTTTGGTCCATTACGTTAGCCTCATTTTACATTGAGGATATTTTTTTTGACCGCCATAGCTGCAAATCTTGGATGAATGTATCTCATAATCATTGTTGTTTTTCTATCTCACATAAGTAACTTTCCTGATTGTTGCCTCTGGTTCCTTCCTCTCCTCTCCTCCCTTCCCCCCCCCCCCCTCTTTTATAAAAGACAATGTTGCTACTCTTATTTTTAACATTGTTCTTGTTTTGCCTTCTGGGTTTTAAAGTCTCTATAGATTTTAACGACAAGTCAAATTAGGGCAACACTTTATATTAAAAAAAAAATTAGCAACCCAATCAACAACCCAATTAACTCAGTCAAAACAACGCTTAGTCATCACCAGTTAGCGCTAAGTCAACCTAGTCCAAAAAAAAAAAAAAAAACACTTTTCCTTGAAGATAGTGGAACTCCATTGATGGATCTATTGTTGATCTATGTGTCAACTTTAAAAGCAATAAGACAATTTGTGAACATCTACGTAAACTTTATACAAGCAACTCAACTTGCTTGTTCTTTTGGTTACAAGATCACAACAACAATATTCCTTTTGGGAGCGAGAATACCCTAGAAAAACACACTTAACAAAACTAGGGCTAAATTTATCAAAAGTGGAGTTCTTTTTTTTTTTTTTTGGTGAGGAATCAAAAGTGGAGTTCAATTGATGTACAAAACACACAGATCCCAGATATATGTGGGGTCGTTTGAAAGTAGGTTCACTTGGAAATAAAACAGAATGATGTGATATATTCTCGAACATAGTAGATGGCGTGCGGTTAATTAAGTAACATGCAGTGAGAATCACAGTGCTCCAAAAATGTTTAAGGATATGCGCTATAAAACATCATAACACAAGTAATTTCCAATAAATGCCTATTTTTCCTTTCATCAACACTGTTTTGTTGGGGTGTATAAGGATCAGGCAATTGATGTAACATGCAATGAGTATGCATAGATGCATTAAAATCATATGAAAAATATTCTTTAGCATTATCACTTCATAGAGTACGAACATAATGACCAAATTGATTTTTCATTTCAGCATAAAATGCACAAAAAGTATGTAAAAATTGATCAACAAATCATACAAAGTAACAAAAACATAAAATTGATACTACACAAGAGGGACCTATACATTAGAATGAACTAAATCAAAAGGGAACAAAGCGTGTTTATTTTGACGTAAAGGAAAAGAGACATAGCGGTGTTTGCCTAATTGACATGACTCACATTCTATAAACTGAATATAACCTAAACTTGGTGCTAGTTTCTTTAATTTGTTTAATGATGGGTGGTCGAACTAACAATGAATGTGAAGGGGCGAGGTAGAGACTTGACAAGCGGTAGCTGTTGGCGAGTTGATTCCATTTAACCCTCGAGATTCATGCTATTCGCCAATCTTCTTCCTTTTTAAATCCTGAATAACAAAAGAATTGGGGTAAAATGTTATTGAGCAATTAAGTTTAGTTAATTTATTGACAGACATCAATTTGAAGGGGAAATTGGGGATATACAGGATAAATGATAAAGAAAACTATGGTGATTGTGGAACAATGCCTATGCCTTGGACTTTGTTTGAGTTCCATCAGCAAGGGTGATCGTGGGTAGTGAATCAAAAAATTTGAGATGATAGAAAACTTGTGAATTACTCGTCATGTGATTGAATGCACTGGAATCCAACATCCATAGTTTAAAGGTGTTAGAAGTAGGAAAGAATACATTAATTATGAGGACCTAGTTGGGTAGTATAAGCAATTGGGAGGCTAGCTTCTTGAGCAGATTGGTATTGAAGGAACTTTTTATAGTCTTCTCAGAAAGAGTAACACTGTTAACTGTGACGAGTTGTTAGGCACAGGAAAATCAAATGAAATTGTGTTAGCATACTAATGAGGCTTTCCATGTATATCCCAACAAGTTTCTCGACATTGTGTTAGCATACTGATGAGGCTTTCCATGTATATCCCAACAAGTTTCTCGAGTGTGATGAGGACTGCCATAGTTATAACACTTCATCTGAACTTGATTACTGCTATTATGGTTGCCACTGCACTTATAAGCATGACCTCCTTGTCTACCATAATGAATATTGCAGTTGAAACCACCGCAATACCCCGGGCTACATCCACGTCCGCTAGAGATTGGTGTAGGTTGAGTAGTTAGGGCAGACCAATCTTCAATTGAAGATTCAACTGATGGTTAATGATAAGTGGAAAAACGGAGAGCACGAGAATAAATATCTTCTAAGCTAGGCAATTTAAAATTTGTTGTAATTTGTGAACGAAAGGGTAAGGTGGCTAGAAACTGGAAAACATCAAGTTGGTCCCGTTGCTTCTGCATCTTTGTAATATCAACAAAAATGGGAAAAGACTATTTCGCTCCACACAAATATGGCTGAAATTTCCAAAATGGTCTATTAAATTACAGTTATCCATGCGGAAAGAGTGATATTCTATGGAAACCTCATACAAGTGAGTTAAGTTGTTTGTATAAAGTTTATGAAGATGTGCCCAAATAGCCTTATTACTTTCAAAGTTGATACATAGATCAGTAATAGATCATTCCATGGAGTTTCACAGTGCAGACACAATTTGACTGTCTTCTTGCTGCTAGAGAGTAGTCGCTTTGGAATTCGATTCAAAAAGGGGGTCATCTGTGAGATAGTGTGCTTTTCCCAATCCTATAAGGAATATTTTAACAGAGATAGACCATTGAAGACATTTACTAACGTTTAACTTACGGTTAGTAATTTGAACATTGTTAGACAAAAGTTTTCCATTCATTTAAACATAAAAGATAGAGGAAAAGTGTTTGTTTTTTTCTGGGGGACTGGGTTAACTGGATGGTGACTAAACATTGATTGGACAAGTCCTAAGTGCTGATTCGATAGTGATTGGTGTTGATTGGGTGATGACTTGGCATTGTTTTGATTGAGCTAATTGAGTTGATTGGGTTGTTGACTGAGTTGACAAATAAAAATAAAAATTATATATTTTTTTGTTTTTAATATAAAAGTAGGGTTTTAAAGTGTTACCCTAATCTGACATGTCGTTAAAACCTAAAGACTTTAAAACTCAGAAGACAAAAATAAAAGGAAACAAGGGCGATAAAAATGAGAGAATAGCAACATTTTAGAAAAAGGGAAAAGGAGATGAAGAAACTAGAGACAACAACACGACAATGACTATGAGGCAGATTTCACACAAGATTTGCAGCTGTGGAAAGTCGATTGGTGATAGGAACAACGATGGAGAAAATGATTGAGACAGATTCATCCAAGATTTGCAAAATGACTATGGAAAGTCGATCGGTAATAGGAACAAAATAACTAGCCTAAATTTAGCTCTAGATACCATGTTACAATACATGGAAAACAACAAGAAACATAGAAGAATAGATAAGAAGAAGTTTCGTTTTTTGTTTCTTGATAATTTCTTCTTCCTAGTATGCTCTATTTATGGATCTCTACAAATTATTTTCATTAGTTTCGGCCTATTCCTTCATTAATCATACCCATTCTTTTGAAGCAATCATCTCATCTATATCCATATCTATCTATATCTATAAACCAACTTTTTGCACAATAATAACACCAAAAAAATTATTACTCAAATGATAGGAGTTTGTAGTATGTTGGGCATATTCGTATGCATAACAAGATAGAAAATAAAATCGAGTTTTTTAGAACAAACTAGGATATAATTTTTTTAAGGCAAAAAAGATGGATGGCCTACTAGTCTATAACAGTGTATTATTTCCTGATTGATACCGTTGTTCCCATAAAAAAAAGGCTAAACTTTGATTCTCTTCCAAAATGTATAAGCCATTATGCATTCTATCAATGCTAATCATCGTCTCCCATCAAAAAGTTTTACAGTTTAGGGTTTTGGTTATTGAACTAACAAATTAAAGATTAATAGGGAATTGGGCCATATGAAGGACATAGGATAGTTTAATGTTGGGAAAACAAATAATAAAACCTTTCCCATATACATGAGAGAAAGACCCATTAATTATTCGGACTTTATCTCTCTTTAGACCATGATTCGTCATAAAGGTCGCGAGGAACAGAACGGAGGCTACCGTTCCAATATTGTTGCAACGTCGTGGAACAGTCACGGCCGTTTCGCTCTTTTTCATATCGCAAGCGACAATAAGTCCCTTTTCCATCTTTAGTAAAGAATCTCTTAGTCCATTTTTTTTGTTCCTTTCCATGATTAGTCAAGTGCTAATTTTTTTTCTTTTGTTCCTTCCATTCAACAATCAGGTCCGACCATATCTTGTTTATCAATTTTTCGATCGTTCCGAGCATTTCTGTTCCGGCTGTTCTGACCGTTTCGTTGCCGCGACGACTCAAAACCACTGTGGAACAGGCATTATAACGCCACGACACCTTCGCATTGAAACACAGGAACAACGAAATGGAGATCGGTGTTCCGATTTCGTTTGGGCCGTTATCGTAGCGTTCCGGCAAACCATGCTATTAGACATGGAGAATACATTAGGAAGTGTTTAGATGAGCTCGTCATGTGTCCATCTGCTCCAAAGTCTATAATCCAAGAGAAGTTATCATCAAGGTCAGCAGGAAATGCGTTACCCGACTTCATAAAATTGAAGGTACTCAACAACAGGTAATGGAGATTCAAGTCGAGAAAAAAGCTTCCTAAGGTTTTGAATCTCATTATTGGATGAGGTGAACAATAATGGTTTACCCAGTGGAGTTGCCAGATGATTCTGCTGTCTCGGCTAGATTTGTTTGAGTTCTCACCAATTTCCCCTTTTTTCCACCACAACCTCTAGTTGGTTGAACGTGCAGTTTCCAATAGTTCCCTATAGTGTTTTGTGGTTTGCTATAGTTTTACAGATCAAATCATCCTTGTTCATAGTATGACTATTGGCTTTTGGTAGCTTGCCAAGTGCTAAACTTGCTTTCTCAATTTGTGCTTTATATATGCATTGCACTCCTGCTTTCCTCTTGTTGGATATAATAGTATGTTTGTTGCAGTGATGGTAAAGGTTATTTGTGGAATACCTGGGCCCTTATTTGATCATACTCTACGTTCAAACATGCAATAAAATTATAAACTCGTTTTTTTTTTCCTATCATTTTTTGAAATTTGATTGCATCCTAGTTCAGTCTGCTTCAAAATCTTGATAGTAATCAAGTTCCTGCCATAAGTGGCAAAGTTCAGAAAAATATTGAGAGATAGTCATCTCTCCTTATTTTGTTCCATGAATTTTATTTCGGAGCTCATATATCTGTGCATCGTTGCTTATTTGAGAATAGGTTTGAGATTCCATCTCTTTAGTGGAGTTGAGCAACAAATTTGACCAGGCAATCTGTGGCTGCATAGAGTTGATGAGCCACAACATAAGAAGGGAATTTTCTGATTCTCATTGATAGAAGTAGCATATGTCATATTAGGCCTTTTTTTTTTATCCTTAGTAATGTAGCCTTGCAATTCTCTAATCTGGATGAACAAAAGGCAATATTTTGACCATGCAGACTAATTAATTCTATCAAACTTTTCGGGATTAATTTGAAAAGACTTAAAGAATTCACTAATTTCCTATTGTTCACCATTTACCATAGCGTACAAATCAGTAGAAATTTAAAAAACGGCGTTGCAGATGGGATTATTGATGTCACCATTGTGTCACACTGATGTCACTGTTGATGTCATTTATTTATTTTAATTAAAAGAAAAATGGATATTTATGATTAAGTCAAATCATAATACCACCACTTTCTAAAACGCTTTTTTTTTATTTGAGAAAATTGTGACAAGGGAGAGACATGAAGCGGATCTGAGAAAAATCGAATGCCCGAACCCTAGACAACAACACCGCCATCGGAAATGTGCCAGAAACACCTCAGCGACTTTGGTGATCGAAACTCCGGCGACGACAGTCGTCTCACGCATCGACGCATGAGATGTAGTCGTAAGGGGATGGCGGTGCATGGGCCCTACTCGCAACACGTCTGCCACAAAACTCCGTTTGATTGAAAATCGACTTCCTGCCCCTTCTGTGGTGGGGATGAGACAAATTGGGCACCTTTTGAAAGATTTTCTGTTCAAAAACTAGTGCATAGAGCAGAAATTTGGAAAACTTGGATCTAATGGCTTTGATGCCATGTTAGAAATATGGACTAAAAATGTTCTGATGATTTCATTCGGAGGGGGGTGGTGAATTTATAGTATACTGATTTACCTATCTTGACTAAATGCTACTTTAATTCTAATCCCTAAACCACCACCTAATTCTATGTTAAACTCTAGTTTTTGTTCCTCAACGATGCAATAACAAATGAAAGATTCATTTCCAAAAATATATCATTCAAAATACTTGATGCAATAGAGTTACTTTGGTTGTCATTGAAAATTTCCGACAGTATGATGTCATGATTGAATAAATGTAAACGGGAATCTGAAATTATGGATATTTAAGAGTAATTTTGGCATAATTTTTTTTTTATTTGCTAGAACCGTACAAAAAGCTTGTACAGGTTATACATCATAACCTTCAAGAAAATTGAAACAATTGATGCATTGAGCTTTAAAATAATGAAATATAAGGTGTGAGTCCGAATATCAATTAAGTGAATTTTGTGCAAATTTAGATAGGTTGAATTCTATCGAGATAAACTAGTTTCATTTATTTGTTTCACATGTTTTGTATGGTAGTTCTTGGATACTCAAAAGTAGGAATGAAGAGTGCTTCATAGGCTTACTTATTTCATGAGTTTATACTTCTCTCAATACAATTGGTTATCATAGGAATTTTGTTTAATGAAATCTCTTAGGTTGCAATACATTTGATATGCTAAATTTAGGAAGGTTTAGTTTGAGAAAACAAGATGATGTTAGTTTGGGAAGAGTGTGGGAGAAGGCATTGTATATATAGATTCAGTTGTGTTCTTGGAGGACCAAAAATGAAAAGTATATAACAATTAAGCTAAGCGAATTGCAGCCAATAGATTAAAAGCAGGCAAGAAGGAATTGGTTGGGAACATGTACACATGACTTGAATTGTTCAATGGGAATTATCCTTGACTATTGAGTTTGCATGAACCCATACGAATATAAATGAAAAAAAGACTACGTGATCGGGAATGGAATTATCTATGCAAATTCCATGGTTAAATACTTTGATGGTGGAAGATTTAACTTATTTTAATTTTGATCAATACTACGTGTTATGCTTAGGGCATGTCCGCAGAAAGTGAAGATATCAAGACCTCGATAGAATAAATTGATAAGTTACGAGATAAAGTGTTTAATTGAATTGTTTGCATTTGGATATTATTAGATTTTACTAAAGCTAAGGTCTCTCAAGTTTCAAAGATGAAATCGAAGTTCTCCGAATTAATAGATGTTATTTCAGAACAAGGTCATTTCAAACCAACAATGTCTTTTATAAAGTTTAACAAGAGGGAAAGTAGATATTGAAAAATGAATGTGATTGCCAAAAAAAAAGGTAATTATGGAAACTCTCTGAAACAAAGTTTGTATAAAGAGAAGTAAGGCTATATGTTTGTTGTAATTTCACTTGAGACACGGCATATTTCAATCCACGATTGCGAACTACTCTACTATTACTCCACTATAACTTTTTCTAGTATCTTTTGATTGTTTGTCCTTGAAATTTTGTTGAAGATTATTGTCGTTTTGGTACCTCGATGCTATATTTTGGTCATTTTTGGACACATTGCTTGTGTATGTCACTTAAACCTACCTTACAACAATTCTTTGTGGAGGCCTTTCTTAAAATTGGCACAATTGTGTTGGTTAAAAAGATACCATTCAGGTATGCTTTCTACTTTTTACACAGAATAAAGCTGATTGTGCACAATTAGTATAAACGAATAAGAACAAATTTGCAAGTCTATTATTGGCTCATGGTTCATAGATTAAAATTTGTAGGTCTATATTGTGATTTCTAGAAAAAAATTTTGGGGTTTTGTTTGAGTGCTTGTTTAGATTTGGTTTGCATTTAATGAACCAATCCAACAGTTGCTTTTATGCATCAATCGAGGTGGAGTTTTCACGAGTTACTTAAAAAATTTGTTATATTTAGTAGTTTAATTGAGGCATTTACCCTTCGTACTATGTTCTTTGTAACACTTATTCTGCTATAGGCTATTGTACAAAAAACTTCATAAAAGTTTTGATATGCAGTAATTAACCGACTAGGAATAAAAGCAGACAGAGATGGAGAGATCACATGGGTTAACACTTAGAAGCCAATTTATAGATCACCTTACACGAACTTAATGGACGAAATTGGGTTACATTATCAGGTTATTCACATTTCGGGATAAGGACAATATGTGGGTAGTTCAATGATGGAACAAAGTCATTATGGTTAAGAAACCACATGCAACAACATCAGATTTGACTACATCCCAAAATCGTTGGAAAAATACCAGAGGCATTCCATCAGATTTTTTTACCTCCACTTCGGTGTATGAATCTAGCAATCCGGCATTAGCTTCATGAGATACCCATGAAGGTAATCCTGCTAGGGCTATCTCGATCTCAGACACTTCTGTCCCATTTCAGGAAAAGATGTTCTCAAGATGCCGATGACTAATGCCTTGTAGCCCTTTTTTTTCTTCACACCTATTCCCTGACTCACCTTTAAGACCTGAAATTGAATTTTTCTTGAACCGAGTTGAAGCCTCAACATGGAAATATTAGTGTTTCGATCGCCCTCTCTTAGCCATTGTTGCTTGCTACGTTATTTCCACATGACTTCCTCTCGTGCCTCTAGCTCGACCAATGTAGCCTGTAGATTCCTCTTCTCCTTTTTTGTAAACTTAGTTACACGACCTTGCTGAAGCAAACTAATATAGCAAGAGAGATCAACTGCTTGTCTCTTGGGATTACCAAATTTTGTAGAGCTCCAGTATATTAAACCCACCCGACACAATTGCAAATTGTCCCACACAACCTCTGACGTTGGGAAATTTGCTTGTGACTGCCAACTTTGTTCTACCACCTTAGCACAGTCCTTAGAACATAGCCACATAGCCTCAAATCTAAATCTGTTACGCTGGCATCGGACCATCCTCTCCTTCGAAGGATGGCAAACCAATATCAGACAATGATTAGAACTTGAGCAAGTCAAATGTTTCACTATAGCATTAGGGAACTTCTGTGCCCACTCCAAATTTACCATAGTTATATCCAATCTTTTCCGAACCGTGTTGGGAACACCTTTATTATTGGACCAAGTATATCTATAACTGGAGAAATTGAGATTATGCATTTGAAAAAATCTACAGTGTATCCTTGAATGAATGAATCTGACTAGGTAGCTTGTCAATTCCTCCCTTTTTTATCATCCCCTACACAAATCCACAACCCCCCAACCTCCGGCTTAACCGTTTTAACACACCCCATGACTTATTGCGATTCTGATCATTCGGAGTCCCATAAAAACCTATTGCCCACCAATCAGACCCTTCTGCCTTTGAAAGAACTGGTACATCTATATGATATTTAGAGTATGATCGTAGCCTAACATTCAACCCCTTCTTCTACAATATAGCTAGACCCCCACTTTTAACTATTGATTCCACACAAACCCCATCCATTCCCAATCTGATTTTTAGTATCTCGAACCTTTTATTTCTACATTTTGTTTCAGGCAGGAATACCAATAAAGGCTTATACTCTCGAATGAGCTTCTTTAGTTCACGAATTGTCAGGGGACCCTCCAAACCCTGACAATTCCAGCTTAACCAATTCATAGCAAAAGGCAGGATTGCTAAGCAGTTTTCCGCCAATAAATTATCCTCATCAATAAGTGTCAAAGCAGAATAACACACCTTTGTAGATGCCGACTCCTCCTTCTCTCGAGCAACCTCCTAAAGCTCTACTCATTTCCTCTTCCTCAGCACCAAATCTTATCGTGTCTCTGAAGAACTCCTTGAACGGACATCCCCATGGTATCTCTGGTGTCTCATGGTCATCTTCTTCGAATATCCATCAGGACCAGCAAGGGCAAGTGGAACAGTTACCAGACTATAAGGCATATTGACTTGGTATGAAAAAGGTAAGATGGACATAGTTACGGGGTGGGATTGGAAAATCGTTACAGTCTCTGATGTTTGGTACGTCTCTGATGGGTTAAACACTGGGATGGGAAGAATTTTAAATTGAAGAGAGTTTGGGTGATGAATTGGGAAGAGTAGGTTGGTCTGCAAGTTGGGTAATTGGGTAGGTTATCGAGTTACGTTCAGGTTGAGTAATGAGCTCGGGTGAATGTAAAGAAAGGTAGGAACTTATTTGATGGGCTGATGGAAAAACGAGCTGCCCTTTGGAGAAGTGGCTAGACCCAAAGTTTGGGAAAGATGTAGGATTAAGTGATGATATAGGCTAGACTTAGTTCTTAATGGATTGGGTGGGAAGTAAAAGAATTAAAAATGGGCTGGAACAAGGGAGATGATGGAGGTCCATTAAATTGAGAACTAGGCTTGAAGGAGAAGCCCATGCAATTAAACCATTTTGAGTAGGAGAGATGACTTTTTCCTACTCCTTATTGACCCATCAAAGTGATGTGACCCATTTGATGTAGAAAAATCAGACCCCATGGACATGCATGCCACCCTACCTTGATTTTTTGGACTATGAACCTCAATTGTCGGTCAAAACATCTGAATTGTGGGCTCGCCGGAAGGCACCCCACATTATCCGACGACTGGTTACTTTGCCATTGCGTTTGGCGATTTCCCGGTAGAGCCCAAAGCCACAAACCAAACGGGAAGTTAGAATCCGGATCAACAAATCCATCCTGATACTACAACTCACAAAATTGCTTTATATGATCCATTTTTCCACAGAAATAGAAAAAATTAGGTAGTCGCTCGTATGTAAAGAAGACTAATACTTTTTCCCCCAAGCTATTACATAGTACCATAGCGTGTTTGAGTGGAAGCTTTATGTTTAGACTCACACGAATTCATAGGTTCGTATAACTTGTTCCCCGTTGAGGCCTAAGATCCACCTCCCGGAATTTCTCCATCCGGTTACCAATATATTCTGCCATATAACTATTAATCATACTGATAGATAGACCCTGAACTTGAACAAAGGTATTGCACCAGTTAAGCTCCACTTCCATCGGATTCTCTAGTAGAGAGACTTCTACAATAACTAGTAAGTGCTTATCAAACGACCATGGAGATCCCACTAATGCTCGTTTATGATCCAATGAGTGATTGAAATCCATCAAAAATATGATGTCCTCCAATTGCTTAATATCCATGCCCCTGATCGGATTTATAATACCCATGATAGTTGACCGAAACGCTTCAAAGCTCAAGTTCCTCTTAGTGAGGATCCTATCCACTATTAGAATGACTGTCTTTGCTCACCACCATACCATGCCGTTGCTAGAACCACCAACCGCTCTTCCTCATCCGCTCTAAGATCCAATGCCCTCGTTAACAGATCCAAATTATCCTCCATCTTACTTGGCACTTGAGACGAGAGTCAAAGCCCAACAGGAAAATATGAAGCTAAGCCGACTGGGATCCTGAAAAAACAAACGAAAAACACAGCACGATTGGGAAAGTACAAACAAAATACGAAAAGAAATTGAGCAAGATATGTACAGCACCAAAGAGGACAGACACCTAAAGACAAAAACCTAATAGAAGACTAAAAGGACTCAAACAAAATTGGTTATGCAGATGGTCATGAGTAAATATTATGTGGAGAAGTAGGACACTTCTTGAGACGCGCTCGAAAAAAAATAAAACCAATACCTACAACTAAACTCCAATGAAACTAAAACATAAAAAAAACTTCCAAAAGAGAGACTCAGGCTCCCAAGTAGAGAAACGGACTGCCTGTATTTGCATTTCGTAATTCATAAAAGTAGAAGAAATATTTTACTCTTTAAAAATTATTAAATTTAGATTTTGGGTTTGACAAAAAACTACATAAATTCAAGTTACTAGTTTTATTTGTTTTCTTATTATGAGAGAAACGGAATGTGTTCTAGGCGATTTTTAAAATGTAGAAACTTATATAAGACTAATTTTCTTTTCTAAATTGTTGAATTTTAATTATTTTTCTTTTTGTCGAATCTATTTGGGAACCATTTGAAACGACAACCCAATTTATTTCATTTGAAAAAAGATTTAAGTTCAATTCAACTCAAAATTAGTTGGGTTGAGTTAGCCCATGATTTTATACTCGCGTTTGGTTGTCAATAGAGTAGATTTTAATGTGAATCCGATCCGAATTTTAATATTTTTGATTGATTAAAATATTTCATGAATTATATTCGAATATAAATATTAATAATTTGAAATAAGTGAATCAAATATGGAATCAAATAATTCGATTCGTTAAAGATTCGAATCTGAATTTTAATAATATTATTTATTAAATAACTTTATATGTAAAATATAGGATACAATGAACGTAGCATTATACTTAATGATACCTAAAGAATATTGTGAAATAATATATATATATATATATAAGTTTTAGACAAAGCATCATATTTAATAATTAATTATTTTCGCTAAACGTTTGAAATAATTTAATAAATGCGTTTGTCTTTGTACAAAATTTGTACATTTTCATATTAATTTGTAATATAGAAATTTTAAATAATTATATTGTGAAAGTGTATAAGTACAACTATGATACATAACCCCTGAAATAGGGTTATTTTGTAAGTAACTGTATTAATATTCTCTTTTTATCTTTGTTTGGTATTAATTTTTTTCAGTTTTTTTTATAATTGGGCCAGACTCTTTTCAAAGTTTTGGATCTTTACCAGATTCAAATTGGAATCTGAAAGGGATAAGAAATGGTTTTTAAAGTTTGGGAAGAAAGTCTTGCTCGTGCTTGTACAGAAGGATAAATTGTATTTTATCCATCCATATTCCATATCTCTATCGCAATGATTTTACTTGAGGGGAATATACATTAAGCAGGGAAAATTCTACCTGATTTGGTTGAACCTAACAAATCAGTTGATAAGTATAAAATATTCGTCACGTAATTAGTACTAATTCAACTGAGTTTGATTTAAGCTAAAATTTCTCCATCAAGCAGAGAGTGATGCGATCAAGCTATAAGAGATAGGAAATTTTTTTATGCATGTAGTTTGGGCTCCGCATATACACTAAGCAATTTAATTTGTATCATATCATTAATTTATTTTGAAAAATATCAAAGTACAAAATATAATATAGTTTGAGTAATTTTATTGGTTTATCACTTTGAATATTTTGTTATATAGATGTGTTGTGTCTTGTACTACACATCAATACACGTTATATTATTGACAAGCGATTGAGATAAAAAATGAAAAACTTGTGATATGGTGAAATTTTTTTTCAAAAAAAATTCTTTTATTTTAATCGTTCATCAATATATATAACATATATTAATGAATATGATATAAAATATAGTAAAATTACATAACAAAAGATCCCAATCATCTATCACCAAACTTCATACAATAATCTTATGTAGGATGTGGCCAATTTGTGGTATCCTTGGCAAAGTACAAATAAGTCCCAATCTAAGCCCTTTATCTCTTCCAAGTTAGTACAAAGGAAATGTCAATACAAAATGTTTCTCTCAATCCCCTCTTTTTTAGATAAAAGTTGTTTGACCATTTTGCAAACTTTTCAATTTCATTAATAATTATTGTTAATGCAATAAAAATGAATGATCCACATTGTACGCTATGGTTGCAAATAGACAAAATATATAGAAATATCATCAAGTGGGCCATACACCAAATTTCTACTATGGAGACAATTAAATGGAATCTTTGAGTCGAGGTGGGCCCTCAGCCATAGACTTTTCTTTTGTTTCATATATTATCTTAAGTTACATAAATAATTTCGATGTATATTGTTGAACAATGTGAATTATTAAAATGATAATTTCATTTAAATTACATTTATATTACTTTTTCATCATATTTTTATCAAAGAGTTAGGAATTTGATAAGTTTATAAATTACAATTCATCATTTATCTCGTTAAAATACCTTTCCACCAAAAGAGCAATATCCCAAAATCCCAATCAAGATGCTAGAAAATACTTCACAAGGTCAGACTTTCGTGCTCGGCCATAAATTTGGACATTATGAGATATATAATAATATAAAAATCATAATTCTAATGTATGATTTATAAGTAAAAAACTAGTAGTTATAAGAAAATAATAAAAACAAAATTAATTAAATAGTAAGTGAGACGCATATAATTTCGATTTCTCACTATTTTCTTCTTTTATTTAAAATATTTAATGACTACCGAATCTGTCTTTGTAAATTTTAATATGCATATATCATACTCCAAGTTGTATAATAAAATTTTAACACTTCATTTAAGCCGTCACTTTTTCTTTCCACATCTTCTAACGTCGCTGCACCGCCTAGAGATTCTCTAGATTCCAATCCTACAACGCGACAACTATCCACCAATCATGGGCCTCCACCACACCATCCTCACATGATTGGACAATGTCCCCACGGGTGGGCCCCCGCCGCCATGGAGATAAAAGTAGGATTCCGTGGACTATCAAGGCTCACACTCCCACTCTAATCTTCATCGGAGAGAAGTAACAGCCATGGCTCGCCTTTTGCTGCTCGCTTTCGGAGTTCTGATCGCCTGCGCCGCCGCACGCGGCGGATCGGAGTTTCTTTCGGACGACGAGAACCCCATCAGACAAGTCGTCGACGGCCTTCACGAGCTCGAGGCCTCTATCCTCCGAATCGTCGGCGACTCGCGCCGCGCTCTCTCCTTCGCTAGCTTTGCTCACAGGTCACTCATTTTTTCTCTTCTTTTTTCCTATTTGGTGTTCTGTTACATTTTTTGATTCATATATGTGTCGCAGTAACTTATAGGGTGTTTGGTTCTTACATTTTGTAACATGTTTTAAACCCTTATAAGAGGATGGATCTTAATTTAGAGTATGGTGATTTTGTTATTAATTTGATTTGAGAATAAAGGGATCCGTCAAAATTTTGAAAATAAGTTGACAACTCTTTCTTTTCTAAAAATAACGTATAAGTTGCTAGGGATCTTATTTTTAGAAGTTATAAGTTTAGCGATGCGTGAGATTGGAAGTTTTGATTTGATTGAGTTAGGAGTGTCTGAATATTTTGTGCTTTTGTTTATTGATGAGATTTTCTTCTGATAGGTATGGGAAGAGGTACGAGAGTGGTGAGGAGATACAGAGGAGGTTTCAGATTTTTTCGGAGAATTTGAAGATGATAAGATCGCATAACAAGAACGGGCTATCTTATACTATGGGAGTAAATGGTAAATCAACCTTCTACTTTTTGTATCTAGTAGGCCATGTTTATTTAGAGGGTGTTTGGCTACGCTTATGTGGAACATCTTCCTAGTCTTGTAAGATATTTTAAAAGCTCGTAAAACTTTAGATCTTATTTTGAAGAATATGTTCCTTAGTTTTTGCATACAAACTTATTTCTTGTGTCACATCCAAATCATATTTCTTGACTACAAAGAAAATTTTGAGCTTGTTAGCTGTCTTACAATTTTTATTTCCATTTCTTTTCTTGACATTGGTCGTGTAAATGAATAGAGTTCACTGACATGACTTGGGAGGAGTTCCGTAAGCATAGGTTGGGAGCAGCTCAAAACTGCTCTGCTACCACAAGGGGCAATCACAAGCTCACTGATGTTGTCCTTCCAGAATCGGTACTTGCATTTATTTTTATTAGATGCTCACTGAATTTTTCGTATGCTTTACTGGGGCATATAACTGATATATGTGTGTGTACACACACACACACAGAGATTTATATATCAACATATTTGACTTGGTTGTGATGACTGCAGAAAGACTGGAGGGAAACTGGCATAGTCAGCCCAGTAAAAAATCAAGGGCACTGTGGATCTTGCTGGACATTCAGGTAAGCCCAACTTTGTATTGGTTGAACATGAATATCTGAAGTGCTATAATTGTCTCCTGATACATGTGATGTTTTACAGCACAACTGGAGCCCTTGAGGCGGCTTATGCGCAAGCATTTGGCAAGGGTATTTCTCTGTCTGAGCAGCAGCTTGTGGATTGTGCTGGAGCATTCAACAACTTCGGCTGCAATGGTGGACTGCCATCTCAAGCCTTTGAATACATCAAATATAATGGTGGGCTTGAAACCGAGGATGCATATCCGTACACTGGAAAGGACGGTCTTTGTAAATTTTCTTCTGAAAATGTTGGAGTTCAAGTGCTTGACTCTGTCAATATCACCCTGGTAAGATGCTTGACCAATTTTCGTTTTGTTTACTTCCCATTTTGGCGTATGACAGATTACTTTTGTCCACAAAGTCGGTGTGTGTTGTGCTTGAATTTGATGTTTCTAGGGGAAAAATTATGCATAAGAGTGGTGATGTGTGAGATTGAAAATTGTAGTTTTAGATTATACGAGACACAAGCGGTGTATTGATAAGCATATGTTCGAGCTGAGGCTCTTTCGGTTGTTTTCTAACTTGATTATGACATCACAGGGTGCTGAAGATGAACTTAAGCATGCTGTAGCATTTGTCCGACCTGTGAGTGTGGCTTTTGAGGTGGTTAACGGGTTTCGGGCATACGAAGGGGGAGTTTACACCAGCACTACATGTGGCAGCTCTCCAATGGTGAGTTCTATGAAATCCTAATACCGGTACCCCCAGTGAGAGAAGAAAAAGTTCAAAAGAATGAAAAACAAAAGATTAATCTGGAACTAATGGTACCATACTAATCAATTTTTTTGGGAACTTTGGAGATTTAAGAGAGAGAGAGAGAGAGAGAGAGAGAATGTTTAGATGTTGGTAAGCTTGTAAACCGTCCTTCGTACAGCTTCCTCTTCCAAGTTTCTTACGGCAAAATTTCTAAAATTGGAAAAACAAGTACAAAAATACCCTTCTACAAGAAGTCATCTAAATAAGGTGGCACCCGTGCATCCTATATCCTGGAGTGATTTTAAATTGGTAAAACTAATGTTCTGAAAACCTTATATTGAACTGAGGTGTCCACATGATATTGCAGTAACATTTCGATAGACTTTTGGCCAATGTCAAATCGGAAAAAGTCATCCTTACTATGATAATTCTCAGGTTTTCTTCGTTATTTGCAGGATGTAAACCATGCTGTTCTTGCTGTGGGTTACGGAGTTGAAAATGGTATCCCATATTGGCTCATTAAAAACTCGTGGGGAGCTGACTGGGGTGACAACGGTTACTTTAAAATGGAAATGGGCAAGAACATGTGTGGTAAGTTTTGCCCGTGTTTTACACTGTGATTTCCCCATACTTGGTGATATTTTTTCGACAAAATTCTGTTTTTATTAGGTGCTCATGAACCTTCGTCACTTCGGATCTTCTACTACGTAATTGTGCTACATCTTCTACTGCATTCATCAATACATGTCATGTGCATTAATAAGCGGTTGAGATAAGAAAAAAGAAAAACTGATAATACGGAAAAAAATTTAAATATTTACTTTCCTCATCTTAACTGACCACCAATATACATGGCATGTATTGATACGTGTAATAGAAGATGTGGTATCGTTATGATGCAGAAGATTCAAACTGAACATCACTGGTACATCCAAATAAGGCAAAAAGAAAAACAAATAAACAGTAAACTAATGGGAGTGACTCTTCTGCAGGCGTTGCCACTTGTGCGTCATACCCCATAGTTGCTTAAGTGTGTTCGTATAGAACAATGACTGGAGTCTCTCCGCAAAATATACGGAACAAAGTCGTCGGTTTCAGTGTTGTAGCTGTCAAAGATTACCTTCTTCAAGAGCCATCTTGTGCAAAAGTTAGTTGTACAAAATAAGATCCCAGGTGAAACTGGTAGTAAAAATAGGGTTTCCTTATATTCCTAAAAGTCGTGTGTAAATTATTATTATTATTTATGCTTGATAGATTGTCTTTCAACAGTAGAGATACTATTTACATAAGTTGCGTGTTTGCTTGTTGCTTTACTTCACCAGCAAGATGTAGCCTTGTTCTCTGCAGCCTGATTTCTTGGATGAAGAAGGTGCAAAACATGAATTTCCCGTATAATAAGTAGCTTTAGGTGAAGTGAATGCTTAGGTAGAGGGGCATATTTGAAACTTGAAATTTTATATTTCATTTTTATTTTTATTTCCATTGGAAAATTATGTTTAAGGACTAAGGTATTAGGAAGTTTGAAAATTAATAAAAAAAGTTAATAGCTTTTAGTTATTTAGAGATAAGGGACTATTCAATTTTAAAAATCATGCTTGAGGAATTAATGAATTTTTTGAATTACTACAAATTTAATTATAAAGTCAAGATCATATAGTTTCAAAAAAATGCATAGTCCCTATTTAATTTTATTTGTACTGCTATTTGAAGTTTAAGTTGTTATTTATTTATTTTTAAATATTTATTATGAGTGTATAATAGTTCAACCAAAAAAAAAAGATAGAGAATACGTAGAACATGAAAAAGAAAGCTATAGAGTATACCTGATTCCATAACGAAAATCAAATAGGTGCGAGAGAGTCATATTACCTCATTGGAAAATTTTCACGTGAGTGGAAAAAGTCGAAGGAAACAAGCAATAGAGAAAAAAACTAATAGTAAATTATACTTCAAATGGTAGTAAATATATATATATATATATATATTACATAGGGAATAGGTTTCTTTTGATCAAAATATAACGGTAATTGGTATAAATTTGATTTTCACATTATAATTGATTTTTAAGTAAAATAGAAAGTTTATTAATCTTCTATCTCCGAATATCTTAAAGTTACTGTTTCTTTAATAATTTATTAATTTTTAATCCCTTAATCATATTTTTTAAATTTTATTAGTCTTATCTCTAAACACCTAAAAGTTATTACTTTTTTATTAATTTCAAAATTTTCTAAACCCTTAATCATAATTCTCCCTATTTTTATTTTATTTTATCGATAGATATTAACTGAATACATTTTAGGACGAATTACACTTACTATCCATGAGATATAATAAAATTACACAAAATACTCCCCACGTTTGAGAAATTACCATTACCCTCTTAACTTGATGGGAGTCAATATTAAGTGTAACGAAATTAAGAAAATATCATTTTTGTCATTATCAAAATAAGTGCAAATTACAATTATCACTTTAAGGTATGGTGAAATTATAAGAAACATTCCTACATATGAAAAATTAGAATTACCTCTTGATTTGTTTGATGATCATTTTAAGTGGTGTATATTGCATGTTTATATAAGTAAATACTAAATTTTATGGCATGAATCACAATAATAATTTTGGTGTTTATTTGTTCCGGTTTTTGAGGTGTTCATATGATTTTTCTAGTTTTCTTGATAAAAATTGAGTCTGATAAAGTCGGCGAATAATGTTTATCAACAGATCGGGCAGTATATAAATAAAAACTCAGATTACTTTAACATACCGGTTAAAAACTAATAATTTTGTAAATATACACACTATCTGCCAATAGCTTTAATCAACAAGTTTGAAAAAATAACAATAATATTACATTTAACAACATTCTAAATTCACTACAAGAAAATTCGGTATTTTTGGCGGATTTTCGACGAAAATAATTAATTTTGGCCGAACGAATCCACCAGATAAACCTTCGTCGCTTTTCAATTTTCGACGAAATTTCGGCAGATTTTTTTTTTAATTTTTAATTAAATAAATTTTCGACGGAATATCCTGTCGAAATTCCACTAAAATTTTTTAAATTTTCGGCGGATTATTCCGCCGAAATTATTATTCATTTATTTTTTTAATTAAATATATTTTCGGTGGAATAATTCGTCGAAATTTATTTTATATTTTTTAAAATAAAATTTTAATTACCCAACCTAGGAGTCGAACACGGGACCTCGCCCCAGCTAGCACGTGCGTGCGTACACGCCCCCAAAATTGTCCCAAATTTTGGAGCCGCTGGGAGTCAAACATTCGGCCTCGTAGTTGGCAAACAACTCTCTTACCGTTGAGCTATATTCACTTTATTGTCATAAGTCATTACATTATATATTTATAGCATACAACAATTCAAATAAATAATAATAATAACAAGTTATTTATTTATTAAAAATTTTAATATTATTTAATTTTTAAAAAAATTATATATATAATACATAATATTATATACATATATATAGAGCATATAAAAATTCATTTAATTCTAATTAAAATAATAATAGTAGTAATAATAATTCAAATAAAAATCAAAATTTTAAATTTTAATATATTTTAAAATTATATAAAATTATTAATATTATTTATTTAAAAATATTTTTTTATTTTTTTAATTTTTTGGCGGAATTTTCTACTGAAAATTCACTGAAAAATTCAAAAATATTATTTTTTATTTATTTTTTATTTTAAAAAAATATTATTTTTTATTTATTTTTTATTTTTATATTTTTTTACTAAATTTTCTATCGTAAATCCCCCAAAAAATAAAAAAAATATAATTTTTTTAATTATTTTTAATTTAAAAAATATTTTTTTAATTTTTATATATAGCTTTGGGGGAATTTTTCGTCGAAAATCAGCCGAAAAATTAAAAATTATTATTTTTTAATTATTTTTTATTTAAAAAATATTATTATTTTTTATTTTTTATTTTTGAAATTTTTCGGCGGAATTTTTCGCCGAAAATCTGCCAAAAAATTCAAAATTATTATTGTTTATTAATTTCTTATTTATTTAATTTTTCAGCTGAATTTTCTACCGAAAATCAGCCGAAAAATTCAAAAATTATTATTTTTTAATTAATTTAAATTTTTGGCGAAAAAATTCCACCGAAAATCTGTCGAAAAATTTGGCGGAATATTCTGCCAAAAAATTCCCCCGAAAATTGCGAGTTTTCTTGTAGTGATTATAACGCACGAAAACAAAACCACCCATACGAATATTTTTGAAAGTTCATACATGCTGATTAACGGTAGTTGTTAGTCAAATTAATGGTAGGTGTAAATTGTTAGATATCACATAATGTTTAGGGGGTTAATGGCAATTTTCTGTATATGAGTGGTTTTTTTATAATTTTATCATGCCTCGTAGTGTAATCATGCATCATGGATGGTAAGTGTAATTCACACTATAATTTATAAGAAAGATACTTATTCAAGGAATATTTTCTTTATTTGGATAATTATAAACAATTTGTAATTTCAATCCCAAACTTTTTGGAATAGGCAATATTAATTAGTTCCACAATCTAATTAATTATTACGAAATTAATGAATCGTATTTTAGGAGTAAATTTAGTAGAAAAAATATACTTTTGGCACCCATTTTGGGATATGAGATGCAACTCACTTGAATATATGTTCAAGTGATGTATTAGTCGTTGGATCTAAATATAATGATATCAAAAGGTGGAATTATAATATCATTATGTTTAATCCAATGGTGTATATACCAATCGGAAATATCCCAAAATAGGTCACATCTCATATCCCCAATTTCGAATTCGCAGTTGCATTTTTGTTACTTCCATATGAATCATGCATGACAGTTGCGTATCAAGTTTTTTGTAGCACAATGAATTAGGGGGTAAGCGGCTTTTTTCGAACATTAGAGGGTTTATTTACTACTTTTAACATTATTACAAATAATTCAAAATTGGATAGTATAATAGAAGTTTGCATGGAGTAAATAGTTATGTTACTAGACAAACCGCTAAGGGTCAATAATGTCCTCGTAGTACATGGCATCCATGTATTTTGCATTGATTATAAAGGATCTTGTTTTAGTGTGTACGGATTTTGGTTCCTATCCATACGCCTTGCAGGATGAGACATTAATACAAGATGGGTTATATATAGAATTAATGGATCAAGTATATTCCTAAGGGCAAAAAACATTTTGCATTGTTGAACTATTGGCATTGTATCATTTACTCCTTTAAATTATGGTAGTGTACCATCGCCCCCCCCCCCCAAATATATACGTGCAAATTAGACATTCATTCTTTTTTCTTTTCTATTATTTTTTTCCTTTCTCCTTATTTTTCTCCATTTCTATTTTACCTAGCCACCGACTAAATTTTGAACATTGAATTATTGTCTGTAAAGAGCTCTTTTCTGTTAATAATATATTCTAATGTTAAAATATCATTTAAAATTACCAGGGATGGCAATGGTCGGGTTTCGTAGGTCGTGACTTAGACTTGTCCCACTTGGGGCGGGTTCAGGCCTATTAAATAGGTCTTGGAGCGGGTCATGGGTCTGAGTTTTCAGACTCAAATGGATTCAGGCCGGTTTTGAATTTAGACAAACCCGTCCAAAATCGGACATGTATATATATTTATATATTTTATATTATATAAATATAATTCTATATATATGTTTTTTTTGAGGAAAATATATATATATATATATACATGTATACACTTCTCTAGAAAATTCAAAGTTCGCATTCACAAACTTGGTCTTCCTCTTCACTTCAACCTCTTCTCCTTTCCTGCACCCACATCATCAGCACCATTACTGGTAGGTTCCCAATAGCCACCACTGCTTACCACGAACTCCGACACTTGCTGCCGCCGCCGCCGCCACTTGCATAACGGGAGTCGCGAATGTAAGCGAGTTAGATCTTCCATCATCTCTGTTTCTTAGAAGTTTTTCAACTTTATTGGTGGACTTACTTTTTGGATGCTATGAGATTTCTACAATTCATTGTTATTGTGGAAGATTTGAGTTTTCTTTTGACTAATCTTGTTTACAATTCAATCATTGAAAAGGGAATAGCATATTGATTTATATTCTTCCTCTTCTATCACATTGGAGTCTTTAATTTTTTTTCTGCAAAGAAAAGGGAAGAGACATAAATTTTAGGCCCTCGGGTTTGACAAGTTCAACCTGTCGGATTCGTGAGCGGGTTGGGGTTTAAGTAGTTTTGGTATAGGTTTTGGGTCTAAAAAACTGTCGTGGGTTGGGTCTCGGATTTGGTCAAACTCATACTGGACCCAATCTGTTGCCATCCCTAAAATTACTCATTTATCCTATGTTATTTTTTCACTTTCTGTCAATGGAATGAAAATTATTATTAAATTTAATTAGTTTAACAAATTAATTGTATCTTATCAAAATTAATTAGGGCACTAAAAGATAAAGTTTAGTTGATCACATACATAGTTAAAATATAGGCTGAATTTCAAAAAAAAACCCCGTAGTTTGGTGAAATTGCTAAAAACCCCCCTCATAGTTTAAAAATATGCAAAAACTCCCTGTGGTTATGAAAATCTGACACACTCGTCGCCTCCGTTCCCTTTTGTTAAGTCAAATTTAATAAATTAATCTAGTATATATATGATATAATATAGATTATATGTACGTATATACATATATAATTAAAAAAAAAGGGTTTGAATTTTTTCTTTATCAATTCTTTTGAAAGTGTTTTAGATTTGGAAATGTTGAATTGAGTAACTTGTTAAAATTTCCCTAAATCTCAAATTTCACTCGAATATAATCAAATCTGGGCATGAGACAATGAAGATTTCGGTGGTGGTTTTTGGGCTTTGGATCGATAGGTTGAAGAAGATGAAAATCTGGGAATGGTACTTAAGGGAAGGAGGAAGAGGGTTGAAGATGGTGAAGAGATGGAAAAAAGAAAGAAAAGAAAAGAAAAAGAAAAATAAAGAAGAAGAAAATCGTGTGTGTATGATTGAGAGAGAGGGAGAATTGGATTTAGTTATTTTTTAAAACTTTAGTTTTAAGCTTTATTTTCAATACTTTAAGATTTTATAAATTGTTTTTAGAAAATGAAAAAAAACAAAAAAATAAAGTATGAAAACTTTTGAAAAAGTCACAGAAATATTTTCTATAATTATAAAAAATTTTAAACTCCATTTATAATCATGTGATTGTTTATTGTTTTCTAAAATAACATAAAAAATAATCCTTGAAGATAGTTAAAATAAAAATAGAAATGGGTTTGTGTTGCAATTTTATGATTTAAAATAAAAAGAAAATGAGCTTATTAAAACAAATATAAAAATAATATTAGATGCTAGTTTATTTTACAATTTTAACAATTTAAAAGGGACTATTTGTAATATTAGATAAGTATATTTAAATTTATAAAAATGGAGTTTAATAGTTAGTATACTTATAGGGCTATTTCAGCCTTCGACCACTACTTTAAAGTCAAAAATGTACAAAAACGAGCATAAACGCACCTCCAGCGCATGCCACTCACACTCCGTTATCGTGGCATAACGTGTGGTATTTTTTGAACCATGTGGGATTTTTTTCGCTTATTTTTAAATCATGGGGGTTTTCAACAACTTTGCCAAATCATATGAGGATTTTTTGGAATTTGGCCTAAAATATCCTAAAATATCTACTTCGACATATATATATATACACATTTCTTTTCCACTTTGAATACTTTTTGTGTACTATTGAGTAGTATCTATAATTAACTTATTAATAGAATTATTAGCGATTCATTTAATTTATTGGAAATTTTTATAATAAATTAAAATTATAATCAGAAATTTGGTGGTTGTAATATACTTTGTGTTTTTCAATAATATTGATAATATTTTATTGACTATTTTTAAATTAAATTAAAAATTTTGTTATTTCTTTTGTGGAATGAGTAATTTCTTTTTAAATTGAAAATATGTGATGATAACGTTGCATACTATTGTTATTTTTATTCTTTTATAAGTGGTTTGGATACGTGATTGAAGAGGAAAACATGTTATAATGAAAAAAAAAGAAAAAAAAAAAGAGATTATAAAATAAGGTGAACACCAATATTATTTTTATTTATGTCGAGAACTTAATAAAAGATTATAAAATAAGATTCTCATTTATTTTGTAAAATTTTTTAAATTCTAACTGTATGAATCTATTTAATATTATTTATTTGAAAATTAAATTTTATTTCCTAGTCTATTGGCTTTGAAGAGGGAATCATTATTATATTTAGGGATAATTACACTAGAGTACCTTGATGTTTATCTAAATTTCAAATAAAATTCTCTATTTTGAAAAATTACCTAAATAACCCTGAGATTTGCATACTAAATTGTAATGTTAGCGTAGATGTGAGAAAGACAAAAATGCCCTTAAATTTTTTACTATTGAAAAAGCGTAAATTACATTGAACTACCTTAAGGTATGACAAAATTACAAATTTAACTCCCAAATTTTATAAATTACCTAGATAACTCTAAAGTATGTATACTAAATTACAATACTAACATGAATTTGATAAATACGAAATTCCCTCAGATCTTTTGTGATGAATGATGTTTTTTTTATCGAAAACAGATGTTTTTTAGTAGTTTAGTGTTTTTCATCGAGAATGATATTTAAGGTGTCATATATGTGGTGTATTACGAAAATTAAGTAACATTTTTTAAGTTTTTAAAAATTTCTAATTTTTCAATGCAGGTTCTAATATTTGTATATTTATTATTATTATTTTTTTGCTTGGTTATTAGCGATTTTATTTGTTAAGTAAATATATAATATTACAAAACAAATCTCATGTATTTCAAAATATTATGAAATCAACCCTGGATAATTTATAAAATGGGATAATTACACTGGAGTACTCTAAGGTTTGTCTAAATTACAAATAAAATCATCTATTTCGAAAAATTACCTAAATAACCATGAGGTTTGCAAACGTTATACATATTAAACCCTCCGTCTATTGCCATTAGGGTTTTTAACGAAAACTGTTAAATTTTAACACATTTTACGTATTTTACCCTTTTGTCAAATTTGACCAAATTTTATAAATTGTTCAGGGTTGATTTCGTAATATTTTGAAATACATGAGATTAGTTTTGTTATATTTTATATTTACTTAACAAATTAAATCGGTAATAACCAAGAAAAAAAAATAAAAATACAAATATTAGAATCCACATTGAGAAATTGGAATGTTTTTAAAAACTAAACATATGTTAATTAGTTTTCGTAATACACCAAATGTATGATAATTTAAATATCATTCTCGAATCTCGATGAAAACACTAAACTACTAAAAAGCATCTTTTTCCGCTAAAAAACATCATTCATCACAAAAGATCTGAAGGAATTTCGTCTTTATCAAATCCATGTTGGTATTGTAATTTAGTATGTATACTTTAGGGTTATATAGGTAATTTCTAAAGTTTGGGGGTTAAATTTATAATTTTTCCATACCTTAAGGTAGTTTAATGTAATTTACGCTTTTTCAATAGTAAAAGATTTGAGGGCATTTTTATATTTCTCACATCTCCGTTAGTATTACAATTTAGTATTTAAATCTCATGGTTATTTAGGTAATTTCCTGAAATAGAGGGCTTTATTTGTAATTTAGACAAACCTCATGGTACTCCAGTGTAATTATCCCTTATAAAATTTGGTCAAATTTGACAAAATGGTTAAATAGGTCAAATGTGTTAAAATTTAATGGTTTTCATTAAAAATCCTAATGACAATAGACAAAGGGTTAAATATGTATGACGTTTGCAAACCTCAGGGTTATTTAGGTAATTTTTTGAAATAGAGGGTTTTATTTGTAATTTAGACAAATCTCAGGGTACTCCAGTGTAATTATCCTTTATATTTATTGATAATTATTTCAATTTCTCAATAACAATATAAACTGATTTAGTTTTTGTTTTTCTTTTGTTCATAAATTATTAAACTTATCACTCTTTTTTTTGCACTTTTTGTTGTTGAAGAAAGCTGTAAGAAACACTTTTTGTACTTGATGAGTCAAGTGCCATTTCACCATGCCACGTCATCGCAATCTCCCAAAAGTCACAAATCCGCCAAGTATGGAATTGCCGCCCTCGAATCTGTCAAGGCCCTCGAAAGGGCACTCTCATGCCAGCCTCATTCCCTTAAGAAAACCCACAGCGCAACCGGTTAGCAGGGATGCCCTCGAATGGAGAGATTGCCCTCGATGGCGCTCCCATCGAGGGCTAAATCCCAGACTTAACCGTTGCAAAGATGGGAATTATGATGGGACGGGTACAGCTGGAGACTGCTGACAGGCGCAATCCGCTGCCACCTACTACATCACGTTGGCACATGGGTTCATCCCATCAGACGTGGGCGCATTAAATGCCAAGTCATAAATACAATCCTTGGTCATAAATGTCCAAGATATCCATTTAATGCCGGGTATGACCCCTCATTAATGATGAGTGAAGGTAGCCGCCTAAAGACTGGAAAAAGGGGGACAAAAGGCACTTATCATAACAGCTACAGGGCTGGGGGTGATCGGATCCCACCAACCATGTCACATCAGGCTCCTCACTCTATTATAAAAGCTCCATACGGCTCTCCACTCAAAGGTAAGAGATATTCTTTGCCTTACAAGCCAAGATAATATCACTACTGTTCATCTTCTTCTTGAATCCGCCACTGACTTGAGCGTCGGAGAGCCTACGTCGGGGCAAAACCGGCTAGTCTCACGTGCGTTCCTCCCTCTTTAACAGGTGGGCCACCAGCAAACACTATTATGGAAGTGCGCAGTATTCGGACACGTGTACCAACCAAATCCGGACCGCATCATTTGGCGCTAGAGGAAGGGCCCAATCCTGTTCAAGAGGTGATTTTCTCCAAGCAAAGAAGAATGGTGAACACCTGGCGAACTCACATGTCCGCCACATCGAAGAGGAGCCACCGCGACCCTCCCGAAGTGACTCAACGGGCAGAGGAGGCCGTCAACGTCATAAACAGAGGAAAGGAACCTGCTGCACCCGCACTGCTTGCTGGCCTGGGGGCAGGACCATCCCATAACCCCGCACCAGCTCAAGCAGCAGGGATGCAACCGGTTGAGAATACGGTCACCCTCCCCATCAGCCGGATCCGACAGCTGTTGGGGGCCTGCGATGACCAAACCCTAGTCCGTTTACTATCCGGGGGGCTATCTCCATCCCCTAATGAGGTAGGGCCTCCGGCCGTATCTCGCCGTCACGAGCATCACGATCCCCGCAGGAGCCAGTCCCCACGTGAGGGGAGCCATAGACATAACCCCAGGGAAGAGGTCGCTGAATCAGGTAATATAGCCACTCGAAGGGTTCCTCCTGGCCGAAACGCTATGGATGCACCCGCCGGGTCCAGGGCTCCCGCCAGGTCCCGGTCCGGCGGTCATCGTCTGCGCCCCCGAAGGGGGGAGGAGCCGAAAGAGCTGGCTCGCATGCGCCAACAGGTCAGCGACCTACAAGATGAGATAGATCGTCTGTCCAGGCGTCGCGAAGGAGATAGAAGCATAAGGGTGGAAGCAACGCGACAGCTGCCTCCTTACAACCACCGATTGGAGAGATCTCCATTTATTTTGGAGATAGCCGAGTCTCGGTTGGCCCCGGATGAACGCATGCCCACCAGCCTACCCCGTTATGACGGTACTACCGACCCGCTGGAGCACCTGACTCATTATGAGGACGTAGTAGGGGTGGCAACCAGCAACCTCCACGTATGGGCCCGTCTCTTTTCTACCACCCTCCAAGGGATCGCCCTTACATGGTTTAAGAATATGGAGCCACAATCCATCTCCTCCTATGAAGAACTAGCGGACAAATTTTTGAGCCATTTCAGCTGCCAAGATGTCTACTAAGTTGTCCCATACTCATTTGTATGGAGTAGTCCAGAAAGAAGATGAGAGCCTGCGTGCTTTCATGGAACGATTTAACAATGAGCTCCTCAAAGTGGAAGATGTGGGGGTCGAGTTTGTCCGGCATGCGCTGTATCAAGCCCTAAAGAATGAGAAATGTGCGGAGGCCATTATTATGCAGGCCCCCCGCACCATAGCCAGGATTCAGCAGCTGGCCTCCAAGTACATGGAGGTTGAGGAGCTCAACCTCATAAAGCACCCGCCCAAGACTAAAGGAGAAGGTAGCACCAAACCCCGGGAAGACAAATCAAGGGGCAAGGAAAGGAAGGAGGTAGTCAGAAAGTACAAAGAGTATTCTCCCCTTACCAAGACCCCAGCTGAGATCTTTTCACTCCTCGGGAGCCACGCGTTTTCAACGCCTAAGAGGATGCCCGAGGGGAGGAAAGCCCGGAGGAGTGGAAAATACTGTGCCTACCACCGGCAACCTGGGCACAATACGGAGGATTGCTATAACCTACAAGACGAGATCGAGGCCCTGATCCATGGTGGGAAGCTCCAGGAATTTGTTAAGAAGCTGGAGTATTATGACCGCCAGGCCTCCCCGATCCATCGAGATCGGTTGAGGTCACCTAGAAAGGCGAGCCCTCAAAAGCATCCGGAAACTTCAAAAAGAGCTGGCAAGAGGCCCCTGAGCAACAATCACCCCACAAAGGGCATGATCCTCATGATCGCAGGAGGACCCGCCGGGGGTGATACCAGATCCTCTCGAAAGAAAGTTGGCAGGAAGCTCCGGTATGACCGGTTTGCCCTCGAGGATCCGGATTACCCCCAGCAGGTTAATGCTATCGAGGGATGCTCGATCGAGTTTACCGATAATGACAGGATCCCTGTCCAGAGCCCAGAAGGTCTGATCGAGCAACCCGACTATCCTATGGTGGTAACGGCTGACGTAGCTAACTTCGCTGTTACCAAAACTCTGATCGACAACGGAAGCTCAGCCAATGTCCTGTTCTACTCGACCTTGAAAAAGATGGACATGGGAAAGATGGACTTGGAGCCGGTGAAGACGCCCCTGGTAGGCTTTGGGGGATCCCAGATTCACCCTCTGGGGCAAATCAAATTGCCAACATCCCTCGGCAAAGAGCCCCACCGACGGACCTTGATGGTGAACTACCTGGTGGTGGACGCCCCCTTCGCCTATAATTTAATCTTGGGCAGACCGGCGCTTAATGCATTCCGAGCAGTAGGTATCGACTTACCACCTCATGATGAAGTTCCCCACTGAGACCGGGATTGGACAGGTGAGATGCGATGTAGTTGACGCATGGACCTGCTACTCGGTCTCCCTTAGGATGAAGCCTGGGTCCTCGAAAAGGAAATCACCCGAGGCCAGCTCGGATAGTGACTCTGGATGGGCAGAACTGCCTCCGACGAAAACGAGGAAGCTCGAAGACAGCAGGATCGAGCCCACCGGAGAATTTAAGACCATCGAGTTGGAGCCCGGTAACCCCGAGAAAACGACCAAGATAGGGGCTCAACTCGACGAAGCTAAGAAAATGATGCTTGTTCACTTCTTGAGAGAGAACAAGGACGTGTTTGCATGGCAGCCCTCGGATTTCCCTGGGATAAGCCCTGAGGTCATTGTGCACCGATTGAATGTGGATCCCACCTTCAAGCTTGTTAAACAGAAGAAGAGGGTATTCGGGGCCGAATATTCAAATAAATGAATTTGGTAATCGGATATTTGGATAATTATAAGTGAAAACGGATATTCGAATATCTATAATTTTTTCAGATTTTCAGAATTACTAAACGAATTCGGATATATCCGAATTCGCAAAATATCCATCGGATTCAAATTCAAATATGATGTTTTGAATATCTGTCAGATTCGGATACGGATACGAATTCGGATATTGTATATCTGCTCCATTTAATATTCGTTTACAACCCTACTCTTAGAGCACCCAAACCCGGGGGGTTTTGTTAAATGGCCTTTTCAAATTTTATGGTTCAATTTGATGTGTGCGCGTGCGTTTGTGCATGTGTTTTTCCTTTTTCTGTTTCTCTGTCATGTTTCTAGGTTTGGGGGTTGGGTGTGGGTAGGTAGGTGAAAAGAATTAAATCAAAGATCGCTTTAAGCCATCGTGCATATTTTACAAACTGTCACATAAGCGATGCTAAATACCACTTGACCTTAAACGAACAAAATACAAGAAAATTGAACTTTTTTCCTGTAAATGAGAAATCACACATATACTGTGTATGTGTTACGGTTTTAAAACAATAAATGGTCAAATTATAAAGTTCAATTTGTTAAATTAAACATATTTTTCATGATAGTGGTCATGTTTTATAATCATTAGTACTATAGTAAACATAATGAACTAGAGTTTTATGTAAATTCAAGTATTTTCCTTGTACAGGGAAAATTACACATATCTTATTGATATATTAGAGTGTTAAAGTAATAATGATCAAATTATAAAAACAATTTGCCAAATTACACATTTATTTCATAATAATGAGCATACCATATAATCATTAGGACTATACTAAGCACAATGAATTTAAAGTTAATATAGCAAACACAAAGTATGGAAACAATTTAGTTGTTATCGAATTCATGATATGAGACCATACAAAACTCAAAGTTGTCCTTTCATACATCATCAAATGATTGATCTACTTATAAAATCCACTCGTACGGGCCTAAATGAGAAAAAATACAAAGGATCGCTTCAAGAGATCTGACAATCGAGCAAGCGATCATAAGTATTTGACACATATCACTTGAGTGATGGAATTTGATCACTTTAAACGATTATGTGCATAATGTGGAAAACGCCAAGAGCTTTTAGCTTTTTTTTCTTGAATCTAGGTACTTGTCTCATTAAAACAATGAAATATCATATTTTAGATTGCAATTCATAAAATTATACTAATTTTTCATATAATGATCAAAACATGTAGTCATACTAACTAAAGTATATACAATAAACTTAGAAGTTATATGGGAACAATCTAATTGTTATCGAATTCATGATATGTGACCATATAAAACTCAAAGTTGGCCTTCATACATCATCAAATGATTGATCTACTTATAAAATCCCCTCGTACGGGCTTAAAAGTGAAAAAATACAAAGGATTGTTTGAAGAGATCTGGCAATTGAGCAAGCGATCATGAATATCTGACATACATTGCTTGAGTGATGCAATTTGATTGCTTGAAATGATTACTCGCATAACGTGAAAAATACCAAGGTTTTTTAGCTATTTTCCTTGAATCTAGGTATTTATATCATCAAAATAATGAAATATCATATTTTAGGATGTAATTCGTAAAATTATACAGATTTTTCATGTAACGATCAAAAGGTGTAGTCATACTGACTAAAGTATATACAACGAACTTCAAAGTTATATGTGAACAATCTAGCTGTTATCGAATTCACGATATGGGACTATACAAACTCAAAGTTGTCCTTCATACATCATCAAATGATTGATCTACTTATATAATCCGTGCATACAGGCTTAAAAGTGAAAAATACAAAGGATCACTTGAAGAGATCTAACAATTGAGCAAGCGATCATAAATGTCTGACACATATCACTCGAGCGACACAATTTGATTGCTTGAAATGATTACACGCATAACATGGAAAATGCCAAGGGCTTTTAGTTGTTTTCCTTGAATCTAAGTGCTTATATCATTAAAATAATGAAATATCATATTTTACACTGCAATTCATAAAATTATACCGATCTTTCATATAACGATCAAAACGTGCAGTCATATTGACTAAAGTATTTACAACGAACTTAGAAGTTATATGAGAACAATCTAGTTGTTAACGAATTCATGATATGGGATACAAAACTTAAAGTTGTCCTTCATACAGTATCAAATAATTGATCTACTTATCAAATTTGCTTGTAGGGGCTCAAAAGTGAAAAAATACAAAGGATCGCTTGAAGAGATCTGACAATTGAGCAAGCGATCATAAATATCTGATACATGTCGCTTAAGCGATGTAGTTTGATTGCTTCAATCCATCTACTTATAATATTCGCTTGTAATAGCTGAAAAAGGAAAAAAAATGAATTAAAAAAATGAATTATTGATTGATGAAGTGATCACATGATCAATGAAGCGATCATGCTATTTTACGTGATATAGCGGAAGAGATGCAAATTAATTACGAGGTACATAGTGATCATGTTATTTTACATGATATCGCCAAAGCGATACAAGAATTAAGTGATGGATCTACTTATACTATTTGCTCATAAAGGCTAAAAAGTCGAAAAAAAAATCAAATCATCCCTTGAAGCGATAATGCGTATTTTACATAATATTGTGGAAGTGATACAAGGTGATCACTCAAAAAATTACCATGGACACTTCGCAGTAACAAACAAAATATCAGAATTTTTTGAGTATTTTCCTTGACAATAGCATCAACTAATCCCAATTTACATTAAGAAAAAATATATTTTGCACATATTAAGTTTCACAAGATAAATAATAATAAAAAAAAAGGATACAATACAATCATTAAGTGAGGGATCTACTTAAAATATTTGCTCATAAAGGCTGAAAAAGGTCAAAAAAAATTGAATGGTCGTTTGAAGCAATCACATGATCACTAAAGCGATCACGTGTATTTAACATGATATGTTGACATGATGCAAGTTGATTACTCAAGCGATTACAATAGATACAATTGTATCCATAGATATCGCTTCACAGTGATGGATAAAGTGTCAGAATTTAGAATATTTTTCTTGACAATTGCACAACTAATCCAAATTTACATTAACAAAAACATATGTTATACAAATCAACCTATCTACTCATAATATAATAATATATGCTCGTAAGGGCTGACGAGAGAAAAAACTTTAAAAAAAAAGAAATGAATGATCTTTTCAAGTGATCATACGTATTTTGCATGATATGTTGAAGCAATCCTACATATTTTACATGATACGTTGACGTCTTGCAAGTTGATTGCTCTAGCGACTACAATGGATACAACCATATCCATAGATACCGCTTCACTGGTAACGAACAAAATGCCAGAATTGAGAATATTTTCTTTGAAAATGGCAACAACTAATCCAAATTTATATTAACAAAACAGTATTTTACACAAATTAAGTGATATAATATATGCTCGTAAGGGCCGAAATGAGAAAAAATATAATAATAAAATGAATGATCTATTCAAGCGATCATGCATAGTTTACATAATATCGCTAAAGCAATTAGGTTGATCGCTCAAGTTATTACCATCATTACGGCCGCATCCACAAATACCACCTCATTGTGACGGACAAAGTGCTAGAATTTTGCATATTTTCCTTGGCAATAGCAACAACTAATCTGAATTTACGTTAACAAAAATATATTTTACACATATCAAGTGATCTACTTGTAAAGGCTAAAAAGAGAGGGAACAAAGCGAATGTTCTCTTCAAGCAATCATGCGTATTTTACATAATATTGCTGAAGCGATCATGCATATTTTATATGATATGCTGATGTGATGCAAGTTGATGGCTTCAAGCGATTACAATAGATACAGTTGTATCCACAGATACCATTTCACGGTGACAGACAAAATGTTAGAATTTGCAATATTTTTCTTGACAATGGCAACAATTAATCCAAATTTACATTAACAAAAACATATTTTACACAAATTAAGTTATTTTCTTATAATATATGCTCGTAAGGGCTGAAAAGAGAAAGAGAGAAAAAAAAAAGAATGTTCTCTTCAATTGATCATAGGTATTGTACATAATATAGCTAAAGAGTAACCCAAAAAAAAAAAAACGTAATATAGCTAAAGCGATTTAAGTTGATCGCTCAAACTATTACTATGGTTACAATCTAAGCACTAAATTTATGCTCTGATTGATGAAGCGATGATTGTGGTCGAGACATTGCAAATGATCGTTTTACTGATCTCTTATAAAAAACTAAATTATTTATTTGCAATTTGACCCTACTTAAACTTTTAGCTTGCTAAATTGCCTTTAATTAGCTCTCAAATGATACCAAACCAAATATTTCATTCATTCAAAAAAAAATAAATAAATAAATTGAGAGCTATTAAATTAAAAAGAACTCAGAAGGTCGAAATTATAAAAAGAAAAAAAAAAAAAACTCGGAAGGTCGTACCATCAAATTTTCTCACCCAAACCCTCCTTCCTCTTTAAGATTTAAAAACAAAAAAGGCAAGATAATATTGTTTAAGAATCCAATTTGCAAAAATGATTAATATTTTTGACTGGATAAAGATAAGGCGATCAAAGTCTTCTCTCAGATACGATTACCATTCTCTCTCTTCCCGTCTTTACGTACATACTGCGTATGTATCTGCGGTAGAAACTTAATCGCAACACTATCACGGCGATGTCCATAGCCTTCGAGAGGAGCAATTCTGGCGGTGGATCGCCGAATGGAATGCCCAGGATTTGCCGACCGCAACATGGCCTGTGCTTCCTCGATCTACAACTCAACGGATTTCTCCGCCGCCGATCGGCGGTTCCCGGTGGCGAAGAAGTTGGTGTCGGAGGGTCAGAGTGGTTCGTACTCGTCGTCATCCACTTCTTCAATAGGGAGAAACAGTGATGACTCTGCAGGCGGCGGCGGCGGCGGAGGCGGAGACGGAGAAGAGGAGGAGGTGCAGAGTGAGTACAAAGGAGGAGTGTTTGACAGTTTGGATGCTTTGGAGGAAGTTTTGCCCATAAAGTATGTGATATTCCTTGCCTTTTTTTGGTTATATATGCCAAGCTATCTTAGGGTTTTGGGAATTAGATTTTGTTATTATATGTATCGATCGACCTTTATGGTTTGGGCGTAGTTTTTGCCGGTTTAGGGTTTTGGATTCCTGCTTACTGTTTATTATTTTTTTTTGGGGTGGGAGGGTTGGTGCTGACCTGGTTGGTAGTTTGGTAGTAAGGCTGAACGAATTGTGTTCATTAGAGATGTGGAAGTAGCATTAATCATGTTTTGCTTCTGAAACATAATCTAGATAAATACTATGGACCCTATTGTGAGAGTACTGCATATATTGCTAGATTGCGTCATAGATGAGTTTATATCCTTTTCTGGACGTTTTGGGTTGGTTAGTCATGTTAATATTTGTTAGTTTTTGCATCAAGTGAGGGAATTGTTGGAGAAAAAAATATAGTTGTAGTTAGGGAAAATTAAAATTTTATATCATTTATGAGGTCTTTGGTTTGGTTAGGCATGGAATATGTTGTTTTAGGTTGTACAATCTAGAAACGATATTTTCCCTGCAAAAATGGGAAAAAAAAGAAGAAAAGAAAATTTGGTAGTTAGTCCGCATTGAATAGTTATTCTTTTTTTTCTCCCCCGAAATAGTGGCATTACCCCGTCTATCTTAAGTAAATGGAATCATGCATCACTCTGCTTGAGCTTCCAAACAAAACACTATTTGGAAGTTGAATTAGCAGCATTTACGCAAATGTTCATGTGTGTGACATTGGTCGAAGATGTTATTGCATGTGTTTATGGATTCAACAAGATTCAAGGAAAGGGGATTTATTGCTTTTAGTGCTGGGCTTGCTATAATTACAAAATAGCCTGATAAGTATTGTCTTTGCAAAGTTCCATTAAATTTGTACCATATGCATGCTTTACTCAGCTGGGGCTGACTCTGTCGAAGCACGTGGTTTTGGATAGTTTGCTTGACAAAGTTTTTGGTCATCTCAATCTACTACTGTCTTATTCATTTATATACACTCTTGGGTAATGCAATAGAAAACATATTTATGGTATTTAATGTACATTTTGTGTTTCACTCATTTGATTACCTTGTGTTTTCATTGGAGTTTATGTAGTTTCTCTGTGTCTAATTCCATCCATACTTGCTGAGTTGTGTATGTGATTTTCCTTTTCTTCAATTTAGTATCTCTGCACATTGTAATCTTTTTTAAAATACCATTTTTCTTCTGTGCTGATGGTTGCAGTTAAGTTGCATAATCTTGGTTAAGTGGCTTAGTAGTTTTATTCTCTTGGTTATGTATAATCATTAGTAACCTTTAGTTTTTGGCTTAACTTATATAAATTGTGTATATGCTACATGGCTTAATCAAAGATATTTGAAGATTTAGTCTGACGCTACCACCAACAAAACTAAAAAACAAAATAACTTTATGTTTAGAGTTAGAAATTTATTTAACCTTCGATATGCCTGTAATTTTGTTGTGCCTTTATTCGTTTTACTTGTTCCTTTTCCTCAGTTATGTTTTAGTTTTTCACTATCATGTTCCCCCTGGAAAACATCTTTTTGTTTTTATTTAAAAAATTTAAATGACAATGAATGGCTTTGAGTAGCATTTATATGGATGTTTATTTTTCAAACTGAAAGTGATGGGGTGGTAATCAGCATCTATATTGTTAATGTGTTATGTATTCTTCTGTATCTTGATGTATGCCGGATTATTAGTAGTAAAAGAAATTGCACTGGGAAACTAATTACATCACTTGAGTTACCAAAGACACTTTCTAGTAGTTATTAGTGTACTGTGCATGTGTGTTTTTAAATGTGAGTCTTGTGGTTAGTGTCTTTTGGTGTTTGTCCCTGCGCTGCAATATTTCTTTTGTTCCTTGAATTAAGGTGCCAAGTTAAAGCTGCTCTGCTGCTTGAAGGCATCTTCATCTGATCTTAAAATTTGATCTAGTCCAATGGTTATTCTGAAAAATTCTTGTAGAATTATTACAGTTTGCATCCTGTGGGTAGCAGCCCTTAATGTTATGCGTGTATCATAATTTTCTGATGGTATCAAACTTATTTCAGGAAAAGCATATCAAAGTTTTACTGTGGTAAATCAAAATCTTTTACCAGTCTCTCAGATGCAGCATCGTGTTCTTCTATTAAAGACATCACTAAACCAGAAAGTGCATACAGCAGGAAACGCAAGAACTTGCTTGCCCTTAATAATTTTTTGGACAAGAATCACAATAACATCTTGCAAAGTGGCAATGGTGGCATATCAAAAAGACCTACCAATTCTAGAAGTATGCTGGCTCTTGCAGCCACTATGAACCGTTCTGAGACCGATACCGGTGAAGCTTCTAATTCTAATTCGCCATCTCTTGGTTGTTGCCTTCCTCCTTTGCCACCCCATGCAAGGAGAACTGTGGACCGTGAGCTTTCAACGTCACCTGCTGCTGATAAGTTTTCTTCATTGCGGTCTTTCTCCTTATCTGATTTGCGAGGTGTTGATGCAGCTGACGCTCAAATCCCAGCTTTACTGCATCCTGGATCAATAACAGCAACAAATAAAACTACTACATAGATCTTGACTTTGGTTTCTATGTCACCCTATGAATCTAAATTATGCTAGATGTTCATGGAGGTGGAGAAATTTGTACTATCTTTAATTTTCTGTCTGCCTGATGTATTTATGTTTAGAACTGACAAATTCTCGGGCATTGCCAGAATGTATTTGCTGAAATATACAATTAGCTTTTGCTTCGGACTCTGCTCTGTTATATTCTTGAACAAAATTCCTAGAATGTCAGATGAAATACTGTGTTTCTTCTCACGGTTATGTTGATGGTCCTGACAGTTCTTTAAGCAGGTAGTTGTGCTTGCCTGGGAGAAAGTTAAAATTTCCATGAAGCCTCCAGTGCCGTGGACGTTTTCTGCATGAGCTATCGCGATGTGTTCGAAGAGAGGTTGGCAACTGCTAATATTTAAGTCTGCTTGCTTATGGAGAAGCTCTCCTGACCTAATATTCTAAATTTTTTCTCGTTTCTTGTTGGTTTGTGTGAGATCGTGTTGATTATTTTTGTCAATTGATTTAGTATCTTAACCACTATGTGCTCTTGTTGGTACTAGAGCCTACGTACTTTTAAATGCAAATGGCTGCTAGGGCATAGGAATGTAACTTTTCTTGCTAAATATGGAAGGATGTGGAATAAAGTTGTTGATCATGCATTGACAGTTGTTGTGCTTCTTAAGGTATCACTTAATACCTATCTTTTGACAAGCATTGATGCTCGCTTGGTTGATCAATCTGATCATTTTAATATTCTTGACAGAATGATGCATGCTTCCCTTGCTGGCTTAGTGCAGACCCACTATAAATGTTTTCTCATGATTAAGTTTTCGATATTGTGTTCTTGAAGAAATGAATTGAATTGGCTAATCCATTTTCATTAGACGCCGTGTTGATGTGCTGTGAATTTCATTGTTAGCATGTGTTGATGTTGATGAAGATTTAAATGGCTTCATTCATACAATCACTGTCAACTTTAAAGTTCCAGTTTCTCTGGCATGTGAATTGTATGGAATAATGATATTTGACATGTGCGTAGATTTTGATATAAAGAAAAGAACAATTATATCTAGGCATCAACCCTCAGCCCTAGTTCATGGAATTTCCGGTGTAAGTATCAACAGAAAATTGTCATATAAGCACTGAGTTCAACTGTTTAGATCATTTATTGAGCATAACAGCCGGACAGTATAGTGTTGAACTTAAATAAATATCTAACGTATGGATAGACTAATGGGAAAGTCGTTAACATATTAGTGGACATTTGTAATAGAATGGAACTATTTTGTTTATTGTACTTCTCTTTTTTGTCGGTTGTACTTTTCAAAACTTAAAATGAGTCGTACCCCCTGTGACGCATGACTTGTACGGAGTAACTGCCAAACTTATGTTCAATTAAAGGAAGTAAACATTTTTAGTCATTTATTGAGCGCGAACAGTGGAAACTATAATGGCAACGGAAATCATTCTCCTGAAGTATATTTTAAGACTTTACGCGAAAGATACTCAGCTAGGTGGGAATAGGTTAATATGTACGATTAACAGAATTACCGGCTACTTTTGACCTTCTAGAAAAAGATACTCAACAGAAAGGACTGAAGGGAATATACTAGAAAGATATTTTTTAAAACATGTCTGGCTAGATGACAATACTATCATAATGAAACTATGATGCGAATAAACAGGACTAACAACTCAATAACGGATCTAACTGAAGTAATTCATGAGTTATCAGCTTATATCTCAGCGTTATTCCTTGTTGATGGTATGCCTCTTTGATATGTGCATGATGACAATTGCTTTTTCACCAGATAATGTCTTGGCATGAATTAGCGACTGAAGGTGCATGAATTAGTGATTGAAGGTGCTTTAGATGATGGCTTCTTCCCTTCCCCACCCCAAGTTTTTTGTCTCAGTATGATGTTCATATAGAGGTTCTTTAAACTACAGGAATAAAGGATAGAAAGAAAACCTGGATATCTTGAAATATTTTATCTTTTGAGGATCTCATTTTATTTGGGTTATTATACATTCTATTTTTCCTTGTGGTTTTAGGTCGAGAACTAGTCGTTTGACGGGGGGAAAATGAGTTTTAAGTTTGCAAGGAATCTGAATAAATTCAAAATTTTCCCACTTTCTTGTGTGTCCTATATGAAAATTCAAGAAATCTAATTTTTATTATGTTATTATATGCACCTGGAGCATGTGATTACCAATCAATTTTAATGACTTAAGATTCATAGAATGTCAAAGTAAATCAAGTGTGAAAAGGTCTTATCTCTAGGTTTCGTAATGGAGGGGAAAGGAGGATTTATTGAAGCTTGGTTGGCTAGCGTTACCTTTTTGTTACTTATTTATTATTGAACAGTCTTGTAATCTCTTGAAAAGATTGCCCTTACAGTAAATATTGAGTTCTTTGGTTTCTTTGATTTGCCTCATATATGACATGTGTGAAGTTTTCTCTGGGACTGATTGGCTGAAACGAAGAAATCATGAATATTTCCAGGTCTTATTACCATAATCCCAGTGATATATTAATTACTACCTACTAAAGATGATTTCTCTCTGATGATTCCAACTCATCATAATTATTTCTTGTTTTCTGTGAACAATTGATAAGCACGACTTTGTGACTTTTTACACGATTGGCCTGCTTAGCATTCCTCAGCGATTATATAAATGGGTATTGGGGTGTACAGTTCCTTGCAACAAGAGATTCTGTACGAGAAGGATTTTCTCAAGTAAGCCTCCTTTAGTTTTATTTTTCTCACTCTTCTGGCATTCAAGTGTTCTACATAAATTTCGCCTGGAGTTCATTAGCCCTGTTATTTATCAACCGCATGCATGGTTGCAAGAATTTTTTGTAGTAAACATGATACAGCGATTTAACTCTTCATCAGTTACATGAATGTCTTCCTACTTATTTTTTACAGTCACCATTCTGATGGTGAGACATGGGTGCCAATTGCAGGCATTCTAACCCATGGATGACTATTTTAACCCTATTTGCTACTGATGCTTCTTGTAAGCATCGTTTCTCCATGATTGTCTATTTTGGCTGGTGTTTTTCTGCTACCATTTTGATGCACTTTCACAGGCTAATGCTCTCTCTTTCTTCCAGTAACCATTTCAAAACTTCCAGATTCAGGATGCTGTTTTCTGGTTACCCATATTTTGCTTCACTATCACAAGCCTACTTAATTTTATCTCAAGATTCCATTTTATGTTTTCTCTTCTGCTTGAATTTCGCTCGATAACTAAAAATTGTCGAAATTCTGTTTTATCAGGCTTTTGCACCTCCCAGCATGGATGGAATACTAGATAAAGTGACACTTGATGAATTCAAGCTCTTTTATGGGCTTGACCGTGACCTGTACCTTATGCTTGTGAGGGATCTTTGCCGCAATCCATTAGAATGCCTGCAAATAATGGGTCTGTGGCTGTGGTTAGAACGTAGAGGCTTTTGCAACATCATAAGCAAGATCTCGTCCCTTGCTCCATCTATAATCAATAAATTTGCTGATGAGGCTTTGGCGTGCCTTAGATTAATCAACAATAAGTTGTCCTCCTCATCAGGAGAGGCTGAAATCCCATTGATTCAGAGCATTCTGAAAACAGATATATCTCTGCAGTATTTCAATGAAAATTGCCGTACTGTTTTCCATGAGATTCAAACTTTGGTGAGCAATGTGTACATCCCAGCGCTATCTGACATAATGGAGAGAGCCCTGTCACGGTGGTTTTGGTGAAAGCAACACTTCCGGTTCATCCGGTAGCCAAATGCAGGCCTCACCTCCTCCTGACGACTTGTTGGCTCAAAACTTGTCTAGCTTGAAAATTGAAGGAGCAGATGCTGCCTCCCCTTCCCGAGGCAGAGCTCGGGGAAATGAGACGTCAAGATATGCTAGGACCATGTTTGCCACATTCTCCAAGGGCTACCCGGTCACTGAAACTGAAGTCAGGCAGTTTTTCACAATGATGTTCGGGAATTGCATAGACTCGTTCCATATGCAAGAGGTAAGGCCTGATGAGCAACCTCTTTATGCTAGAATTGTCTTCCTCAACCCGTCCTTCATCCAGATTGTCCTCGATGGAGAAATCAAGGCGAAATTCACCATCAACGGGAAGCATGTCTGGATGAGACAGTTTGTGCCCAGGAATGGAAGAATGTGGCCCTGCGGATGCCTGAGTGTGGGACCCTCTACGTGTCCCCACCACCAGTAATTACAGTGGATGCGTGCGTTATCCAGGGTCCTCATTTTCTGCATGGTGTATTTACTATGAGGACAGGTCTGTTGCTTTCGTCATTTTCTTTTACTCTCTCTTGTTTCTTTCTTGCTTTTTAATGTTTCTGGTCCAACTAGCACCAGTGTTCTCGTTTTCAGTGTTTAGCAGTTGTTACTGAAGCCCTCCAACCGGACATTGTGTAATATAGCTTGTTTGGTGTGCTTCAGTTTATGAATGTACTTATATGTTTGTCTAAATGTGTTCTGAAAATATGAATGTCATATCCTAGATAGCATGTGTTTTCAATTTGCGTACAGATGAAATGTGCGATATAGCAAAAATCTATTTCGTGCATTCAGGGGAATTAAAAAAAAATGTATTGGCGTGTTGGTGGTGCAACATTAATTCATTTTTGACGGTTTAGGGTTGGTGCAAGGATAATGCATGGCTCCAGCATATAAGGGCAAAAGTGGTGTTCCTTGTTTGACGAAGTACTCTTGGGAAGGGACTGTTTGTCGTCACCATTTGAACGTTTTTCACGTTTCAATGCTGAGGACTAAGAGTTGGTTGACTCTCTAAGATGTGATTCGCACGCACCGCACGCGCACATTACTAGCATTCAAATTCCCATGAATAAACTCCCTATGTTTTTGGAAGTAGGGCACACTGCACACACCACACACATACGCTATTAGAATTTGATTCCCCTGATGATAAACTCTCCATGCCTTTGGAGGTTGGCTCAAGGTCTGCGGACGCGAAGGGGCCAATTTGGTGAGACCTGAATAAGTGATTGTATGAATTTTAGAGTTGTGTCAACAGATTTCCTTCAGACCCTAACTCATTTATTGTAATACCTTCGCTTGTATGGTCAGTAAAAAGCAATTAAATGAAAAGTAAAATCAAACCACAATCCTCGTATCAATTTCGAGATTGAGTACAAGTTTCATTCATTTACTTTCTTTTCACTTCGGGAATTCCAAGAAGGACAAATTATTGCATCATCTGCAATAGCCAACACTCAACTTCGCTAAATAGGCTAGAAAATGCAGTAAATCGGGAGTTCAAAGCCCATTGCTTGGCTCAAGCGTGGTTATAATGGATCGAGGCCCAGTCCAGTCCTAATCCAGCCCCTCTTCTAATTTCTAATTATTAAACTTTTGAATCCTAAATAAGGCGCTCTTTTCCAAGGCTTAATTGCAATTTGTGTCTTGTACCTATTAATGCTTTGTATTTTTACTCCTGATCAAACTTAAAGTTGCAATATTATCCTATAAATCCAAAAATTTTGAAAAATAAATCCTTTTTCCTTTGAAAATCCCCCGACTCCCCGGAGTTTGCTTTGTGGGACGATTAAATCCTCATGCCATGTAGGTGGCATGGTTAGCATTATATGCTGGCATTTATTAAGGCCGATTTGAATTTAAAAAATATGACATGTGATAATAAGAAAAAGAAAAATAACAAAATGCCTACTTGACAATATGTAAAGGAAAATAAATATTATCAATATAGAATTAAAAATTTGCCATACATAATTTTTTCTAATAATAATAATAATACATCTTCATATTTAACGAAATAACAATAAATGATCTAAACTTATTTTTATTGATATTTCATGGTGCATAATATATATAATATATTACATATGTTTCATACATGTAGTTTTATTATATATAATACATATAATACACACACACACATATAATTTCTCCACCCCACCCCCCACCCCACCCCCTCCACCCCACACAAGCCCCAACCACCCGTAGCCCCTGAACCCACCTTCGCCACCCCATCCTGTCGAAAATTTGAACAAATTTGAGACAAAACATGCACTGACACACACATAAAAAAACACTTAAAATTTGATCAATCAAATGCTGATTAATATAAAAATTGGTCACATATTTGCATTTTTCATGAGATGGGGACCTCATTTATGCGAAGAAATGGGAGGAAAGACGGCCGGAGGCGACGGAACGGCGAGGACTTTTTGACTAGGTTAATTGCAATTTTAGCCCCACAAGATTAATCATACTACACTATATTCCTCCTATAATTACATCCTATTAATTTGATCAGGTTAAATGCAATTTTTGTCCCATAGGTTTGCCTTAGTTCAATTTTAATTCCATTCATTCACTTTCTCAATTTTAATTTCATAGGTTCTCTATCTTAGTAGTTCTGGAACTTTTTTCACTTTCCGTCAATTATTTAAAGCAAAAAGTGCATGCGCGGAACTTGGCTGTTAATCTCAATTTACTATTGATTTTGGAGGAAATGAATGATGTGTATTGTGATTGCCTATCATTTTGGAGGGTAGAGAAACAAATTGGGGTTCTATTTTGGTTGTTGAATCCTACAGAGATCAATGGTTGAAGAAGGGGATGCAATACAATGCTTATCTAAATAGATTTAACATCGACGTACCTTGTGCGTGCTTTGATTATCAAACAATTGACAAAAAGAGAAAGAAAGTCCCAAAATTGCTAAAAAATAGAACTTATGGGATCAAAATTGAGAACAGCAACACGAATGAGACTAAAATTGAATTAAGGCATACTTACGGGACCAAAAATGCAATTAATCCTAATTTGACCCCTTATTCATCTAGCTCATTTTTTTAGTAAATAAACTAACTTCTATTTAAATTTCAATAAATAAATACTTGTAAAAGTATCTAAAAAAACTTTTTTTTTCTTTCAGCTTGAAAGTTCTTAATTATATGAAGAAATGTTATTAAGTATTCTATCTGATTTTTTCCCTAATTTTTAATTTGCTATGTAAAGTAGTTAGATGTTGAAAGTTAGACTAGTCATACTTGAGCTATGCAAGACAATTTTACAATGGAATTATTTAGATATACTGTTACAATATCAACTTATTTGAACTTAATTTTGGAATAATTTAATTATTGAAAAAAATTATTAATAAAAATTATCAGTAATTTAGTCAATGCATAGTTCATAGTGAATAAAACATAGTTTTTAATAATTAAATCATTAATAGATAAGTTCATTAGTTGATAGTTTAGTGGCATAATTAAATAATTGATTATAAAATTGTAATACATAGTTCAAGCACAGTGACTAATTTAATTTTAATTTCTAACTATTTATTTGTAAAAATAAACTAAAAATTAAAAAGAAAAAGAAATAGAGTACTCTATATATAATCTTAATATAATGAAGAATTTTCAAGTGAAAAAATATTTTGGTATACCCAACTATCTTTATAACTAAAATTTAATTAACAGTTATTCTATTTAATAAAAAATAAGCAAAATGAAAATTTGGATCAAATTAATAACATATAATTGTGAGGAGGAATATATTGCAATGTAATTTATCTTGGGGGAAAAAATGCATAAATTCTTGGGCTAATTACAATTTGCTCCCCCTATATTTTGGTTGATGACTATTTATCCCCTCATTTTTAATATGTTGCATTTGCACCCCTTCGTTACTCAAATCGTTTGCAATTGCTAAAGTGGACGTTGACCAATTTGCAGGTGACTATTGGGGGTGGTCATTGGAATTTGGTACCCTATTTTGCTTTTAGTGTTGGTCTATATAAATGTTTAAGGGTGTGCCTCCATAATAATAGAAACTAATAACGTTGACACACTCGATGTGTGTGCATAATAAAAAATTATATAATTTAATGATATAATAAAATTTTGGTAGTATCTATACTATCAAAATATTTTTAACTATTTTTAATAGATTTGTAAAATTGGTCATAAGTAAAAATAAAATAATTTAGAATAAAAAATAAAATAATTGCAAAGAAAGAAAAATGAAAATAATGTTGGAGAGTATTTAGAGATGAAAGAAGATAGAGAGGGGAGAAGAAGAGAAAGAGCAAAACATAAGAGAAAATAAAAAGAACTTGGAAAAGGATAGAAGACAGAGAAAGTTAGAAAAAAATGAAAAATGAAAAATGAAAATTCATAGACAAAAAATAATGTTAAACCAAAAATAGTTATAAAGGGAGTTCCTTTTTTATATTATCGTATAAATACTTGCAAATAAATATGCATTTACATTTTAAACCATATACTATTAATATATGAATATGTATTCATTAATATATATAAGCTAAAATACATATAAAAGGGCCAAAATAATATGTAATAAATACAAAAATATATTTACACAATTTTCTATTTATAAAATTAAAAATATTTGCATTAAAAAAACTATAAGTATCATATATGTGTATGTATATATATATATAAGTGTGTATTAATTAATATATATAAAATAAAGAATATATAAAATGGCTAAAGTAATATGTAATAAATATAAAAAATGCATTTACATAGTTTTTTATTTATAAAATTTAAATATATTTACATTAAAAAAATATATATGAAATTATACATATATGTATAAAATTATAAAAAACTCCCCCCCCCCCCCACACACACATATATACGTACATATATAAACATACCTTCAATATATTTACATTTTAAAAATATAAGTTTGTCTACATTTTAAAATATAAGTTTATTAAATTATACATACACAAATAAAATTATAAAAACTCTCATATATGTATAAATTTATATATACACACATCTTAATACCCCGAAATTCATAACCTCACGAAGTGTTTATAATATAGACAATAATATTGATTAGCATAGAATTCCATATGTAATGCTTTTTTTTATGTAAAAAGGCTTTCTAATGATTGAATGGGGGGGTGGGCCGTGGGGTGGTTGTTAAAACCCCATGGTGGGCACATGTCGATTTTTTTATTATTAAATAGACAATAATATCTTATGGAGTAATTAATCTAGGAGTTATATATTTTGCACAGGAGTTGAGTTGCAACATTTTTAAACTCTGAGGACTTGATTGAAGCAATAATAAATGCAATTGAGTAAAAGTTAAAAGTTTTAATGGATAATTGAGGGAGAATATAACTTTTGGAAATTTAAGTAGAGACAATGAGGTCAATTATGGGAGACTTAAAAAGTTAAAGGGTCAAATTGATTAAAATCAACAAAGGATAAATTTGATATTCAACAATTAACCCGATGCATAAACGGTAAATGTGACACACCACACTTAACAATCAAATTTTAAACTGTCACTAAATTTAAATTTGACTGTTAAATAGAGGAATACAAACGCGATATTTTAAATATAAAGGGGGTGAACGGTAGATCGATCAAAGTACAAGGGTGTAATTATCCGTAAATTCTTTTCTTGAACATTAGGGTATTTTTGTCCATGACTGTATTTTGTTTAGATTGAGAAGTGTGTTTGTGGGGGGGGGGGGGGGGGGGGGGATTAATTAGTTCTTTTTTGCTTTTGAAAGAGCCATATTTTGTCCAGTCGTACATTGCTTTAATAAATATTTTTCAGAGAGAGAGAGAGAAAAGGAAACACTTCGTACAAAGTTCGCGTTTTTTTTAAAAAAGCTAATCTCATAATTTTTTTACGCGGAGAGATTCCAAACTAGGAAGTCAACTGCTACAGTTGGAGATGCGATCAACCTTCCAGGCGTCTGTATCTCTCAGTTCTCAGTTCTCAACTCCGCCATTAACAATTTTTTTCTCGATTAATACGAAAAGGTATTAAATTTTCATACTATCGGCTGATTTTACGATGTTGATTTTTGGGGGCTTGCGCATTTTCTTTTTCCTTTTTGTTGTTTTTAGTTAAAGAAAATGGAGGCAAGTTCGAATGGAGCAGAACCCGGTTCGCGGGATGAGCTTTACAACATCAGGTTGATGCCTTCTGAGATTTTCTTGAAGTTTAGGAAAGAAACTCAGGGATTTCGTGTTGGGGTTAACTTAGAGGTAATTGTTCTATTGGAGTTCTATACATTGCTGTGGTTCTGTAAATTGTTGATAGCCCGTTATCAGCTATCCCCTATGTGTTATAATTCATGTCTACACTGGTCCTTAAATCTGATAAAGAGCACTTAGGGTTTAGGAGAGATTTAATTTTACTGAGTTGATTGTTGTGGTGATTGATGTCTTTTCATTAATATAAATATTAAACCAGAGTTAGTTTCTAGATCTTGGGATCTCTGTTTCTCTTGCTTTCTGCTATTGCAACTTTAGTTAGTAAGATTAGGCTTTTTCATTTCTAGTTTTCATCAGTTCATTCTCCAGAAACAATTTGTGACCCTGCTGAATGTGTGTGTGTACGTATATATATGTATATGTGTGTATGTGTGATTCTCAGTGTTTCTCCAGTATGTAACACACGACTGCCATGTATATTAGCCCACACTGGATCTCGATTTGCTCAGGAACATCTTTTGTTCGACCATCGATGTTCTAATTAGTGTATAGTAATGAAATAGAAATGGTCCATGCTGGGGCACAACAAAGTTGTGTCAACAAAACTAGAAGTGTTTCTGCGCAGAGACAAATCCAACCATTTTTAATTTAAGGGTGAAAAATTGATACTTTTACAAAATATAGAAGGCATTTCATCATTTGGGGGATGAAATTTAAGGAAAAAATATGTATAATATACAACTCTAGACTTGAAGGTAATGACTGCCATTACTAGTCCCCTTGTTTCAATATAATGCTTGGTTTTATACTTTCTCGATTGCTCAGTCATGTGTCATCAACTGTGGATTCCATGTGGGAGCAACAGTATATTGAGTTATGTTTATCTGCTATAGGCCTGGCACTGCGAATGAAACTGTGGTGTGTATCTGATGCATGTTCTGTTGTAACCTCGGCTTGGACTTGGGGATCTAGAGTGGACATTCAGTTGCAATGAGACAAAATCTTGCGTTTTTAGCTGCATGACATGTATCATTTTATTAATCCTTATTATTCTCAGTTCTTAGATTCTTTGCTTCAATGTAGTTGTATAATGCTCCTTTGAACGACTGCCATGCAAAACTGGTTTTGAAACCTTTAGCCTATGAGCGGAAATGGAAGTTGATATATGAGCCTCTATACCAGGACGTGCAGCTTGTTTCCAAGAAAATTCCTATTACAAAGTACTTTAACCTTCAGGTTTGATGGCCGAGTCTTACTCCTTACCCTGTTTCTTTAGCTATCAATTGCAATAAGAAAACTTCATATTTGAAGATTCCACTAATAAATCTTTTTAAGATTTAATTGCAAAAATCTCCTGCGGTTCGAACACCCCCTGGTGGTTCCTTATTACACCTCCTGCCATTAGCGAGTATCTAACCAAACATTGGGGGTGTTGTAATTTTCATACCGTAGAAGGTTTTTTGAAAACATACGTTACCTTAGGAGGTTTTTTCATGATTAACCCTTTTTTTTAAATTTAGTGCAGGTGGGGGTAGGGTATAACTTTGAGTTGAATGCAATGGATTGGAAATGGAAGGTGACAACATGTTTGGGTGGGGATGGTAGATCTCGGATTCGTAATAAAACATCCCTTGGTTTGTGTCCTGGAGTGGATTTCCGTTTTGGGTGGAGGGCTGATTATGTTGTCCCAGAATTTACTGGGTATGCTACCTCATCCTGGTTTTCATTTTGTTAAAGAGATATTGCCCTTATCAAAATCTTTAACTATGGAGTTCTTGTATTGAAATATGTTGCTATATCATATAATATTTGCTTATGTTTTTTTTTTTTTTTTTTTTTTCCATTTTACTGATTTACTTTTCAAAGCAGCATTTATAAATGCATTCTTTTAAACTTGATTTCGTCCATTTTAACAAACGAATATATCCTACTGCTAATTGGTGTTTTCATGTTTCCCTCTTGTAGTTCTCTGTGGCAGCCATCATCTATCCTATTGGTTGTACTATTGGTCTGATTTGAACTTTCATTCTCTTCCATCAAATCTTCACAGTAGATTGGCAGGCTTCCTCTTTTTGTTTCTTTTTCCCCTTTAATGAAGTATTCGTCTTATTTTTGTCGAGAGTTGAGTGTTTTTGCTTGAGTTCACAATGCTAGTATTATGCCATAATGATCGCATATCCTCGCATTATGTTTTTTATTTTCGCATTCTTGAAGTTTTTAGCTCATCATTCAAATTTGTTTGATTATCTTTTGTAACGTTTTAAAGAATAAAATATCAATTTCGCAGAGGATGTATCAAGATTCCCCATGCCTCAGCTGACCTTGTCTTTTAAAAATGCTGGTTCAAAGTCACTAGTCTTTGCATAGTTGGCTTCAAATAGCTGTTGCTAAAATTTGCCTTGTACAGGGGTGACGGCGCTGATAAGCCGTTGTGTAACACGAACTCTGGACGCTTACAGGCATCTTTTGACAGAATCGAGGCCGTTTTTACACACAGTGATGAAGCATGACAGGTCTTGGTGCATTACCTGCTACTTTTTGTTTGTTAGATACAACTTACTGGTGTGAAGCAATCAGTTCATGGATCACTGTTATTTGAAAAGTAAAAAGCAAATATGTATCAAAAACCTCTGGTGGTGCTTAATGTGTAGTAAGGGCAGATAGAGCTGTAACTTTGTAGGCCAATTGCTGCATGGATATTGTGCCGTTGCTGCTTTAGGTACTGAATATACATATATACATAATTTGAGATTGCTATTATTCAGGGCTTGTTTGGATAGGGTTAGAAAAAGAGTGTTTCTTGAGCGTGTTTTTTATAGTAGAGTTTTTTTGTAATGCCAAACTTTCTGTGTTTGTATGCAGTAATTAAAAGTGTTTTAAAAGATTTTTTTTTTTTAAACTACTTTGGATATATTTATAGAAAAACAAAAAAGAAAAGCTACTTTTGGGGTTCTTTTTATGGCTTTTGTGTTTTCAAAAAAGTCCAATCAAACACAAATTTTTCCATTGAAGTGTTTTTTTTTACTTTTTTTTTCCCAAAAAATAATTGTTTTTCTTCCAAAAAAATGCATCCAAGTGGGCCCTTAAATTGATTTCAATGGTTTGTGGTCATGTGATGGCAATTACAAGTTTTGTGTTATTCCTTTCGGTCACTACTATTATTTGGGATGTTTTTTCTTTTGCAAAGGTGGTGAATATATCTGTTTTATTTTGAATGGAATGTATTTGTAGCTACTGCCTGATAACTTGATCTTGACTCTTTTATTTACGTGAGGGCGGACTTTATTTTATTATTTATTTTTTTTTTGGTGGTTGCTTGTATGGGATTATTATCACTATTAATAGTTGCAAACAAATAAACAGGTTAATTACAACAAAACCCTCTTGAGAGGTTTGGCTCGTTTTTACCTCCTTTTTACCGAACTATCTGTTGAATGAAAATTTACAAACATCCCTTCAACTTGTAGTTATGGGTATGTGTAATATGGAATCAAACATTAGGAGGATATTTATAGCTACTACATGGGTTTTCGGAAAAACGAGCCTACTTTGAGGGTTTTTTTTATTTTTCCGCCTGAAAACTACATTACTCTTAACAAAATATAAGCACCACAATAGGAGATGACATATCTAAATGTAGAGTTTTTATATATATTAGAGAGTGGGTTTTGATAAACTTGTGCAAAATTGAGTTGATCTTTAATATTGTATCACACCCAAACTAGACTCCACCTTGTTGGAGATTTTATCGAGCCAACTACTAGATCTTGGAACTTAGACACCCTCAATTCAACCTTTCCGCCCGAAGTCATCCATGACATTCTAAAGATCAAAATTTGTTTTTCTTTAGAACCCAAAATGCTCTACTGACCCGTTTTGCGTCAGGAAAATTCAATTAAGAATGCATACCTTACTATCCTTAAAGGTCGCGGTTCTTACCTCACCCCCCAGTCACATGCCTGTTCAAAAACATTTGGGCTGTAAAAATGCATAATACCCATAAAGTTCTCGCTTGGAGAATGGCAAATGGAATTCTTGCCACGAGAGATAAGTTGGCACGTTCTGTTTTGTTTTTTTTGTTTGTTTTTTTTATTTTTTTTCCAGTTAGAGGATATTAACTACCCACTTTGTGGGTTGTTCTCTGAAACCCAAAAGCATCTTTTCATTCAATGCCAATTCATAAAAAAAGGCATAGTGGCTTTCAATGGCATTTCAAAATTGATTTATTTAATGAATTCACCATTATTCAATGGATATCTATTCTTTTTGATAAAAAAAATTCCACTTGCTCTTGATTTTGTACAAGAAAAAGAATTTATCATATTTGCTTTTTGTTTGATAGAGGGAATTTGGAAAGCAAGGACATCCAATATTCATGAGCAAGACAAGCCACTTGTGGAGGAAATTGTCATGGATGATGAAAAAAAGGCATTAGAACATTGCGAAGCCCACATGATAAACATGCTCGAGTTCGACAATCACCATTTGCAGTTGAGATGGAAAGCACCTCCTAAGTCCTGGTTCAAAATAAACATTGATGCTGCACTTTTGGAAGGTAGACGCTTCATTGCACTTTTGGTTGGCAATTCTGATGGAGAGAACTTGTTTGCTGCCACTGCACAATCTTGGGTCCATAATGCCACTCAAGCTGAAGTTGAAGCTATAAAAGGAGCCTTTGTTATGGCGGACAGGTTAATGATTTCACAAGCCGAATTTGAAAGTGACTCTTGGGTCCATAATGCCACTCAAGCTGAAGTTGAAGCTATTAAAGAAGCCTTTGTTATGGCGGATAGGTTAATGATTTCACAAGCCGAATTTGAAAGTGACTCAATAAGTGCCGTGAAGATGATACCTTTTACATCTGAAATATCAGAGTGCCATTCTCGTTCCTTGGTTGATCAAAGCTAAACCTCTCCTCCGTATATGGCCAAAATGGAAGCTTAAATATATCAGACGGGCAAGCGAATGCTATTGCTCATGCCCTAGCGAAATGGGCATTTCGTTCTTATTGGGAGGGATATATTCACATAAATTGTATTAATTCTATTTTGTCAAATGCTTAATTCTCTCTTTTTTTTTCAATTAAAGGCACTAAATTACTCATTGGAAAAAAAAAAAAAAATCTCAAGCCCACAACGCACATAGATCATGCGCTTTAGTTTCTAGTCTGGATTTTCTAACTAAATGTAATATTTAGCTTTTTAATTTATATTCCGTGTGGATACAAAGATGATCATTATAAAAATATTTTCTTTAAAGTACATTTGGAATTACTCATACATGTACTCATGTGTGTATATATAATATGAAATATAAGATGTAACTTAACTGGATTTTGGATCTCCTATATATTTTAACTTGATATCTAATTTAGTTACAAAATAATAATAATAATAAAAAAAAACCTCGAGATTTGGCCTGTTTGAGAAAAACTCCGTTGTGGTATGAAATATCATAAATGATTCCTTAATATTTGGCTTTATAATTACAAATTTCACCGGCATTAATGGGTAATTGTTATTATGCAAACTACAGGAAATTTGGTGAAACTGGAAATAACTTGAAGGAATTTTTCGTAATTAAACCCTAATGTTATATTCCGCATTACACACATATGCCAAACGCATTAAACAAAGCAAAATCAGAACCTGTTACATTTATCTTGCAATTGAGTACAATCAAAATTGACCATGAATTATTTTTTTTACCCTGAACCTCAAACCTTATTTTTCAAAATAGCCTTCATTTTGGCCAGGGGACCTTACAACACATATATTTCTTGTCATTGAATCATCTTCAAATCTTCTACTACGCAATCGTGTAATATTTTTTACCGCATTAATCAGTATATGTCACATATATTGATAAATGGTTGATTTGAGAAAATTAAGAGAATTTTTTTTCAGATCATAAATTTTTTCTTTGTTTATTTCAGTTGTTCATGCATACACATATCGTGTATTAATGAGTTTAGTAAAAAATGATGGACGATTGTATAATTGAAGATCCGATGCGCATTCAATCAATCAACCTCTCTCAAATGAAGGACCACTTAGTATCAAATTTTTGTGTGGTTGGCCAACCAAAGCCATGAAACCATTCAAGTCTATGGTCCACAAAAGATTACATATCCCACACACATGTTTGGTTCCACAAAACTACACAAACCATTCCTTGTATTTTATAGCATGCCCCTGCCACCCATCACCACATAAGCCAACAAGTTCAATATATGGTCTCCTTTTTTGGCACCATTCTAACCAGTCACTTCACATATGCTTGCTCTTTTTATTTCTTTTTCTTTATTCTTCATCCTTTCAGAAAATCTTTGCTGGTTTCTTGACGTTCGACGCTACAAACAATTTATTTACAGGTGAACAAACTTACCGCCAAACCATTTGCTTGTCCCTTATTTTCCGATTTGTTGATTCCACCTTTTTTTGGGTTTTTTTTTTTGTCCCCGGTGACTCGAAAAAGGAAAACCAGAGTGAGTAATCATCCGTAATGTCTACAATTTCTCTACGTTGCTCCTCGAGCTATGGCAAACGAGCTTATGATCATAAGTTGCGGAGAATTTCATCCCCTTGGCCAATGTGAGTTAGTTCAAATAGTTTCTTCATGCATTTTGGGCTCCATTAATATCTTTGCATATTTTCAATGTATATTACCGTGGCAGGGTGAGCTTCAAGTCCTCCCCCTGCAAGCAAGGAGAAAGAATTCTCAAGGGGACTTCAAAATCTATCCATTCCAGAAATTGATAAAAAGTTGAGTTTTACAAACGTAAAATTTGAGAGACTGCAAGAGGCGGATGAATTTGGGGAGTTTGTGGCACGGGAGGCTCAACTTGATGAAGAATATTGGGTTAGTCAACCACATCTTCTCTTGTAAATGCATAGCTATATTATTTTAAATTTTAAAGTTACACCTGCCATCCCGAGATTTGCTGCAGTTATGAAACACACCCCGGCGGTTGGTATAATGTCGGTGATTCTCCGCTAATCATATAAACTCTTCCGTTAGCCGGGCTTTGATTTTTTTTGACTCAAATCCGTTAAAAATTAACTAATGCTAGTACATCTCATAAAACGAAAAGTACTGTTAATTCGAAAATGCCCTCAGGGATTTTTTTTTTCTCTCTCTAATTTTGGCCTTTTTAAAAAAGCTCAATCAAATATTCAGTGAAGTGGTTATTTTTTAAAGGGCAAATTACGTCTACACCATTGATGTATGGTATAATTACAAATTAATTCTTTTTGTTTTGAAAATTACAAATAACCCCATAAGGTATTTGTTAATTTAACAAAATTCAACCTTATCACGGCGGGACATAATTACGAGTTTCATTTCTATTGTTTTATACGGGATTTTGAGATAAAATTCGCATGATATTGACAAGTTCAATATGTACAAATTATATATGAAGTCAATTTGAATAAAAAGGTAGTTGCAGTATCGGATTGTAGATAATGAAGTTCGATGGCGGTTATGGTAGTATAAAGTGAAATTATTTTGCGAATATTGGTAGAATAAAAAAAAGAATGAGGGATTCTGCAAGGTTTGACGAGACACATCTTTTGGTAGCTAAGTTGATTACTATGATTGTAGGAAAGTTGTTTTTTTGAATATTTCCATTAATGTTTACAACGAGGTTCTAAACCTTGATGGGATATTTATATTTTTTTAAACAAAAAAAGACTAATTTATAATTATACCATACCTAAAGAAATAAAAAAGTAATTTGTTCTTTTTAAAAAAAAAATAATTTTTCTTTTTTTTTAAAAAAAATACCTATCCAATGAGGCTCTTAATCTTTAGCCATTTTTTATCCACTTTTTATCCAGAGAACATTAACTCTTAGGGATTTTCGATGTTTTACCAATTGTTGAGGTGTATTTCGTAATTACGAAAAACTTTGGAAGTGATAGATGTAATTTGCCCCTTGTTTGATTTTTCATTTTCTTATATCTTTTTATTTTTATCTTTGGGCTAGACTGCAGCATGGCTAAGAGCAGAGAGTCATTGGGAGGACCGAGGAAATGATCGGTGGGTACTATTTTCTCTGTTGAGTAATCAACCTGCATTATAAACTTTTCAGTTCTAATCTTTTAGTTTCAATTCATATTGATTACTTATACTTACAATATTAAAAAGATGAGGCCAAATGAAATTCTTTGCATACAGGCGATATATAGAGGAATCACATGAATATCATTGTAAATAGAACCAAAACTCATCAACCATGCATCATTGCTGCCCAATCTTAATATTTTGTTTTATGATGCAGATATGCTGAGAACCACAAACGTAAATTCACGGAACAGGTATGAGAAAGTAGCATTATTTCCTCAGTGCTAAATTCACCCTCCGTTTGGTTCTAGGATTTTGATAAGGAAAATGGGGTATAAAATTTTTTCTTTGCTTCAAATAATAGTACTCTATGCTTTTATTTTTGATCCTTTTCATTTCCCTTCCACTTTTCCTCACCAAAATCCTTGTTCCAAACATAGCCTTAAAGTTCGTTTGGATGGATTTGTTTTTTTTTAAAAAAAGAAACACTTACTTTTTTCGAAAAAAAAGGTCCTTTAGTGAAGCTTTTTATAAAAAAAAATAGAAGTAAAGAAAAAAAAATCAAAATGTGATATTTTTCAGAAGCTATTTAGATTAGTTTCAAATAAATATATTTTTTAAAGCACTTTTATTTATTTCATAAAAAAAAAGAGCTTGAAAAATACATTTTTTTTTTTGACTCTATCCAAATAGGTTTTAATGATTCCCAAAAATCCCCGAGATCTACCTCAATTACAAAAAAACATCCCTCTATCTAATAAAATTACAACTACCCCACTGACACTAAAAAGTGGAAGGGCTTTCTATAATTGGGGCAACCAACAGGCTAGTAGTTATTTGTAAGACGAAAGTAAATCTCAAGGGTGGTAACTATGACTTCATAGATAGAGGGGTTGTTTTCAATTGGGGCAAACCTTAGGGGGTTTTTGGTTAGGTATCCCAAATTTAAATGAGGGGCTACTTTTACCAATAAACATAATTTTAACTCTGCAATGTACAGGAGTTCAATGGCATGAAAAAGAGATATCACGCACAACTCGGAGAGAAATACAAGTGCATTGTGATGGTACACTAGCTAATAGAAAAACAGCATTTTTGATTTGCCAGAGTTGATATTATCTCATTTCCCAAACACTGTGCTAGTACATACAAGTATCAAAATTATTACTTCTTAAGCTGCAGATATATTTAATTTCTCAACCATTCCAATGCTCTACAAGGTAAGCCTATTATACCAAAAAGAAAAGGAAAAAAAGGAAAAACCAGCAAGCCTCTTTTTGCTAGCTCAGATAAATATTCCTTCTTAATTCTAAAATTACACACACCTCCCTTGTAACTTATTTCTAGCTTACAATTACCCCCTTATGTTGATTAATTACTATGCATGATTAAATGATGGTATACCTCAAATTTTAGTCAAATTTTAAAATTTGTCCTCCCGTGTTTCACCTCATGCTCATCAGGTGAGGAAGGAAGATAGAAATGTGACCGTATTGAAGAGTGTGGTCGGAACCCTGGATTTAAGCATGCGATATTTGTCATACGGAGAGACCTTTCCCAGGGTACGTGTACATATATGCTGCAAAATTTTAATCTTTCATTCACCATATCCTTCTTCTTCTTCTTCTTCTTATGTTTTTTTTTCTTTTGGGTGACAGGAACAGGCCATTAAACCTCCAATTTTCCGCTTGACGGATAGAAAACCCACCAGCATATACGGCTATATTGCAAACTTATGTGTCTCCAAATCAGCACGTCGCAAGGGTATCGCAACCAACATGCTGCAATTCGCCATCCTCTCTGCTAAGCTACGATATGGTAAGAGTACTTAGAATGCACTATTTATATGCAATTACTTTAATGAAAATTACAAAAACATCCTTCTTAATTTGGTCCAAATGCATTAGCTTGTTCTTATCTATAATATAAGGGACAAAAACACTCTGCCCTACAAATTATGATCTATCCTTACACTTTAATCACCAAAATTATTTTTTGTTACATTTCACTATTCAAACTATGCGGAATTAATTTGCATTTTGCCGCCCACAGTAACATCCCGATCAAAAAAGTTGTTTGAAAGTGATCGGCTGTAATGGTATCGCAGTTTTAGAGGTCCAATTGACCACTAAGGAGTTGTAACATTTTGAAATTATATTGGGGGCTTTTGTTCAGAGTGGTGAGGCGAGCCTAGGGATGGATTGAAGGCGAAAATCTCATGTAGTTTGTATGGCAATATATAACAAAAAATAATTCAGTGACTAAAGTGTAAATACGATCATACTTCTAGAGGCTAAGGATATGTTCAATTTGAGATTTCAATTGAAAGATGTTATATTCCAATTGTGTGTGGGATTTATAGATAATGCATTTTGTAAACTTGTTTGATTTGGCATTTTTGAAATTCTTAATTGAAATTTCTCAACATCATTCTCAACGAGTGTTTGTTATAGGCCACTTTCGTGGATTTGAAATTCAAGCCGCACGCATTTCTAGCCGTAGCTTGAAATGCATATCATGACAAATCAAACAATTTTATATGTTTAGTTGAGAATGTTATAAATATTACAGACAAATAAATCAAACACATACTAAGTGTTTTTACCCTTATACAATATTATACATGTTACAGGTGCAGAAAAGGTGTTTGTCCATGTTTATAGAAACAACAAGCCTGCACGGGGGCTGTATCAGAAGATGGGCTTTGAGGTATATATTGTTATCAGTTTTGAATTTATGATCCACTCCTAATTGTTTCTAAACAAAAAAACAAAAAACAAAAATGGTTAATTTTTTCCATCCAGGTTGTTGATGCAGCAACCTCTCAACTCTCCGTCGACAAAGCGTATTTGCTATGCCTTGAAACTTCCAATTACTTAGGACATTCATTTACAAATTAATTGTAAAGACAAATCACAAAAAAACAAAAAAAGGGTGGTTTTATTTGTAAATAATTTAGTTTGAGATATGATGTAATAGCTTTTTTTTTTTTTTTGAACTCCTAAGTGTGTTGATGGTGAAGATTTCACTATTAAAAAAATAATTTAATTTAACACATGCATTTTTTTATAAAACTTTTTAATAGTATCCTATCTGTGCATTTATTGTGACACTTTATAAAAAGTACTGTTTCAATAAGCCACTCTAAATTTCAACTATAATGTATTTATTGTGATATTACAAAGTATCAAAATAGACTATTGTTTCACAAAAATACGCGACACTTTAGCTAGTGTCACTAAATAAAAATTCATTTTTTTGACTAGCTAAAGTATTATATATTTGAGTGTAGCAATAACCTATTTTGACACTATATAGTGTTATAAAAAATACATTATATGGGCGTTTTTGTTTTGTGTTAATACAACGCAGTATCATTTTTGAGTCACATGCTATACTTAGTTGATTTGCAACACTGCAAAGAATGGGCCTATTCTAACTCCAACTCAGCCCGATATAATACACAATATTATAGGATCTAGCAATCTCACCTCAGGGGGTGAGATTGGGGTTGAAGTTGTTGGTGTTAAATGATATTCATTATGAATTTACCAATTAGACCCCAACAATGCATATCATTTTAGTGGACTGTCCTCATTCAATTTATTGCTCTGAATACTCTCATTTCCCCGTCGTCTCCCCAAAAATTTCCAACAACACATCTTCTCCTTTGTAGCTTTGTCCTGGCACAGAGTAATTAAGTGAGACCCTAAACCTACACAGCACAAATTCTATGGAGGCTAATACATGTGCTTAAGTCAACATGAATAAGAAAAACAGATTTGCTACCATCAATTATTTAATATTATTTTTCTTCCCAAATAAGGCAAAAAATTAATCAGGGCAATTCTTTCTTTTTGGGGGAAATTTAATCGAAACAGAATTTATCCACATGACTTTGGTTTGTCACTTGGGCGAGCCGTAAGCCCATAACTGGAAATAGTTGCCTGAAAAAATTGTGCCGCCGGCGCCCAATGTTCGTCCACTTGTTGACACTTGACAATTAGTCAAATTAAAATACTCATTTTCAAGTTATTCATACATACAACTTCAATAAAACTTCATGTTTTTACGGAAATTGATTCGCGGCGTCTTCATTGGGTCTAGGAATTTAGATGGGGATGAATCCTATGGAGAGGAAGATAATACGACGTCGTCCTTGGTTTGGAGGGTTCACATGAGGGAAATACTTAGACTCAACACGCCCTCGTGTTATGGGGTATATGATAGGAACACATATCAAGTGTTGATGAGACGACACAACATGCGTATAGTGACTAATCTAATTTAAATAAAAATTAATTTATTTTAAATCAAAAGTAATTTAATTTGTATATAAAATATTATAATTTATATGATATGTTACTATAGTGATTCTATTGAATGCTCAATTCATTATAAACCTATAATTAATTATTTTATTTTTCTACACTTACATACACTAGTTTTCAAGTTTTTTGATAAATAATATAAATTCTTTCTATTATTTTGTAATAAAAATATGTGGGAATTGAAGTAAATTAATATTTGGCACTAAATTTTTAATTAAGAGGCAATCATATATTAATTTTTTGATAGATAATGATCAAAATATATTTAATAGAAATCTATTAAAAAGCTAAGAATAAATGATCAGGATATATTTGGTTCAATACACTCACATGGTTAAACTTTAAAATTGGATGTTGAAAACAAGTAATAGATAAGTACAACCTGCACAACAGGTAACAGATAATTGCAACTTTTATAACAAGTAGCAGGTACTCTCACATACTAGCCTACCTAATGTTAAACTACTACCAAGCCTACCTTATTTTAGACAAGCCCGCAAAAGTAATGTTTGAAAGGTAATGCGCTTTATATAATAATAATATATATAGTATAGATATTCAACTTTTTGTTTCTTTTATCCTATTTTTCTCTTCAAATTAACTCATATCTATGCATGCTATTATATATAAAGAATAGAGTCTTGACCATAGAGTGCGATTTCGACAAAATTCTCAAAACTTAAAAATTTAAAATTTGTTGTCTTAAAAAATTACTTTGGTTTCTTAATTATGAAGATCTTGGTCGTCTAAACCATTCGACATATGCCAATAACCACATTGAATGATCTTTTAGTACCCTCTTAAATTCATCTATGTACAAACACACACAATCTTTTAGTACTTCTTAAATTCATCTGTGCGCAAACACACACAAAAAAGAAAATAATAACTAGAAAACGACGATCAAACTTATTTAACTTAAGCGTGAGGAATATTTCAATTAAGATATTACTTAATATCAAAAAACTAACTATAAGTTAAAAGTATTAAAGAAATTAAATGGGGGCGCAATATCAATGTATTATCCTTTTTCCTATCTTTATTATTATTATTATTATTATTATTATTATTATTATGATTTTGATTTTTTTGTTTGGTCATATCTTCATTAATGTCACATGAAAGTTTTGGCAAAATCAGGGCACTCACACTTCGATCTATTATCCACGGAATATTACATTTAAGTGAAATAAGCCAAAATCAAACTTTTCAAAACAAAATTAATCTAACAATAATAATAAGCCAAAATCAAACGTTCCAAAACAAAATTAGACTAAAAATAATAAAGACAAAATGGCACATAGTCGAAAAACTTATATTAATCAAAGTTGGTGAAAATAGATACTGGGAGGAATAATATGTTACCATAATTTTGATGATGACTTTGATAATATATTTTGTATTTTATTGTTTGAATCACTAGGTTATCTTGTAGAATATATTTTAATGGCTAGTTTCCATCAAGATCTCCAACGGCTACTTACCCTCACAAGAGGATTTCAAATTGACTTGAAAGTCAAACTCTTGCCTTAATTTTCTCAAACCACTACTTACCTAAAATAGAGGATTGAGTTCTTGCCTTATCGAAAGATCATCCTTTACTATAAATACACAGAAAGATGAAGAAGAAGACAACGATTTGAGTATCAAACAATTTGTGTTTAAGCTTTGACTCTCGTTCATTGTGTATCCCTATAGAAAACTTGTGTGTGTGTGATTTTCTGCAGTAAGTATTAAGTGAGAATTTAGGTAGTATCTGTTCTAGGGTGTACGTTGTTTACCAAGTATTGGTAGTACCAGTGGTCCAATAATGTGTTGCTTACCAAGTGTTGGTAGCACCAGTGGTCCAACAGTGTGTTGCTTACCAAGTGTTTGGTAGTATCACTGGTCAAGCGTCAGTTCCAGAATAGCTCTTCTCACTTTCATTCCATATTATTTTGTTTGGAAGTTATATCTTTCATAAATCTGTATCATTCCACTATTATATGTTTGTGCAGTGTTATTCCGATTCTAACATTAATAAAATTTTGTAGGTTCAAAATCCTAAGTTGAAACACACTTAAGTAGTGGATTAAGCCTCGGTCCAACCACTATAAGTTGATTGTTCACTTTGTTTCAATATTCTGTTAGTTTTATTACACTGGTAATTCCAATCCCGTAATAAATAAACTGAATATTATGTTAAAAAGGGCTAATCCACCCCCTCTTATGCTAACATAATAATTTTTTAAGAATATCTTCTATCTAAATTTAATCATCAGATCAATTAATTATTTTGATAAAAATTTATTAAAAGTTCCAAGTGCGTCAATCCTATGGAATTCTTAAAAAAAAAAAAAAAAAAGAAAGAAAGAAGGATTTTTGAGAAGACCATTTTGATGACTCTTCTATTTTGTATATATTTCATATAAATTCTTCGAAAAATATATATACATGTTAAATTAATGTATAACAAGATTGCTAGTTAATGAAGTAGCCAAGAGCTCGTGTTACATGCGCCTTGTGAATTCCTCTCTTGTCTTGTAGGCAAAAGGATATACCTTGCTCATTTAGTCCATCCCATTTTTGTGTTCGATATTTTTGTCTCCCCTTTTTGGTTCTAGGGCGTGCATGGTGGACATTTTTGTCACTTATATTCTACTTTACTTGGGCTTCACTTCGTTATCGATATATATATATATATATATACATACATATTTGTAATTGCATTCAACATTACTAAATAGTAAATATATATATAAGGAAAGTTTATTTTATAAAAACTAAACTTAACATATTGGGAGACAACATTAGACAAAGCCATACACACGTGAGCAAAAATGAAAATTTTATGTTAGCCACTATAGTTCATTTATATCCTATCCTACATTCCCTTTTATCTAATGGGGACTAATTAATGAAAATCAAATAATCAAGACTTAAAATCAAGATTAAGAGAAATAGACCAAATTAAAAACTTGAGACATTAAATTTCTGACGATATAGGAGAAGTAATAAGTTTTTTTTTTTTTTTTAAATACCTCGCTGCACGGAAAAGTCATATTAATGAGAAAAGATAAAGTTTCAATATTTAGTTATGGCCAATAATATGCATTAAGGGACAATGACTTCTTTTTTGTTATTAATTAAATTAATTTAGTCACAATAATTTTTATCTTGTCATAAAATGGCTCAATAGTGACAAGAGTTGGTGTCTAAGTTGTCACCATCACCAATAAAAAAATAACATAATTTGACACATAATATGGTAGTGTCATATTTGTGTACCTATTGTGACTCATCATAAATATTGCCTCAATAAGTTATCCTGAATTTGAACTATAATGTACTTTTCTTTTTTTGGTCTTAACCACCCGGTTTTGACTCATTGACCAACTAATCCGGATCGAGTACTGTAGAAGCCCACTATGGGAGCAACCCTCCCAACCCAATTGCTCCATTCACAACACCAGGATTCGAACTCTGAATGTTGCTTAAGGGATCTAGCACCATATATTTGAGTATCACAATAACTTATTTTGACACTTTATAATGTTACAAAAGGTATATTTTAGTTCGAATTTGTTATAATTTATTAAAGCACTTTTATAAAGTGTCACAATAGGTATACAATTAAAACACTTTTTAAAAGTGCGACATTATATACGTCAAATTAGATCATTTTTTTAGTCATGTATTGATAATTAATGTCAGTTTTCACATTGGTGACAGTTTTCACATTGTCCTTCGATATATTGTTGTTAACTTTCTTTTTTTCTTACAATGCCTTATTTATATATGTTAAGTGTTCCATATCGATAAAATATAATGATGCAGTGTAGTTTATAATAACTTAAGCAATCTTCCCCTCATGCACTAGCTTTTAAGAGTGAGTTTGGCTCAAATCTCTTCTTCAACACTATGTATATTGTAGGGCGAATTACACTGACCACCCTTGAGGTTTGACTAATTTATGAAAAACTCCCTACTTTTTCAAAAATTATCAAAAACCCCCTGAGGTTATACCAATATTACAAACTTATTTCAATTTTCGAAAATACCCCTTCCCTTTTTTTGGGTAATTTACACTGACCACCCCTGAGGTTAGACTAATTTACGAGAAACCCTCTATAGTTTCAAAAATTACCAAAAACCCTCTAAAGTTATACCAATATTACAACTAGCACCAACTTAGGCTGACTTATCAACAATATTAATTCTTTTTTTTTTCTCTCTGTAATATTGTTATCATAAAATTTTCATGTAATAGATTTGAAAAAAAAATGTAATTATTTATTCAAATAAATATTCTAAATTTAATGCATTAAAAGTATCTACAAACACATCAAGTATGACATATTATAGTTAATACGGAGTAAATTTTATGAGAAATGAGTTAGAGTACTCAAGCTAAATAAAGTTTTCAAGTGCATTATTTAATTTTAATTTTTAATTTCAATCAATGTTTATATTTCTCATTTCACATTATGGATATATATGACGCATATAATTATATATATTTTTCTCAAATATAAATTTAGCACATATTACGTAAGAAAAATTACATGACCACCCCTGAGGTTAGGCTAATTTAGTATAAATCCATAACCCTAAATTCGAAATATTTATTTGAATAAATAATCATATTTTTTTTTCCAAATCTACTACATGAAAATTTTATGATAACAATTTTACAGAGGGAAAAAAAAGAATTAATATTGTTAACAAGTCAACCTAAGTAGGTGCTAGTTGTAATATTGGTATAACCTCAGGGGGATTTTGGTAATTTTTGAAACTATAGGGGGTTTCTCATAAATTAGTCTAACCTCAGGGGTGGTCAGTGTAAATCATCCAAAAAAAGGGAAGGGGTATTTTCGAAAATTGAAATAAGTTTGTAATATTGGTATAACCTCAGGGTGTTTTTGGTAATTTTTAAAAAAATAGGGGGCTTTTCGTAAATTAGCTAAATCTCAGGGGTGATCAGTGTAATTTTTCCTATATTGTATAATTAGATCAAATAATCTGACAAAACTTAGTAAAAATATCCAAATACCACCTTCCTATAGAAGTAAAAAAATATGTTTTTGAAATAATAATTTGGAACCATACTTTTGTCTAATTCTTCAATTCAAATTGATTCTTTAAAAAGAAATTACATAATTAAAGTTTTAAAATAACATTTCTAAAACGAGATTGCATGCAGTTAACGAATTAGCGAAGAGCTTGTGTTACATGCTTCTTGTGAATTCCTCTCTTGTCTTGTAGGCAATAAAATATACCTTCCTCTCCTTGATGCCATTTTGCCTTCTGATACTTTCCTCTCTTCTTTTAGTAGATAGGATGCGGTACATAAGTAAATCACTTAAGTGCTACTTGGTTTTCACTTCTTTTGGAGAATACCCACAATCATATAACGACGGAACCAAGGGGGCTGGTTTAAAATTTTACCTCCTAAAATAAAATTTTGATTTTTATAAAAGTTATATAATAAAAAATTTAATATTCTCTACTCTATTTTATTTTGGTTATTTATTTTTATTTCATTTCATTTCCCATAATAACTAAATTCTCTCTCTCTCTCTCTCTCTCTCTCTCTACTCTATTCAAATTAAAATATTAAAAATTCTATTAAATTTTACTTCTCGCTTCCATCCCAACTAAAACGCTAAAGATCCTATCAAAAATTTTCTTCTCTTACATACCCAACAGTGTTCAACTTTTTCTTCGAAAACAACGTACAAGAAGGTATTGTATACTAATTTTGAAATTTATACATTTATTTATTTCTTGTTTTGTAATTACTTTTTATGCAGAGATTTGAATCTTAGAATTGCTTATATGAATCTTGATAGTTGTTCAATATTAAACTTAATGAGCCTTGATGTTTATTTGTTGAGCTATTGAACTTGAATGAATCTTATTAGTTTGACACTTCATATTTAATTGGGAGTGATTTGGAGAATTTGATGCAGAGAAAAAAGAAAAGATATTTCTTGAGCTTTAAATATTGTTTTTTGATTATGATAACAAAGAGAGAGAGAGAGAGAAAAAAAATCTATTTTAATGCTTTTTGAGCTTTGATTGTATATCATTATGTGTATTTATGTCAATTTTATTTATTATTGTTAAAAAAATTCTTTATTAAATATTTTTTAAATGCAATTCATTATTTACTATAGTTGTTTCTTTTGAAATAGAGAATAACTTATTATATTTTTTAGTGTCATTTTTATATATTATTTTGATTAAGTATAACACTTTTTTTAATTGTAGCACTTCTAATTGATTGTATACGTATAAATATGATTACTTTTGTTATTTTATATATTAATATTATATATAATCCTTATCCTTATACATTTTAATGATCTCGAAAAATTTTTGTTTTCCCCTCAATCAAATTTCTGACTTCATCCCTATAATCATATATGGATATATATATATATATATATATATATATATATATATATTTGTGTGTGTGTTTCCACGCATATTTATCTATCAATTGTAATTGTGGGATCATATAATATGTCCATATTCTATTAAGATCAAATATTTCATGTGTCATGAATATATATATACATATATGTATTAAATATATAAAATATTTAATTATAGTTTGAATGGTCAAAAATATTTTGAAGAAATAGAACCAGACATAAGCTTGTACATTTATATACATTATTACAGACTCTCTTTAATTATATTTTCATTCATCATACTAATTGTCAAATTGAACATGCAGCCCTAAAAACTAAAAAGGAGGAAAAAATTAGATGATTAAAGAAAGAAAATGATAGTGATGGAGTAGCGCTAATTTATAATGAAAAATTAAAGAAATTAATTTCAAAAACTCGTAATTTTGTCCAAAATAGGGATAACAATCAATAAATTGGACTTTCTTGAATGAAATTTTGGCAGAATAGGGTTTTTAGGTTGAAAATTAATTTATTGATTTTTTGGATTTAAATGTTAATTTTAAGGGGATTCCAATACTTTTCCGTTTATTTTATTTTGTTTTATTTTTATTTATTTTTTTAAAAAAAGGGAAAAGGAAAACAATGGACTGTCTGCAAGTCTATAAATTCCTGCATGCTGTGTAGATAGATAGAATATTTCCAGCAATATACTTTCCTCAGGCCACAAATAATTAACAACCGAGCTCCGTCCCTCCCCGATCGAGCACTGTTAGTTAATTCCTCGATCATGGCAGATTATTGCCCATGGCCCTGGACTATTAATGTGGCAAACTTCGTGTCGACAAAACTCTGGTTTGACCCCACAAGCACGGCAAACTACGAAGCCTGGAGAGAGCAGATGCTTTGCCTGATTGAGGGCCAAGACATGCTCGGTTTCATCGACGGTAGCGTTTCGCCGCCTCCTGAAACGCTTCCCGATGGAAACACAAACACAGATTATGTTCTCTGGAGAAGAACAGACAGGCTTCTTAAGGGATGGATTTTGGGTTCAGTTCATGAAAGCATGGTTTCTCAGATAGCCTTCATGAATACAGCAAGAGATGTTTGGTTGGAGTTAGAGAACAAATTTTCTCAGCTCGCATACCAAATTCAAAGTCAAGCCCAGATTAATGCTTCAGCTCCTGCGCCTGCCCCTGCCCCTGCCCCGACGGGTATGGGTAAGATTTATTTATTTTATCTTTTCTTTTTGGCCTCTCAAATATTCCAATTTCATTGCATTTCTCAAAATTCTATCAATACTGAAAAAAATTGACCTAATTTGATACACATAATGAGGCACTTTCAATAAACGTTTTCATTGTGTACCTATCATGACAGTTCATAAAATCACCTTAATAACTATATCAAATATGAACTAAATGTATCTTTTATGACATTATAAATTTATTGTAACACTCAAATACCTGATACTTTAACTAGTGTCACCAAACTAAATTTGTTTTTAATGAGACTAGCTAAAGTATCATGTATATATTTGAGTATAATGATAGTCTATTTTGACACTTTATAGTGACACAACAAATATATTATAATTTAAATTTAGAATAACTTATTAAGACACTTTCTATAATGTGTCACTATATGTATACAAATGTAACACTACTATATTATATGTGCCAAACTATATCATTTTATTAGTAGTTTATATTTGCTACACTCATAGCACTACAAGAAAATTAATTATATTAATGACAAAATATGAAAGTGGTAATGTAAAAATTATCACCGACCTTTATATTATATGACAACACTTGCTATTTTGTCACTAATTGAATTGATTTAGAGACAATTTTTATTTTATCACAACATCACTTAACAAGTAACAACAATTAATATTTTAATTGCTATTATTAATAATTAGTGACACCTGTATGTGACAACTTTTATATCAATACTTTTATATTTAGTAATCAATATTACTTTTAATTGTGTAGTGAATATAAAGTGACTCATTCAGATTAACCGGTATCTGAAGAAATGTTTGACTATCTATTCAAAATTATATATATATGTTAGTTCTACTTTGAACTTATAAGAAAACATAATTTATAAGTTGAGTATCAATCCAAATTTGCATTGTGCCATGTTTCACTCCAATTTTTATAACAACACGAAAAGTTTGTGAGGAGATGTCGGCAACAAAAACTTTTAAAAACTGCGTTTCAAGAGTAAAAAAATTATTTTCATTGATCGAATTAAGGTTTTATTTAATTTTACTAAATTTTCTTCTTTTAGACCATAAAATCTCAATAAAATCAACAAAAATCACACAAATTATGTAAATAAAAAAGTTTGTATTTTAAACTTATTAATATACATTAGTATATTTCGTTTTAGATGATTATTATACACACACATATATATATTGTTTCTTTTTCTTGTATTAATATAAATTGATGGTACAGAGCAAAACATCATGGAGGTCCAAGGAAGAATAGATTTGACAAAATACTTGCCACTTCACAAGGCAGCCCTGCGGGGCGACTGGGAGGCCGCGAAAAGAATTTTCGATGCCGATCCCTACGCAATAAGGGCCGTGCTTAACTCCGGGTGCCAAACGCCTCTCTTCATTGCGGTTGCAGCAGGAAAAACAACAATTCATTTCGTGCAAAAGATTGTGGAAATGATGCCCGATGATGCAATCAAACAAACAGATTCTAGCGCTGGCCATACTGCTTTACACGACGCTGCAGTCGTGGGCAACATCGAAGCAGCAATTATTTTGGTAAACCGAATGCCCAGTTTGCTCTACGTGCCAAATAATCTCGGTTATTTTCCACTCCAGGTAGCAGCAATATGGGCGCAAAAGAGAATGGTTCAGTACTTGATCTCTGTCACCACGGAGCAGATACCTTATTACGGCATGGCGGGACTATATCTCCTTACAGCTCTAATTGTTGCCGAATTCTTTGGTGTGTAATTAAAACATATATCAAGCTTAAAACCCGATTCTGGCCGAAACCAACGTTTAATAACCAACACTGGCTATCCAATTGGTTGAGTTCGGCTAAATCGGGTCTAAATTAGTCCTACCAATCAATTAAATCCTCTTTAATTCACAGATGTGGCATTGGATTTGGTTGAAAAGTACCCGCATTTGGCCAAAATGAGATACCCAAATGGTGATTCTGCTTTGTCATCATTAGCTTGGAAAAAGTCTGTCTTCTCGAATGGACGGCGCTTCAGCTTCTGGGAGCATTTAACTAGTGAGCTCTCTCTCTCTCTCTCTCTCTCTCATCGATCCCCGTTGTGCTTCAACATGTACTATAATTAATTAATATTTGCATGCACTCTAATTTCTACCCTTGCATTTTTTTTTTAATTTGTGCAATTAGTCTACCTCTAATTCTGTAATCCTGCTTCGAAATAATTATTAATCGTTTCTATCCTTCTTTAATCACTTGTATTAATCACAAAAATTACATCCATGTTTGATTTACTTTGATACAAAAATAATTGAATTTGTAAAAGTTATAATCACTTTATATATATTATTTGTTATTATCATCCAATCTCTTTCTTTCTTTCTTCTTTTATTTTTTTTTAAACAGTAATAGTTTATCTTTCTTTTGAGTTGTACACAACAAGATTGTTTTAGATGGGATTCTTGAGCCTTTGGCGTTAGCCCGATGCTTTTTTTCCCCCTTTATTCAGTTGCTTCTATGAGACAATTTACGTCAACTACACACACATATAACATTCTTTACATGCACAATTTCAGGGCCTACAACTGAAAAGCGTATGACGATCAAGCGACAAGCGCGAAGTCTGCTCAAATGTTTGTGCAACCATATGGAAGATATGAGCTTCGAGGAAGCACAAGTCATTTCTAGAATAGCAGTCACTATTGCAGCAAAGGAAGGAAACCGCGATGTGGTGGAAATGGTTATTGAGGCGTTTCCTAGCGCTATCGATTCGACAATACCTTCCGGTCAAAACATGTTTCACATAGCAGTTGAAAACCGTTCTGAAGATGTTTTTAATCTCATTTATCAAATGAAAGATTCTAGATACGCATTTTCGGGTCTAGTAGACATTTATGGGAACAATCTGTTGCACACGGCAGGAAAGCTAGCACCATCTCACAAACTTAATGCGATTTCTGGTGCAGCTCTTCAAATGCAGCGGGAAGTACAGTGGTACAAGGTAACATATATACCTTAATTCAATCTTTTGGACGGTTTCATACTATCACAATAATCATAAAGAGCTTCATATGATACCATGAAGATCAAACAAATTAACTTCTTGCATATCAAGGTTTGTTAGGTCTAGTGCACTGCGCTGACAATATTTATTTGCAGTCATTAATTCATATATATTTCACAGGAAGTTGAAAATTTCGTTCCTCCAAATTTCGGGAAAGAATTCAACAAGAATGATAAAAATCCTTGGATGGTTTTCACAGAACAGCACGAAAAGTTAAAAGAAGATGGAGAGAAATGGATGAAAGATACGTCAGCATCATTTACCATTGCTGCAGCGCTAATTGCGACAGTAATGTTTGCCGCAGCTATTACAGTACCAGGCGGCAACGAAAACAGCACTGGCTTCCCAATGTTCTCCAAGGACATAGAGTTCATAGTATTTGCAGTTTCAGATGCTGTCTCGCTCTTCACATCCACGACTTCTCTATTGATGTTCCTATCCATCTTGACTTCACGCTACGCTGAAGAGGATTTTTTGCGTGCTTTGCCCAAGAGATTAATCATTGGGCTGGCCACCCTGTTTATCTCCATAACTTTTATGATGGTGGCCTTTAGCGTGACGATCTATCTTGTGTTTGGCCGAAAGAATGCGTGGGTTCTCATTCCGGTGGCTGCACTGGCTTGTTTGCCGGTTACTTCATTTGTTCTCTTACAGTACCCTCTTCTTATCGACTTGATGTCTTCCACATACGGCCGTGGCATTTTTGGTAAACAAAGCAATCGTCCTTTCTACTGAAATTTAACAAGGCAATGGCTGATTTTATTGAGTACCAACAATATGTTTTTTAAATAAAGGTCCAATGATTGGTATTTGTAAGTTGCACAAGCGAAGCATAGACTTTTTGTAAGATTAAGTAGAAGGAATAAATTCAGAGTGTGTAACCAGTAAGACAGCCGGTTCTATGTGTGATCTGATTTTCAGAACATTGATTACCACTTCTTTGGTTTCTGATTTGCTATTAGTATTGGTCGTTTTTAACAAATGCATATTCAATGTAGCAGCTCACCACATACTCTCTGTAACTTAGTGAAATACTAAAGCATAATTTCACACTTCCTCCAAATTTTAGAACCCGGCTAATTCCGAAACAAAAACTTATCCACGGAATTCAAATAATATTCTACCTTAGATCACATAAAGCAAGTGCGCGTACGAATGCATGAGCGAATGCAGGTGCACGAGAGCGTAAAAATTAAAAAAAAATTAAATGCAAAAGCACCTTAATTAAAGTGTCTAATAAAAAATTATTTTATATATATATAATATTAAATAATATGTTCAATGCAAAATATAATTCCCTCCAAGGTCACTGCCCGCCTAGCCGCCCCCCCACGTCCGCTTAAGGTTGGAGATTACACTTTGGGTTTTTTTCTCATTTTTGTAACTTTTGTTGGATATCACAAGAATTAAGAATAAATTGTTTCTATCTACTTTTAATATATGTAGATTTGAAAAAACACAAAGATTTTATTTGGGCATGAGAGATTTTTTAGTAATTTTGTTAATTAAACATGGTTGCATATTATTAAGTAGATTTCTTTAATTACGAAGACATACCGTTAGAGCTCCTGGCTTGGTTTTCTTATTAAAAAAGAAAAAGGAACTGACTTTTATCATTCAAAAGCACAAAGTAGATACATTTATTTCAGTTTTGATTCCCATGGTATCCTTCTTAAAACACAAAAAATTACTATACACATATTCTATAATATCCATTACAACAACCAAGAATGAAAATTCAAAAAACCGTGTATGTTAGAGACTGACTAACTTTTTGGATACTTGTATTTGTCTTATAATTGTTGCGGGCATGAGAGATTTGTACTTTGACTATTTAAATTGTTGTGGGCATGAGAGATATATGATTTTCACTCATGCTATATGTGATTTTTGTCCCCTTTAATTGCAGTAAGATTTGTACTTTGTAATTTGTTAATTGTATGATTTAGGAAGAATGATTGGAATATTGACAAAATTCTTGTTCGTTTTCAATTTTCATTGTTCTAGTATTATTGGTATTTTTTCTATTTTTTTATGTATTTATAATATATATATACACATAATATAATAATTATTAATTATTTATGACGTCATACCTGTTGAACCGATGGTCGAACCGATAAGCAGTTAGGCCACCGGTTCAATGTCTGGTCCGGTTCTCAAAACATTGCAACTTTAGTGACAAGATCTTATTGTTATTAAGATTTTGTAACAAGGTCTCATTGATACGAAGTTGACATCGTAGGTGCGTCACAATTTCCAATGATGACAACATAAATATTATGTTGTCTCCAAGTGTATATAATTGACATCAATTTTTTTGTTATCAGTTGTTATATTATCACAAATGCACTCAATTTCTTGTAGTGATTTTTCTCATTAGACTTTCCTTTTAATTGATAATATGCACGTACACACATCATTTACACATTTGCTGTCAGAATTTGATCATTTTAGTTGGTACACATATTTATCACTCATATGATACTTTATCTGACTCGCACTTCGCTTTAATTATACATAATTCAGGCATTTAATTATGCATCATTGTAAAGGCATATATCACTAATTATGTAACGGAAGTAGATTTTATAAAAACTAAGAATGAGTTTAAAATTGATCAATTAAAACCTTATATATGGGATCAAAAATGAAATTTTTTTTGTTAGCAGATCATGTATATCATACATTCTCTTTTATATTTTCCTTTTAGTGGTGAAAGTGAACACATGTAGCTAATTAAAGAAAAAAATACAAACGAAAATGATGAAAGAAAAGTTGGAAGAAGGGAAATTCTAGCGCAGAGCCGGTTTGGTCGAACCAGTATTAATCACATGGCGAATGTTTTACACTTGCCCTGTAAATGGTCGATAATTTAGGGAGAGTGACTAATCACTTGGCAAGTGCAATACACTCACCGTATGATTTGTTGGATTCGATCAAACCAGGTTCGGGTAAGAATTTTTCGTTGGAAGAAATTAAAAGGAGGCACCTTCAATTTCGTCATCCAATAAATGCCCGCACAATCAGCGAACCTTAAACTGACATTTTTTTCAGCATTTATTCACTCACCGTATGATTTGTTCTGTTCAGTCAAACTAGGTTTTGGTAAGAATTTTCCGTTGGAAGAAATTAAAAAGAGGCACCTTCAGCATGGGCAATAGTGCATCTTCTTCTTCTAAGGGTCAAAGTCAGACCAAGCTGTTCAGAAAAGCATGGAATGTGAATGTCACTCCGAAGATCAAGGTATTCCATTGGCGATTTTTGAAAAATATTTTGCCTAAGGCTTCGAATCTCACTAAGCGAAGGAGTGGAGGTTCTTTTGGATACTCATATTGTGGGGAGTCGGAGGAAACTTTAAAACACGTTTTTCTTCAGTGCACTTTTGTGAGACAGGTTTGGGCTTGTGCGCCGTTCTGGTGGTCATTTATTAACAGTTGGGACAGCGATCAATTGAGTTGGATGGAAGGGTTGTTTAGTAAGCTGGTGTTTGCATAAATTTTCTCCGGCCGCGCCGAAGTGGTTGCTCAAGGTTCGAACCAGCTGAGTTCGATTGGAAGGCAGCCAATTCGAAGTGAGCTTTATCGTGTTCGGGTGCGGGCATGCTAGTGTGCAGGAGCACACAAGTGGAAGTCTTGTATTTCGAAGTAAAGAAGCAATACAATTCGAAGTGAAAAATGTAATGCAATTCGAAGTGAAAAATGTAATGCGCCCAAGACTTCTATCTAAAAAACGACTGAATCAGAGTAGGCAAACACTACCCCTGAAGTTCTACTTGCCTACAACTCAAATGTAGGACTTAACAATTTAGCACTCTAAAAAATCGAAAAGGGTCGAAAAGTTTAAATCGAAGAGAAAATAAATTCCAAGACTATGGCTACTCGCCAAACGGACTTTACAGGACTCGACTACAGACACACGCATTGATGACTCGGGCCATATCTATGACAGAGATGCATTGAGCAGTCCCTAAGAACTCTAACTACAAATCGGCCACATTGATGACTCCGGCCATATCTACCTGTGGGTGTATTCAAAGATTGTTCACTCCGACGAGCATTGATTGATTCCGTCTGTACTCCTCTTCATGCATACGCTCGATATGAATGTTGGATACCACTCCGTCGCATTAATATCTCACCTCGAACCGGGCCCAATCCTAGTGAGTGATGGCTACGACCTTGTGACGTTATGGAATGAGTGCATTGATATCCTCACTTCGAGCCGAATAAGGTATGGCTACAAACACCCGTAGCGGTTTCCTACCTACTTGAACTAAAGCTATTCTTTGTTCATTTAGATTAAAAAATCAAAGAAGTGATGACTTCTTGATAGAGAGAATTGTTGTGTTGGATGTTGTGTGTTGATTGATTGATGATTGATGTCTTGAATGACGAATTCGGATACCTTTTATAGATTTCAGGCCGCAACCGCCATCCTTTATTCTTGGAGTTGGCAAGTTTATTCAAGTTAGGCCATTAGAAATGAATGGCAGTCCTTATTTCTAGTTTATAGCAGTTGTGCCATTTTATTTAAATTTCAAACTCCTAATAACACATGGCCTTTATTTTAGGCATATGCAGATATAACAAAGCCTATCTCCAGCCATTCTGTTATTCTTCTTCTAACAATCCCTAGAAGTAAGGGATTTGAATTTTGACTTTATTATTGTATTTATTTTATTTTTCTATTTTATATTTTCAGTCGATTGGGCCATGGGCCATTATTCTATTCTGACCTGGGCCTTCAACATGGGCTCTGTGGACGTGTCGAAGTGGCATGGGCCTTATTAATTCATTTCGGCGTGGCGAAAAGACCCCAATATCAGCCCACTCCGAATCTGATTTCAAAAATTAATTTTGGGCCCAAACAGCTGGAAAGGGTGCAAGTACCATCCTTTTTTATGCTGTTGTGGGTTATTTGGATGAACAGGAATAAGAAGTGGCTGAATGACACTTGGTGGGATCTGGCGGAGGTCATTGCCTTTGCTATGGAATTTGCCGTCAAATCAGTTGACGTTGCAGCGCCATCGTTGGTACTACACTAGGTGCCTGCTAGATTTCAGTGGTCTCCGCCTACACCAGGGTTTATTAAGTTAAATTGCGATTGAGCGAAGTCTAGAGACGGGAGAATTGCTGGCTTAGGTGTGATGGCACGAACCTCCAGAGGCGATGGTGTGGGTTGGCGTGCGCAGGCGCAAGGACGAGCACTTCGAACCAGAACACGTGGAATTATTGGCAGTCTTGGAAGCTTTACTATTGGCGGCTGAGAAGGGCGGTGGTGATTTATAATGGTTGAGAGTGATTGTCTGCCTGCTATTAACAAGCTTTCCTCTTGAGAAGCTGATTACTCCAAATTTGGTGCATTGGTAGAGACTATTAAACAGAGGTCTGCTGTTTTGGGATTTGTAGTTTTCATTTTGTTAGACGACAAGCAAATAAGGTCGCACATGCATTGGCTAAGTGCGTGATAGGACCACACGAGGAGCTAATTGAGTTGCCTTCCTCGATCTCGGATATTGTATTGGAGGAGATCACGTTTTTGAATGAATAATAGTGTTATTCCCTTTAAAAATAAAAAGAGGCACCTTCCAATTTCGCCATCCAATAAATGCCTGCACAATCAGCGAACCTTAAACTGACATTTTTTTCAGCATTTATTCACTTCAAAGTATGATTAATTATTATCTTTTAATGGAAAAATTGCGAAATCGGTCCTCTAACTTTATCCTATTTGGATTTTTTGATAGATGGTGCTTGAATGTAAATAAACTATTGTATTGATTAAAAACAGCTTTCATTCTAAAATGTATGTATACAGTCCCTGCATCAAGTACCTCCTTCAATTTTAAAACTTTCAGGTGCCTTAATGTTTAACGACCATAAATTTTGGGACAATGATACCATTCTGTATATCATTTATATTAAAAAATTATGGCACCTATATGATTTACATCCCTGAATTAGTCCTGCTTTGATCAATTAGCCCCTAATTATAAATATAATTAAACTAAGATTAAGAGTACACAATAAGAAAAAGTAATTTTATTGACAAGATTTAAAAATGACAACATAAAATTATCACCAATGATTATATAAAGTGACAATACATTCTATTTGTCACTAATTAAGTTTTTTTGGTGACAACAATTTTTATGTTGTCACAATATCACTCAATGGTGACAAGAAGTAATGTTTTAGTTATCACCATTAATAATTAGTGACACACCCATAGCGACAATTTGGTGACAATAAATATAGTTATTAGGATTTTGTGACAAGATTCCATTGTCACTAAGTTGTTATAATAGGTGTGTCACTAATTATCACTTTTGAACTACGTTGCCACCTTTTTATAATAAGTTGTCACCATTGACATTGTGCATACTATGTTTTGTGACATCAATTTATTGTCACCAAATGTATATAACTAATGCAAACTTTTTTATTATCACTTATTACAATGTCACAAATTTATTCATTTTTTTGTAGTGGTAATAAACCAAACTTAAACTTAAGACATTAAATTACCAAAAATTAATTTATAATAAAGCTTAAATTCGACGTATGTCACAAAAATGGATAGCAATCAAAGAAATTGAAAGTGGATATCAAAGAAATAAAAAGTCTTTTAAATTACCTTCTATATATATACACACACGCACGCGCGCGCACACACACGCACACACACACACACACACACACACATATATATATATATATGTGTGTGTGTGTGTGTGTGTGCGCGCGCGCGCGCACGCATTGCATAATTACATCAAATATTCGGATAAAACTTTAGTAAAAAGATCCTATTTAATGCCACATGCATGAAGTCCTATAGAAATTTAAAAAAAAAAAAAAAGTTAATGTCACTTGTAGTCCCTGAAGTTTAAAATTAGAATTATTTTAGTTCTTAAAGTTTAAATCGTTGTATTTTGGTCCCTTATATTATAGATAAATAACATTTTAGTCATTTTGATGGATTTTGTAGCCAAATTTCACCAAAAAACATTTATGAGAAAGGAATTTTTTGGTAATTTCACCAACCAACTTTTTTTTTTTGAAACAAATTCTGAACAAAAAGTGATAAAAATGCCTTTAAGTAAATTTTATGGTGAAATTTATCTAAAAAAATTCATTGAAATGACCAAAGTGTTATTTATTTGTGATATAAAGAACCAAAATGTAATGATTCAAACTTTAAGGATTAAAGTGATTCGAACCATCAAACATCAATGATCATTAGTAACATTAACCCAATAAAAAATATATATTTTAAAAATAATTATTTAAAACTTTTTTCTAATTCTCTAATTCAAATTAATTCTTTAAAAATTACAAATTAAAATTAAAGTTTTAAAATAGCATTTCAATTTAAAACAAGATTTCATGTAGTTAACGAAATAGCCAAGAGCTTCTATTACATCGAATTCCTGTCTTCTCTTGTAGGCTCAAGCTCCGCCCCTCCTTACTCACCTCGACATCTATAAAAAAGCCCTTTCCCCAACATTTAATAATTTTTTAATTAATAAGAATAGGGCTTGCTTAAGAACCGGCGGAATTCCTGTCTTCTCTTGTAGGCAATAGAATATACCTCCCCCTACTTGATCTTATAATTTTGTCTTTGATACTTTATTTCTCTGTTTTTAGTTGCTAGGACATGGTACACGTTAATCATTTATTTCGTACTTTACTTGGTTTTCACTTCATTAATTATGGAGAATATTATCACTACAAGAAAATAAGTAAAAAGTGATAATTAAAAAATTATCAATAATTATATACATTTAGTGACAAAAAAAAAAATTGTAACATAATGATGACAATTAGTTACAACATAGTGTTTAAGTTGTCAACATTAACAATTAATAACAAACCTATTGTGGTAACTTAACGACAATTGTTTTCACCAAAAAAAAAAAAAAAAAGAAACTTATAACGACAATGGACTTTTGTGTAAAAATTTCTATTGTGACCCAGTTGTCACTATAGGTATGTGTCATTAATTGTCATTCGGTGACAACTAAAAAATTAATTATTATCACCTATTGAATGCTATTATGACAAAATAAAAGTTATTGTTACTAAAAAAAGGTAATTAGTGACAGTGACACGAATTATTGCCATTTAATATAAAGATTAATGTCAACTTTTATACTTTGTTACTAATATTACTTTTTGTTGTAGTGTAAATAAAAATGGAGAAATATATTGTATTTGTGGGATCATATAATATCTCCATATTCCATTAATGCTAATCAATTTCCTCAAAGATCATATTTTCTTGTGTGATGAATATATAAATATATATATATATTGAATATAATATTTAATTTAGTTTGAAGGGTGTGAAATATTTTGAACTCGTAGTTCATTTATATATATACATTATACATTCTCTTTTATATTTTCATTCATCCAATTTGTCAAAGTGAATCTGCAGCTCATAAAAATAAAAAGTAGAAAAAGATAGAGAAGATTAAAGAAAGAAAACGAGAGAGATGGAATAACGCTAATTTGTATTGAGAAATCTAAAAATTAATTCAAGAAACTCAAGAGTAATTTTATCCAAAATAGGGGTTAATAATCAATAATTGTACTTTACGGAAAGAAAAATTGGAGGAATAACTTTTTTAAAATATTGAAAGTTAATTCATTGGCTTTTAAAAATTAATTTTAAGAAGTTTTTAGTATTTTTTTTTCCTTTTTTCCAAAAATTAAAAAAAAACAAAGGAAAAAAATAGAGTCCTAAAGAAAATAACACATTTGAATATTTTGTTTCATTGTCTATCATATTTCAACTCAAATTAATTCACGTACCGGGTGTATATAATCCAAATTAAATGAAATATTTCTTTTTCAAAAACCTACTTATTGCAATTTGCATGCAATTATAGAGCGTAACAGAGTATAAAATATCGAACAGAACAAATTATCTAAATTGAGGGGGAAAAAATAAAGCTAATTAAACACGGATATTGAAATAATATATTTTAAAGAATTATGTTTTAGTCCAAGAAATTAAATTTGTATATTACGATTTTCGATCTATGCCATTGCCTGTTATGTTTTATGGATACATGTTAAGTGTAAGTAATTCATAATCAAGTAGTTAATATTTTAAAATACATATATATATATATTACACCTCATATGTAATTATAAAATATAATATAGAAATCAAATGAAATATTGAATAAAAAAAATGAATAGAACATTAAAAAAGTAAAATAAAATAAGGCAATTAAAACAGGAATATGGACTGCCTATAAATTCATTGGGTATAGATTTCCTCCGACAACAAATAACAACTAATCGCTTTCCTTTATGGCTTCCTCACAATCAGCTCCTGCCCCGACAGGTATGTTCAAGATCTTTCTTTTTTTCTTTTAATTATTTTCCCTTTCAAACATTCCAATTTTATTGCATTTTTTAGCAGTTCGGATCCTCTATTGTATAATCGTGTTACATCGTCTATTACACTAATAAATACACGCTATGTGTATTGGTGAGCGATCGAGATAAGGAAAGAGAAAAACTGATTATATGGAAAATTCTCTTTCTTTTATCTCGACCGCTCACCAATACACGTACCGTGTACTGACGAGTGTAATAGAAAATATAAAACGATTATGTAATAAAAGATTCGAACTGATTTTTTAGGCAATGGGGAAATGTCAGATTGTCTCAACCCCTTAATCTAACCTCCAAACTTAATTTAGTGTTTTGACCAGCTTGTACTTTTATAAGTTGCGAGAAGTACAAGAAAAATAACAGAAAAGCCGACAGCGACTCCCATGCTCAATAAAATCATTGGTTGACATATAAATTTAATTTTGTAGTCTTACAATGAATTAAAAAATAAAAAATTGGATACATATTCAGAAAAAAAAAAATCAAAGTAAAAGAATATAACAAAGGTGCTTGCATAAATTCTTATAAAATCAAAAAGAAAAAGGAAAAGGAAAAAATAAAGTAAAGAAAGGTCCTAACATAAGTAATCATTTGCAAATTCCAAATTACTTTGATCATTTTTTTTTGGTTGGTAGTTCACAACTTGTGAAATATGTTTTCTCTTTGTTTGATTTCATAGAATTTTTTTTTTCTTGTATTTCTTTTTTTCTAATTCCCAATTATCTTTACTTCCTCACTATATTTATGTCTTGGTGCCACATTTCTTTTCATTTCAACCGACAAGGGCTGAATAAAAATTTATTTTAAATATTTCTCTATTACTAGATTGTAATTTTTTTCGTAAATGTAATAATACAAATAAATATAAACTACAATTTTAAAGTTAAAATAATAACAACAAATTAATGACACCTTTCTAAATGAATTTCAAATATATTTTGATACTCTTTTACAAAGATAGTTGCAACGAATAAATTATTTAAAAATGGCAAATTGCACTTCACCCCCTAAAAAGTTTTAGTTTTGGCGCTATACTCCTAATTTAATAGAAAGCACTTTGTTCCCCTTGAATTAATTAGTTTCACTGGAGCATTTTGCCCCCCTATTAACTTTATGGCAATCCCTAGTTCATCATTATTGAAAACGCCTTCCCAAATGCCAAATTCTAGAGTCGAAGTCAAGCTTGAAAGTTACCTTTATTCCATTCCTTCAACATCTGAAGAGTTAACCCTCGAAATGAATGCAAGCCTTTGATACAATAGTACCATTAATTTCCTTCCAATGATATTCTTGGTTAGTCTTTATCCCTCTCCCAAGTGAGTGAAGTGAGCCATTCCATTGTCCTTGGGTCACAAAGAGTATAAGAATAAGCAAGGAATTTCCTTACTTATGTATTTAAGCTCGACATGGCCTTTATGTGGATATCAAAGGCCAGGGGGCTATTCCACTTACCTATACTGATAAAAATTCGACTCCACGAGAAATTAAATAAAAAGTCACGGAATCGGCCCATTTCTTGCGCATACCAATTGAAGTTTTTTGAGAAAAAGAACTGGCACTTGAATGGCAAAATCACATGCACCATTCTACTTCACCCATTGAATACTGGTTAATGGCTCGAACTGTCAAACATGAATTTCACATGACCTATGTTATTTCTTGCATTTTTCATGTTGTTCATTTCATATTTTTAGAATAGTTATTTTGCTTGAAATAATACATATTCTATCTCGAGCTACATTGCTCGATGGAGGAGTCCAACAAGATTAAATACATGTTGTCCCCTTAAATTATTTGAACTTAAGCACTTTGCCCCTTAATGGATTTTTTAAAATATTTATATTACTTTGGCCCATAAATTTATGTTTTTTTTTTTAAATACACTTAATCCCTTCAAAATATATTATTTAGCATTTATCGTTTGAAAGTTTTTATCATTTTTTATGTATGGTTTATTTTTCACTATAATAACTATATATAATTGAATTAGTCTAAATAATATATATTTTAAATTAATTTTACCAATCCATATGTTTAACTACTCAGTTTACCTAATCAGACCAATCTAAACTGCATATTTGAGAGGCAAAAATACAATTTTAGGACAGTATGTTGCACGTTCTATGATTTTGGGATATTAACTTATTCAATTTCAATTTTAGAACATGAATTTGACAATTTTTAACACATTTAGGACAAACGGTGTCCAATAGCCAAAAAAATACACGTGGCATCTTAATTCATTGCTGGCAAGTTTGGGTAGAAATATTTTGATTTAATGTACAATAAATTTTACAAATAAAGCTTAGGTGGCAATTTTTTTATATTTTTTCAAATTTTGATTTATCATCATAATTTTATTTATTTATTTATTTATTTTTCAATGTGAAAAAAATTAAAAAAAATTCCAATTCAACCTCACCCCCCCCCCCTCCCACCCCTTCCCTTCCTTCAGCGCCCACCCCCCAACCCACCTCACCACTCACAACACTGCCGCCCAAGCCCCCTTCCCAGTGTTGTCGCCCCTCGACCCCTCCTCCCAGCGCCGTCCCCCCACCCCCACCCCTCGCAGCGCCGTCGCCCCCAACCCACCCTCACAAAACCATAATCCCCACCCCCTGTCGCCTTCTTCTCCTTCTACCCCTTCCTTCTCGATTTCTCTCTCCCTTTCTCTCCCTCCCTCCCTCCCTCTCAATTTCTCTCTCTCTCTCTCTCGCTCCCTGGCTTACTCTCTCTCTCAATCGATCTCTCTCTCTCTGTCCATCTCTCTCCGGTGGGTTTGGCCAGCGACTAGCGGCTGCGTTTTGTGTGTATATATACATATATATCATGTTTGTGTATTTATATAATATGTATACATGTATTCTGTGTGCGTGTGTATACATATTTATATATATATATATTTTTGTATTGTATTTATACACAAGAAATTTAATTTATTTATTTATTAAATATACATTTTTTATGTCCCTTCAATTTCATCTTATTTGGATTTCCAAGTCAAACAAAAATGCCAAATAAGTAACATGTCACATATTACGCGCGTGTCCAAACCTTCAAAATTTTCAACCGGTGACCGTCAATTTTCGGCGAAATTGCTAATTACGATGCAAATTGTCCTAAATGTGTCGAAAATTGTCAAATTCTTGTCCTAAAATTAAAATTGAATAAGTTAGTACTGTTCTAAAATCACAGAACGTGCAACATATTGTGCTAAAATTGTATTTTTTTGTCTATTTGAGAAGATGAATAGTAACTTTATTTTTTCTCAACCTACATTTAAGAGGGTTATGATTGAACTATATAATATATTAACAAAAAAAAATATTATTTATTGGAATATATTCACATGTTCAACTATACCCTTACTTTTTACCATTCAATATTATTAATTGTGGTCCTAACAACAACAACAACAACAACAATAATAATAATAATAATAATAAATCAATCACATTTTTTTAATAGTATATATATATATATATATATATATCAGTTAATTAAGTTATATATGAGTAGTATTTCATTAGCTTTCTTTTTCTTTTTTCTTGTATTAATGCAAGTTTATGGTAAAGAGAAGTACTAATGTGATTGGAAATGTTGCAGAGCAAAACAACAAGGAGGCATCATCACCAGCAATGCAGGGAAGATCCCCAATAGGAGACTTGAAGGAATACACCGTGCCACTTCACAAGGCAGCATTACGGGGCGATTGGGAGGCTGCCAGAAAAATCTTCGAGGCCGATCCCGATATGATGAATGCCGTACTCAACAATTGGGGCTTGACGACTCTCTTCGTTGCGACTGGAACAGGAAAAGTAGCACTTCATTTTGTGCAAAAGATGGTGGAAAAGATGCCCGACGACGCAGTCACACAAGCAGTAACTACCCTAACTCTTTTACACCAGGCTGCAACCGCAGGCAACATCGGAGCAGCAACTATTTTGGTGAACCGAATGCCCAGTTTGCTCTACATACCAAATGATGTTGGTGATTTTCCAGTCCAGACAGCAGCAGTATTAGCACAAAAGAGAATGGTTCAGTACTTGATATCTGTCACCAACGAGCCAACACCTTATGAGGGAAAGGCGGGACTCAGATTGCTTATATCTCTCATTGAAGCTGAGTTTTTTGGTGTGTAATTAAAACAACCTTAAACCAGCTGCCTGCCTATATACCATAATTTTCAATTATTAATCATACAATTAGTATACATATCAATCAACTAACTCCTCGCTATTTCATCATATATAATGGTGGTCTCACAGATGTGGCATTGAATTTGGTTGAAAAGTACCCGCATTTGGTCAAACTGAGATTCCCCGGTGGTACTTCTGCTTTGTCACGTTTAGCAGAGAACAAGTCTGCCTTCTCAAATGGACGGCGTTTCAGCTTCTGGGAACGTTTAACTACGATGTCTCGTGAGCTCTCTCTCTCTATTCTCTGTCTTTCTCCATTTAATTAATCGGTTGCTTCTATATGTTAAACAATTTATGTCAAATGCGAGCGCGCACACACAATTTCAGGGCCTACCACGGAAAGGCGAATGATGATGAATCAACAAGCACGAAATCTAGCGAAATGTTTGTGCAAGCATGTGGAGACTATGAGTTTTGAGGAAGCAGCATTTATTTGTTACGATGCAGTCAGCATTGCCGCACAAGTAGGTAATAGCGATGTGGTAGAAATGGTTGTAGAGGCGTTTCCTAATGCTATTTATTCGGAAAGAACTGCTTCCGGTCAATTCATATTTCACATGGCAATCGAAAACCGTTCTGAGGATGTTTATAATCTCATTTATCAAATGAGTGATCATAAATACTCATTTTTAGGTAATATAGACAAACAAAACAACAATTTGTTGCACGCGGCAGGAAAGCTAGCACCATTACACAAACTTAATGAGATTTCTGGTGCGGCTCTTCAAATGCAACGGGAATTACAATGGTACAAGGTACAACATATTTGCATTAATTAATTCAATCTTTTGTATGCCTGTGTACTTCCACGATAAGTAATTATAAATAGATTTTATACGTCAATACCAGGAAGTTGTTTGACTGAAGAAATTTCTTGCATATCAATTTTGTTAAGTCAAGTGCAACGGACATACAATATTTACCGGCATTAGATTCTTTTCATTAGACAAAATATTTGAAATGAAATGACAATCCATCTTCTCTGGACGAAGAAATACATCAGTCTCATGATCATCTATAATAATAGTTTGGCAATGTATGTTTTCACAGGAAGTTGAAAAGTTCGCCCGTCCAAATTCCAGAAAAGCTACCAACAGCGATGGTAAAACTCCTTGGATGGTTTTCACTGAAGAGCACAAAAAGTTAAAAGAAGATGGAGAGAAATGGATGAAAGATACGTCAGCATCATATACCATTACTGCTGCACTAATCACAACAATAATGTTTGCCGCAGCTATTACAGTACCAGGCGGCAACGAAAACAGCACTGGCTTCCCAATGTTCTCCAAGGACATACAGTTCATAGTATTTGCAGTTTCAGATGCTGTCTCGCTCTTCACATCCACGACTTCTCTATTGATGTTCCTATCCATCTTGACTTCACGCTACGCTGAAGAGGATTTTTTGCGTGCTTTGCCCAAGAGATTAATCATTGGGCTCGGCGCCCTTTTTATCTCCATAACTTTTATGATGGTGGCCTTTAGCATGACGATCTATCTTGTGTTTGGCCGAAAGAATGCATGGGTTCTTATTCCGGTGGCTGCACTGGCTTGTTTGCCAGTGACTTCATTTGTTCTCTTGCAGTACCCTCTTCTCATCGACTTGATGTCTTCCACATACGGCCGTGGCATTTTTGGTAAACAAAGCAATCGTCCTTTCTACTGAAATTTAACAAGGCAATGGCTGATTTTATTGAGTACCAACAATATGTTTTTCAAATAAAGGTCCAATGATTGGTATTTGTAAGTTGCACAAGCGAAGCATACACTTTGTAAGATTAATTAGAAGGAATAAATTCAGAGTGTGTAACCAGTAAGATGGCTGTTTCTATGTGTGATCCGATTTTCAGAACATTGATTACCACTTCTTTGGTTCCTGATTTGCTATTAGTATTGGTCGCTTTCAACAAATGCATATTCAATGCAGCAGCTCGCTACATATATATATATTCAATGCATGAGAGCGTAAAAATTAAAAAAAATTAAATGCAGAAGCACCTTAAAGTGTCTAATAAAAAATTATTTTATATATAATATTAAATTATATATTCAATGCAAAATATAATTCCCTCCGACATCGCCGCCCGCCTAGCCGACGCGGGGTTGGAGATTACACTTCGGGTTTTTTTCCATTTTTGTAACTTTTGTTGGATATCACAAGAATTAAGAATAAATTGTTTCTGTCTACTTTTAATACATGTAGATTTGAAAAAACACAAAGATTTTATGTGGGCATGAGAGATTTTTTAGTAATTTTGTTAATTAAACATGGTTGCATATTATTAAGTAGATTTCTTTAATTACGAAGACACACCGTTAGAGCTCCCGGCTTGGTTTTCTTATTAAAAAAGAAAAAGGAACTGACTTTTATCATTCAAAAGCATAAAGTAGATACATTTATTTCAGTTTTGATTCCCATGGTATCCTTCTTAAAACACAAAAAATTACGATACACATATTCTATAATATCCATTACAACAACCAAGAATGAAAATTCAAAAAACCGTGTGTGTTAGAGATTGATTAACTTTGTGGATACTTGTATTTGTCTTATAATTGTTGTGGGCATGAGAGATTTGTACTTTGACAATTTAAATTGTTGTGGGCATGAGATATATATGATTTTCACTCATGCTATATGTGATTTTTGTCCCCTTTAATTGCAGTATGATTTGTACTTTGTAATTTGTTAATTGTATGCTTTAGGAAGAATGATTGGAATGTTGACAAAATTCTTGTTTCGTTTTCAATTTTCATTCTTCTGGTATTATTGGTATTTTTTCTTTTTTTAATGTATTTATAATATATATATATATACACACACATAATATAATAATTATTAACTATTTATGACGTCATACCGGTTGAACCGATGGTCGAACCGGTAACCAGTTAGGCCACCGGTTCTATGTCCGGTCCGGTTTTCAGAACATTGCAACTTAGTGACAAGATCTCATTATTATTAAGATTTTGTAACAAGGTCTCCTTGTCACGAAGTTGACATTATAGGTGCGTCACAATTTCCAATGATGACAACATAAATATTATGTTGTCTAGAAATGTATATAATTGACAACAATTTTTTTATTATCAGTTGTTATATTATCACAAATGCACTCAATTTCTTGTAGTAATTTTTCTCATTAGACTCTCCTTTTAATTGATAATATGCATGTACACACATCATTTACACACATTTGCTGTCAGAATTTGATCATTTTAGTTGGTACACATATTTATTACTCATATGATACTTTATTTGACTCGCACTTCGCTTTAATTATACATAATTCAGGCATTTAATTATGCATGATTGTAAAGGTATATATCACTAATTATATAACGGAAGTAGATTTTATAAAAACTAAGAATGAGATTAAAATTGAACAATTAAAACCTTATATATGGGATCAAAAATGAGATTTTTTTGTTTGTTAGCAGATCATGTATATCATACATTCTCTTTTATATTTTCATTTTAGTGGTGAAACTGAACACATGCAGCTAATTAAAGAAAAAAATACAAACGAAAATGATGAAAGAAAAGTTGGAAGAAGGGAAATTCTAGCCCAGACCCGGCTCGGTCGAACCAGTGTTAATCACATGGCGAGTGTGTTACAATTGCCCTGTGAATAGTCGATAATTTAGGGAGAGTGACTAATTACTTGGCAAGTGCAATACACTCACCATATGATTTGTTGGGTTCGATCAAACCAGGTTCGGGTAAGAATTTTCCGTTAGAAGAAACTAAAAGGAGGCACCTTCAATTTCGTCATCCAATAAATGCCCGCACAATCAGCGAACCTTAAACTGACATTTTTTTCAGCATTTATTCACTTCAAAGTATGATTAATTATTATCTTTTAATGGAAAAATTGCGAAATCGGTCCTCTAAATTTATCCTATTTGGATTTTTTGATAGATGGTGCTTGAATGTAAATAAACGATTGGGTTGATTAAAAACAGCTTTCATTCTAAAATGTATGTATACAGTCCCTGCATCAAGTACCTCTTAAATTTTAAAACTTTCAGGTGCCTTAATGTTTAACGACCATAATTTTTGGGACAATAATACCATTCTGTATATCATTTGTATTAAAAAATTATGGCACCTATATGATTTACATCCCGGATTTACTCCGCTTTGATCAATCAGCCCCTAATTATAAATATAATTAAACTATGATTAAGAGTAATAAACCAAACTTAAACTAAAGACATTAAATTCCTAAAAATTAATTTATAATAAAGCTTAAATTCGACATATGTCAAAAAATGTATAGCAATCAAAGAAATTGAAAGTGGATATCAGAGAAATAATAAGCTTTTTAAATTACCTTCTATATCTATATATATATATATATATATATATACCCACACACACGCATATATGTATATATATATGTGTACATTGCATAATTAGATCAAATATTCGGATAAAACTTCAGTAAAAAGATCCTAATTAATGCCACATGCATGGAAAAAAAAGTTAATGTCACTTGTAGTCCCTAAAATTTAAAATTAGAATTATTTTAGTTCTTAAAGTTTAAATCGTTGTATTTTGATCCTTTATGTTATAAATAAGTAACATTTTAGTCATTTTGATGGATTTTTTAACCAAATTTGATCAAAAAACATTTATGAGAAAGAAATTTTTCGTTAACTTTCACCAACGAACTTATTTTTTTGAAACAATTAAATTCTGAACAAAAAGTGATAAAAATGTCTTTAAGTCAATTTTACGGTGAAATTTATATAAAAAATTCATTGAAATGACCAAAATGTTATTTTATTTGTGATAAGGAACCAAAATGTGACGATTCAAACTTTAAGGATTAAAGTGATTCTAACCATCAAACATCAAGGATCATTAGTGACATTAATCCAATAAAAAATATATTTTTTAAAATAATTATTTAAAACTTTTTTCTAATTCTCTAATTCAAATTAATTCTTTAAAAATTACAAAATTAAAATTAAAGTTTTAAAATAGCATTTCAATTTAAAACAAGATTTCATGTAGTTAACGAAATAGCCAAGAGCTTCTGTTGCATCGAATTCCTGTCTTCTCTTGTGGGCAATAGATTATACCTTCCTCTACTTGATCTTATAATTTTGTCTTTGATATTTTATCTCTCTTTTTAGTCGATAGGGCATGGTACACATTTTAATTATTTATTCGCTACTTTACTTGGTTTTCACTTCATTAATTATGGAGAATTAAAAATGAGTAAAACGTGATAATTAAAAAATTATCACTAATTATATACATTTACTTAAAAAAATTGTAACATAATGTAATTACAACATAGTATTTAAGTTGTCAACAATAACAATTAGTGACAAACATATTGTGGTAACTTAACGACAATGGCTTTCACCAACAAAAAAACTTAACGACAACGGAATTTTGTCATAAAGTTATAGTAACAATTTCTATTGTGACCAAGTTGTCACTATAGGTGTATGTCATTAATTGTCATTGGTGACAACTAAAAAATTAATTATTATCACCATTGAATGCTATTGTGACAAAATAAAAGCTATTGTTACTAAAACAAGGGTAATTAGTGACATGACACGAATTATTGCCATTTAATATAAAGATTAATGTCAACTTTTGTACTTTGTTACCAATATTACTTTTTGTTGTAGTGTATAAAAAAAGAAAAAAAATGGAGAAATATATTGTATTTGTGGGATCATACAATATCTCCATATTTCATTAATGCCAACCAATTTCCTCAAAGATCAAATTTTCATGTTTGATGAATATATAAATATATATATTGAATATAATATTTAATTTAGTTTGAAGGGTGTGAAATATTTTGAAAAAACAAGAACCAAACACAAGCTCGTAGTTCATTTATATACACATTATACATTCTCTTTTATATTTTCATCCATCCAATTTGTCAAAGTGAATCTGCAGCTCATAAAAATAAAAAGTAGAAAAAGATAGAAAAGATTAAAGAAAGAAAACGAGAGAGATGGAATAACTATAATTTGTATTGAGAAATCTAAAAAATTAATTCAAGAAACTCAAGATTAATTTTATCCAAAATAGGGATTAATAATCAATAATTGTGCTTTACGGAAAGAAAAATTGGAGGAATGACTTTTTTAGAATATTGAAAGTTAATTCATTGATTTTTAAAAATTAATTTTAAGAAGTTTTTAGTATTTTTTTCCTTTTTTTCCAAAAATAAAAAAAACAAAGGAAAAATAAAATAGAGTCCTAAAGAAAATAACACATTTGAATATTTTGTTTCATTGTCTATCATATTTCAACTCAAATTAATTTCTTTTTGGTATATATAATCCAAATTAAATGAAGTATTTCTTTTTCAAAAACCTATTTAATGGAATTCGCATGCAATTATAGAGCGTAACAGAGTATAAAATATCGAACAGAACAAATTATCTAAATTGAGGGGGGAAAATAAAGCTAATTAAACAGGGATATTGAAATAATATATTTTAAAGAATTATTTTTACTCTAAGAAATTAAATTTAGTTAATATTTTTAAATATATATATATATATATATATATTACACCTCATTTGTAATTATAAAATATAATATAGAAATCAAATGAAATATTGAATAAAAAAAAATGCATAGAACATTAAAAAAGTAAAATAAAATAAGGCAATTAAAACAGGACTGCCTATAAATTCATTGGGAATACGTTTCCTCCGACAAAAGTGACAACTAATCGCTTTCCTTTATGGCATCCTCACAATCAGCTCCTGCCCCGACAGGTATGTTCAAATCTTTCTTTTTTTTCTTTTAATTATTTTCCCTTTCAAACATTCCAATTTTATTGCATTTTTTAGCAGTTCGAATCTTCTATTATATAATTGTGTTACATTTTCTATTACATTAATCAATATACGCCACGTGTATTGGTGAGCGATCGAGATAAGAAAAAAAAAAAACTAATTATATGAAAAATTCTCTTTCTTTTATTTCGATCGTTCACTAATATACGTGATGTGTACTGACGAGTGTAATAGAAAATATAAGATGATTATGTAATAAAAGATTCAAAATGATTTTTTAGGCAACGGGGAAATGTCGGATTGTCTCAACCCCTTAATCTAACCTCCAAAATTTAGTGTTTTGACCAGCTTATACTTTTATAAGTTGCGAGAAGTACAAGAAAAATAAGAAAAAAGCCGACAGTGACTCCCATGCTCAATAAAAACATTGGTTGACATACAAATTTAATTTTGTAGTCTTACAATGAATTAAAAGATAAATAATTGTATACATATTCAGAAAAAAAAAATCAAAGTAAAAGAATATAACAAAGTTCCTGACATAAATTCTTATAAAATCAAAAAGGAAAAAAATAAAGTAAAGAAAGGTCCTAACATAAGTAATCATTTGCAAATTCCAAATTACTTTGGTCATTTTTTTTGGTTGGTAGTTCACAACTTGTGAAATATGTTTTCTTTTTGTTTGATTGCATGGAATTTTTTTTTTCTTGTATTACATTTTTTCTAATTCCCAATTATCTTTACTTCCTCACTGAATTTATGTCTTGGTGCCACATTTCTTTTCATTTCAGCCGACAAGGGCCGAATAAAAATTTATTTTAAATATTTCTCTACTACTAGATTGTAATTTGTTTTTTCGTAGATGTAATAATACAAATAAATATAAACTACAATTTTACAGTAAAAATAATAACAACAAATTAATGACACCTTTCTAAATGAATTTCAAATATATTTTGATACTCTTTTACAAAGATTGTTGCAACAAAAAAACTATTTAAAAATGACGAATTGCACTTCAACCCCTAAAAATTTTTAGTTTTGGCGCTATACTCCCTAAAATTTAAGAAAAAGCACTTTGTTCCCCTTGAATTAGTTTCACCGGAGCATTTTAACACCCCCCCCCCCCCCCCCCCCGCAATTAACTTTATGGCAATTCCTAGTTCATATAATTGAAAACACCTTCCCAAATGCCAAATTCAAGAGTCGAAGTCAAGCTTGAAACCTACCCTTATTTCATTCCTTCAACATCTGCAGAGTTAGCCCTCGAAATAAATGCAAGCCTTTGATGCAATAGTACCATTAATTTCCTTCCAATGATATTCTTAGTTAGTCTTTATCCCTCTCTCAATTGAGTGAAGTGAGCCATTCCAATGTCCTTGGGTCACCAAGAGTGTAAGAGTAAGCAAGGAATTTCGTTACTTATGTATTTATGTTTGTCGTGTCCTTTATGTGGCATTAGAGGCCGGGGGGCTATTCCACTTACCCGTACTAATGAGAATTCAGCTCCACGAAAAATTAAATAAAAAACCACAGAATCGGCCCTTTTCTTGTGCATACTAATTGAAGTCCCATACCCGTACTAATGGCTTCAGTAGTCGAACATGAATTTCACATGACCTATGTTATTTCTTGCATTTTTTGGTTGTTCATATCATATTTTAGAATAGTCATTTTGCATGAAGTAATACATATTCGCATCTCGAATTACATTGCTCGATGAAGGAGTCCCACAAGATTAAATACACTTTGTCCCCTTAAATTATTGAACTTAAGCACTTTGCCCTTAATGGATTTTTAAATACACTTAACCCCTTCAAAATATCTTATTTAGCATTTATCGTTTGAAAGTTTTTATCATTTTTTTATGTATAGTTTAGTTTTAACCATAATATATAATTGAATTAGTCTAAATAATATATATTTTAAATTAATTTTATCAATCCATATGTTCAACTATGGAAAATTCTTGCTCAGACCCAGTTTGGTCGCACCCGACTAATCATATAACAAATGTTAATACACTTGCCATGTGATTGGCAACTCTTCCTAAACTGTACAACAGTCACATGGCAAGTGTAAAACACTCGCCACGTGATTAGTCTTGGTGTGGCCAAACCCGATGCGGGTAAGAATTTCCCATTCAACCACCCAGTTTACCTAATCAGACAAATCTAAACTGCATATTTGAGAAGATAAATATCAATTTTATTTTTTCTCAACATGCATTTAAGAGGGTTATGATTGAACTATATGATATATTAACAAAAATAAATATTATTTATTGGAATATATTCACATGTTCAACTATACCCTTACTTTTTATCATTCAATATTATTAATTGTGGTCCTAATAATAACAACAACAACAACAAAAACAATAATAATAATAATAGTCATTCACATTTTTTTATAGTGTGTGTGTGTGTATATATATATATCAGTTAATTTAGTTATATATGATTAGTATTTCATTAGTTTTCTTTTTCTTTTTTCTTGTATTAATGAAAGTTTAAGGTAAAGAGAAGTACTAATGCGATTGGGAATGTTGCAGAGCAAAACAACGAGAAGGCATCATCACCAGTGCGGGGAAGATCCCGAATACGAGATTTGATGGAATACATGCCACTTCACAAGGCAGCATTACGGGGCGATTGGGAGGCTGCCAGAAGAATCTTTGAGGCCGATCCCGATATGATGAACGCCGTGCTCAACGATTGGGGCTTGACGACTCTCTACGTTGCGGTTCAAACAGGAAAAGCAGCACTTTATTTTGTGCAAAAGATGGTGGAAATGATGCCCGACGACACGTTCACAAGATCAGCAACTACAGCTGGCCCAACTCCTTTACACGAGGCTGCAACCGTGGGCAACATCGGAGCAGCAATTATTTTGGTGGACCGAATGCCCAGTTTGCTCTACGTACAAAGTAATGATAATTTTCCAGTCCAGAAAGCAGCAATATGTGCACAAAAGAGAATGGTTGAGTACTTGATATCTGTCACCAACGAGCCAGCACCTTATGAGGGAAAGGCGGGACTCATCCTGATTATGAGTCTCATTGATGCTGGGTTTTTTGGTGTGTAATTAAAACAACCTTAAACCAGTTGCCTGCCTATATACTATAATTTTCAACTATTAATCATGCAATTAGTATACATATCAATCAACTACTCGCTCTTTCATCATATACAATGGTGGCCTCACAGATGTGGCATTGAAGTTGGTCGAAAAGTACCCGCATTTGGCCAAACTGTGCTACCGGAATGGTAATTCTGCTTTGTCATGTTTAGCCGAGAACAAGTCTTCCTTCTCATATGGACGGCGTTTCAGCTTCTGGGAATGTTTAACTACGATGTCTTGTGAGCTCTCTCTCCCTCTCATCTCTGTCTTTCTCCTTTTAATTAAGCGGTTGCTTCTATATGTGAAACAAATTATGTCAAATACGCACACACACACTATTTCAGGGTCTACCACGGAAAGGCGAATGATGATGAATCAACAAGCACGAAATCTAGCGAAATGTCTGTGCAAGGAAGTGGAGACTATGAATTTCGCGAAAGCAGAATTGATTTGTTATAAAGCAGTCAGCATTGCCGCAAAAGTAGGTAATGGCGATGTGGTAGAAATGATTACAGAGGCGTTTCCTAATGCTATTTATTCGAGATCAGTTGCTTCCGGTCAATCCATATTTCACATGGCAATCGAAAACCGTTCTGAGGATGTTTATAATCTCATTTATCAAATGAATGATTACAAATACGCATTTTTAAATGATATCGACAATCAAAGCAACAATTTGTTGCACGCGGCAGGAAAGCTAGCACCATTACACAAACTTAATGAGATTTCTGGTGCGGCTCTTCAAATGCAACGGGAATTACAATGGTACAAGGTACAACATATTTGCATTAATTAATTCAATCTTTTGCTTGCCTGTGTACTTCCACGATAAGTAATTATAAATAGATTTTAGGGCGAATTACACTGACCACCCCTAAAGTTAAACTAATTTATGAAAAATTTCTTACTTTTTTAAATATTATCAAAAACCCCCTAAGGTTATGTCTATATTACAAACTTATTTCAATTTTTGAAAATACCCCTTCCCTATTTTTGGCTGATTTACACTGACCACCCCTAAGATTAAACTAATTTACGAGAAACCCCCTGTGGTTCCAAAAATTACAATATTTACAACGCACATACAATATTTACCGGCATTAGATTCTTTTCATTAGACAAAATATTTGAAATGAACTGACAATCCATCTTCTCTGGACGAAGAAATACATCAGTCTCATGATCATCTATAATAATAGTTTGGCAATGTATATTTTCACAGGAAGTTGAAAAGTTAGCCCGTCCATATTCCAGAGAAGCTACCAACAGCTATGATAAAACTCCTTGGATGGTTTTCACTGAAGAGCACAAAGAGTTAAAAAAAGATGGAGAGAAATGGATGAAATATACGTCAGCATCATATACCATTACTGCAGCACTAATCACAACAATAATGTTTGCCGCAGCTATTACAGTACCAGGCGGCAACGAAAACAGCACTGGCTTCCCAATGTTCTCCAAGGACATACCGTTCATAGTATTTGCAGTTTCAGATGCTGTCTCGCTCTTCACATCCACGACTTCTCTATTGATGTTCCTATCCATCTTGACTTCACGCTACGCTGAAGAGGATTTTTTGCATGCTTTGCCCAAGAGATTAATCATTGGGCTCGGCGCCCTTTTTATCTCCATAACTTTTATGATGGTGGCCTTTAGCATGACGATCTATCTTGTGTTTGGCCGAAAGAATGCATGGGTTCTTATTCCGGTGGCTGCACTGGCTTGTTTGCCAGTGACTTCATTTGTTCTCTTGCAGTACCCTCTTCTCATCGACTTGATTTCTGCCACATACGGCCGTGGCATTTTTGGTAAACGAAGTAATCGTCCTTTCTACTGAAATTCAACAAGGCAACGGCCGATTTTATCGAGTAGCAACAATATTTTTTTTAAATAAAGGTCCAATGATTGGTATTTGTAAGTTGCACAAACAAAGCGTACACTTTGTAAGATTAATTAGAAGGAATAAATTCAGAGTGTGTGTAAATAGATGGCAAATGGGCAGGTTGAGTTGGATTCTATTAAATCAGGTTGAAAATGGATTAGGTTCTAAATAAATTATAGAAAATAAATTATAAATAGATTGAGTTAGAAATGAATTTGAGGCGAATTGATAATAGATTGATGTGATTTCTTAATAAGTTCAATACAAAATAAAATATATTTTTTTAAATATTATTTTGTATTTTTTTCAACTATTTATTTGTTATCTAACATATTTTTTAATTTGCAAGAATAATTTTATCATTAATTTTTCATATTTATAAAATATCATCAAATTATAATGATTTTTTTGTTGGAACTATTTAACAACAGCATTGACCCATTTAAAAACTGTTTGAACCCATTTAAGACCAAAAAAAATTTATAGCCCACTAAAACCTAATCCGTTTCAACCCATTTATAAAATTTGAAGATCCAACCCAACCCATTTTGTCATCCCTAAATTTTCACGCTTCCTGCAATATTTAGCACTCCACTAATTCCGAAACAAAAACTTTACACCGCGAAATTCAAATAATATTCTACCTTAGATCACATAAAGCGAGCTAGGCTTGCAACATCGAGCAGCAACTATTTTTGTACACGGAATGCCCAGTTAGCTCCACGTACCAGATCAATATGGTAATTTTCCACTCCAGATGGCATCACTATGGCCGAAAGAGAAAATGGTTCAATTCTTCTGTGGTCTCCTTGGATGGTTTTCACAGGAGCACAAAAAGTTAAAAGAAGATGGAGAGAAATTGATGAAAGATACACCAGCATGATGTACCATTGCTGCAGCACTAATCGTAACAGTAATGTTTGCCGGCAATGAAAGCAGCACCGGATATCCTATGTTCTCCAAAGACATAGGGTTCATAATATCTGCCATTTCCGATGCTATCTCGCTCTTCACATCGCCACACACTCGGTAATAGGTACTCTTTGTAACATCAAAAGAATCGCAATGCGATTACTAGTTCCAAGTTTCGATAGCATCATCATTACAGTTTTACATGGAAAAGTTAATTGACACAGCAAGCAAAATCATTCGACCTCAAAACGGCATAGATAATAATGCCAATAACTTACACGTTGCTGATTAAAGGAGTATTAAAATTCAAGGCGTGGTGGATGAGTATCGCAGTGGTCCTACAAGGAAATCGGGCACATCGATGTGTTTGCATACTACAGTCATCTTCAATCCAATTAGTTTCACTTGTGGATTCGAATGGCCGTCAAGAAACACATTTGTAACCTGCAAAAAAATCATCAACGAAATTCAAAATCGACATGTATCCTAAATTAAAATTAGAAACGAAGCAGGGTCTGGAAAGTTTGAGGATCAGTCAATTATGTAACCAGCCAGTACTGTAACTGGCAGATGATCGGCATGCAGGACTTGTCAATGTGCATACATGCATATACATCAGGGTGTGTGTAAACTATATCGGTAATATATTCGTCAATCAATTACCATATACCTGTGTACAGCCAAACAATTTGAGCACTTCCAGATATGTACATGAATCGACAATCAATCCCAGTGCTTCGTTGGTTAAATTGCGACACCAAGATAAATCCAAACTCCGCAAATTTTTGCAATTTCGGGCAAGTGAGAGAGCAGAATGGTTTGAAACCTGCAGAACATCAAACAGCTGTTAACAAGAAACATAAAGATATGATTATGAATGGGCAAGGAATGGCAGTCGACCACCAAAATCATCAAAGGTAAACATTTGATATTATTCAATGTCCCATACGACTGCTAAAAGCCAGCACTTCAGGGATTATTCAAGTGCTGGTAGAGATCATATAATACAATAAAACAATGCATATGACCAGCTGTGATCTAACTGAAGGTGTCACGCTCAGCCCAAGTCTCATGCTTATTACTACTTGTGACAAGGTATTTTTCCACACAACATTGACAATTAGGTTCTAAAATTAGTTTTTAATGCTGAACAGAGATGGCTGCAAGATATTATTAATTAATGTGGAAAATCAGATGCTTAAAGAGTGAAGTTTTAGGTATATCTCTAGAGATGTTAAGGAATCAAATGGTTTTATGACCATCCGGTGAACTCAATTTTTGCAGACCGATACCCAAAAGAAACCTGTGACCACAACGTGGACTCAACGATGAAATACAAATGCAGGTAACAGTAGACAATGCAAGACTCAAGAACATGCACTTCATGACTTCAATGTAAATTGAAAGCTCATTTATATCATTTTTCATGGTATCGTGGGGCTAGAAGTGAAAGCTTGTTTATACCATCTTTCATTAAAAGTAACCAATTTTTCATTTATTGTCAATAGTTCACTGCTGCTTTGGCATATAAATTCCATATTTCAAGGAGATTGTACAGCAGCTGATTCTCAGAGTAACACCCCCCAGCCTCTTTTGGGTGAAGAGAATGATAATAGAATAGCACTTTTTGTGATTTAAGGCATCACTGAGTATATGCCATCATTCAAAGATTTTTAAAATTATAATTATGCCTTGAAAAGATACTTACTTATGAACTCTAATACTTACGGGCTCCATAATTGCAGCTCTTGAATCGATTCTTTAGATAACAGAATTATATATCCTCAAGAAATTCAATAATGTGCGTGCAATGCACATTTCATTACTATATGATATAAAACTAATTTAACAATGTTACCTGGATAATATTATTGAGCGACAGATCTCTGAGAAATGATCCACGAACATCAAGATATGCAGCAATAGCTTCATCACTGTCAGGACACCAAAGAAGGTAACTTCAACCATGAATCCAACTCTAAGGGATAAGAAATCGTGTCCTAGATACTTCTATTAAATCAGATCAGTAAGCAAAATAGTCACTGCGTACCAGAAGAGCAACGCAACAGATTTTAAAGATAATATATTCCACAGCCTCTAAAGATAATATATTCCTCTTTTGCCTGTTTACTTATTCTTACATTCCCTTCTATTTTGTTTTCGCTGTGTACATCTTCTCAGAGGCAGGATATATTGGGTTGGAAAAGGTCCATATGAAAAGTTTGCAAACAAATCAATGTTATATGAATGCAGAGACACAGATGTGACAATGAAATAGATGTAGCTAAGCATTAAAGTTTCCCTAATCAATTGACTCAGAAAATCAGAAAGTGGGGATCCAAGAAGGAATCGACGACCCCATCTCTCCAATCATCACATTAACCAACTCAAAACAGAATACAAAATGATTTAAATAATTGGATACCTGAATGCATTACGACAAAGTTTTAGCATCTCAATTGCTCGGCAACCATTTGCAAGGTGACCTATAGAAATATCGGTCAATTTGCACAAATTTGTGAGGTCGATTGCACGTAATTCAGAACAAGTATCACCAATGACTTCCAAAGATGCATCGGTCAAATCCCTGCAGACATGCCAAGACATGAATTAATTTTTTTGAATAGTTAAAACAATATTAACTTCTCTTTTTGTCTTTTTTTATTTTTTTTGGTGTGGGTGTATGTGTGTGTGCGAATACGCACATGCAATCTGCTAAAACAAGCTCCTTCATTCTGCAACCATGTACAGAGACAAATTCACTGATGAAATCATCACACACAGTCTGAACTCCAGCTAATGATAAAACTTCCAAGTTCTCTAGCTTTAGCAGCACTGGGAGAACCAGCATAGCATCGATTCCTTGACAATTATCTAAGTATAGTTCCCTTAAAACTGATCTCAGAGAGTTTGCCAGACAGCATATTCCTTCAGCGGTGACCAAAGAACACTGACTGATATCAATGGATTTGAGAGAAGGAGCGGATGAAACAAGCATACTTAGTCCAGCATCTGAAAGACGATATGCAGCCTTCAAGGATAATGTAGTCAAAGCAGGAAGGCAATTTGGTGAACGAGCCAAGGTGGAATACAAAATGTAGTCTGGCATACATACTCCACACTGATCAAATTGCAACACCTGATTCCAGAGAAAAATAAAATTTGGTCCTTCAGATAAATGTAAATCCAACCAAGATATTAGATATCAAAAGTAGAAGAATGGAAGAGTAATGTCTAAATAAAATCAGTCAGCATCACTTTCATCAAATCAAAACAGCAAAAAATCGCTTCAGATTGATTCTCCAGAAAACACAAAGCCATGGAGAAATAAACAAGACCAGAAATGGCATATGAAGCTCAAGGAAGAAGGAATCTTAATCTGAAATTAACTTACAGTGAAAGAAAGTGTAAATGATCAAAAAAATGTACCATCAACTTGCTGGTGTCGCAACCTTCAAATGTCTTAGCGAATAGTTCCTCAGATAACCACGAACAATCTCTTACACGTATCTCTGTAGGAGAACCATGCACAAGCAATTCAAGAAAATGACCATCCATTTTCCGACAATCACAAAGAAACCAACATATCTTGTGTCTCAGCACATCTGGGACAAAATCAAGAGAAGTGATTGCATCCGCATTCTTGGAAAGAATCGACAAGCATAGCTCTTGCAATGAGGGCACCTGCTTCTGGCGTTTGCATAACTCTTGTCTTTTCGGGATCCATTTTAATTCAATAGCCACACTTTTACAAGTAGAGGCACCATGCCCCAATCCATTTTTATTAGTTTCTCGATCCTTAATAATTTTCATGGCAGTAGAAAAGGGACCGGGCCAATCTTCTATTGCTAAATCCATTTCAGGCAGTGGTATTTCTCCTCCAGCAACATCAACATCAGGAGCATGGTTTCCCAGTTCCTCTTGAGACGAGAAATGGGCAAAACGAGATGCATTTCGCCTGGCAATATTTCGAAAGCGTTCCCTGTAAACCCTTCTTGCATCATTCGCATCAGTCTCTCCCACATGAACTCCATCCTGTAATGCTTCATTAGCTGCTGAGTGGATGGTACCTGAAATACTACCCCCATTTACATTTTCTGTTATATGTGCTGCTGTATTACTGCTATTAGAGGATGAATGATAGACTCCCAATTTCATTTTTCCTTTCTCTTCTTTGCTCAGTCTCCCCCTAGTCCTAACACCAATATCACTTGAGCTGCCTTTGTCTTTGACTAACTCTTTCAAATTCTTGCTTTTCGGCAAATTGATAGTGTCGCTATTTGAAGAAACAAGCGATACTCCCACTGTATCATCTAGTTCAAGCTTCACTGAATCAAAACCTCTTGTCACCAAAGTTTCAGGGCCACCTTGTCCTTTACCTTTCTCTCGTCTGCTGAATCTCCTCTCTTTCCCACTGCTGTTTTCATCTTCAGTGCTAGACAATGGCCTAGTCCCCGGAAGAACATCACTACTCAAACTTAGACCACTTCTTTTACAAATCTCAATCCCTTCCACCCCATTACCAGCACAACCACTACCATCATTCATTTCTCTCTTCACAACTCTCTTCCCAGACCTCAAGCTCAAGAAACCCTTCTCCACCTCATCCAATTCACGAGACTCGGAACCTGATGATTTTATCTCCATAATATATTTCCTCTTTCGTTTCACATTATTTACAGCCTCCACCCCCAAAGTTTCTATATCACAACCCAGTTGCAACTTGGCAACATTTCCATCATCCTTAACAACTCCCTGCAAGTCTGTAACCAATTCAGTAACGACTCCATCACCAAACTTCTGCGTTACACTCGCTTCAGGAACCCCAACAGAGTTTTCAACCCCCAATTCGAGATCCAAAACCCGTCTTTGCAAATTTGTTGCCTCAGATTCACCATTAGAAGAACATTCAACTTTTCTCCTTTTCCCACGTACTACCTCAACATTTTCCGAGAATTCGCTCATACCCACCTTCGCCACCAACCGAGCACTGCGCCTCCGTACGGTTCCAGTTTCAAAAGCCATGACAGAACCCGTCCTGGACCCTAACCCCAATTCCACATGTGTGCAGTTTTGAGCCGCAGAACTTGAACTCGGGCTAGTACTGTTGGATGAATGATTCAAGAATTCAAAGGTTTTGGATGGAGTCACCGGTTCAACAACCACATTTTCAGGAGCCGGTGGCTGTAATATTTTAGTTTTAGGAGCGACAGGAGGCAAAATCTCACGGGACCTCAATACCGTCATCGTAACGCGGGCCTGTGAAGTTACAAAAAAAATTAAAATCTTGTAAACGAGCATGGTTACAGGTATCCAAATAATCAAATGCGAAGCAAGACTAAAATACGCCCAATGTTTCAACTACCGACACAGAAACAATATCACAAACACATAGTGCACAAAGATATGAATGACTTGCGTGCGACCTACAAATCCTTGACTTACGAGCAATCGGCGACGGCCACGGCGGCGTAGGAAGCTGAAGCGTGCGGATTGAACAACGGCGAAACGGCCAGTGCGAGTGTGCGTGTGTGGGTGGGTGGGGCGGCGGGGGGGGTGGGGATTTATAAATGAGGGGAAGCTTACCAGACACGCCTGTCAGGGAAATGACTTGCTTCGTGTTTCCCGCCAAAAAAATATAATTGGGCCTAAAATCTCCAGACCGTTCATTGACAATAAGTCAGTATCAAAGCCCATATACCTTAAAGGCCCATCGACCTGCTTATTTTATCTTAACTTAATTAATTAAAATTACTATATTTTTATTTCGTTAACTTCATAATAAATGTTTGGAATTTTGGTGTCAAAGTAAACCTTAAAATGAAATGAAACTTCTCCTCACGGTCCATAGGTCCATATAGATTAAAAGAAATAAAACCATTGGAATGACTTCATTTTAGATAATATATGAAACATATGTTTTGCTCAAATTTGTCATGTAACGTGCAGTCTAATAATTATCTTCTCAATTAATTTCAATATTTAGAATTGCAAATTAATTACGGTCAAAATCAATTACAACGAAGGAAAATAAAGTTAACTAGATGCCTAGTGATAATTAATACTCCATCTGTCTCATACTATTAATCGTTCTAGATTTCTTCACACAAATTAATTATTTTAATAAATAGCTTTCTTTTTAACTAAATTTAAAATGATTTGACAAAATTACTGTCATCATATCTCATCAAATTCCATTAAAAATAAAAAAAATAATGGTAAATTTGGGGGGGGGGGAGGGGGGATGAATGCTCTTTTGAAATTTTCAAACTGATAAATATTATGGGACAAAAAAAACTTTAAAATAATTAATATTATGAAACAGAAAAAGTAATAATTTGTCACAATTACATAATTAATATTAAATATGTACTTTTTTGGGGTCCACAATCATTAATGTCAGGAATTAATACTCCAAAAATGGCAACAATAGCATATAAATTGTCAATGTTGAAAAATAAGCCACCAAAAAGTATTATCTAAACACAATTTGGTACCATTTAGTAACAATAGTAGTAATAATTTATACTATGTGGTGACAACAAAAGTCATCATAATAATTTGTGTTCTCATTGAGCTGTCAATAGCTGGTAACAACTTACTAAATTATTTTCACAATCAAGTTATAAAATTCATTATTTGGCAAAATTAATGTTACGTTACATTTTATCAATATTAATTCTCTTTTCTATGTGTTGTTCGAGTTCGAGTTCGCATATATCGAAATTCTAATAATTTGACTGTTTAATTAATATAGATTACATTTTTTATTTTTTATATATAATTACTATTTAATTAATTGACCTTATTATGTTTTAATTATATAATAAATAGTTCGAGTCCACCTATTTCGGATCATAGCAGTGAAGAGACAAATCAATTAATGGTTCTTCTGATATTGAATATAAATATTGTTATCGAAACACAATTTTAGTGCAATATAACAAAACAAGACACGAGGAATAAGCTCTAGCTATTAAGTGATATATCAAGGCATGTTCACCTACAAGAGATTCCAATAAATACAAAACCTCCTCAGGGGTTTGACTCCCAAACTCTAGACCTAATACTCAATTTGTGACCCATTTTGGCTGGAGTGTCTGCGCAAGTGTTCCCTTGTCTTCTGATATGCTTAATGGATAGGAGTGTAAATGGATCGGATATGACTTTTTCGTATACGTATCTGTTTAATTTTCTTGAATATCGGTATGGATACAAATATTAACGGATATCCAAAATCAATATCTATATCCGTATCCGTCGGATATCGAACAGATATCGGATATATCTATATTCGATCGTAATTTTTAAAAATAAATTTAATTATAAATATTTGAATATTCGTGTCCAATTAATAATACTCAAGTATCTTCTTCAATTGTAAATAATTGATATTAGACTCTAATTAATTGAATATTTGAACTTGTGTGTATAAAATTTAGTCATATTTTTTTTATATATTATACACTTATTTACAAAATATTATATATATATATATATATATATATATATCATACACTTACATTAATAACACCTAAAGTTCATATCAATTTACTTATTCTTTTTATGCTTTTGTAAGTTATGAAGATATGATATCCAATAAAAAAAATCCATGTATTTTATTTGAAACAACAATTTATTATTTATAATTCATGTAATATGAACTACTTATGTTTTTTATTTCTGTATATCTTATAATATATTAATATAATGCATATAATTATTAAAAATATAATTTTTTTAAAATTATTAACCACGAAATAAATTTTACAAAATATATCAATAAATAAATCTATGAATTTTAAAAATTAAAATATTATTGAAAACACATAAAAACTTTAGTATACATATACATTATTTTTTTCAAACATTATTTATTAGATATAATTAATAGATACAACTAAACTATAAATAATTGAATATATAAACGGATATGTATTCGAAACGGATTTTAAATAGATCGGAGATCTAATTACCATATCCGTATCCATTTATAACCGAATGTCTATAATCGGATACAGATAATATCCGCTTTAAACGGATACGAATACTTGTCCTATAAACGAATACGAATGTCAACAGTAATTGAATTTTCGGTTATCCATTTACAGTCCTATCAATGGATGTGCTCCAAGGACCACGAAGAAGAATTCTGTAGTCCTCAATGATGCTTCCCATGGGGTGTTCCTCTGTGTTTACATGTGTGATCAACTTGAAGACTACTTCCAAGTCCACTTCAATTTCTAACCTCTCAAATCTCCATTCCCAGGCATGTTTAAGTCCTTTACGTAGCCCCAACAGTTTGGCCATCGTAATTGTGATTGATCCCAATTTTAATACATAACCAAATATCCACCTCCCATGTCGGTCACGCACAAGGCCACCTGCTACTCCTGAGCAAATTCCTTGTAGCACACTACTATCGGGGTTGAGTTTGACCCACCCTCTGTTTGGTTTCATCCATTTAACTATGGGCACCGGCCGGTTCTTGGGGCCACCTTTCGGTGGATATGTATTTATTGGATCTATGATTAGTCCTTTGATCGCATTAACTTTCTTTTTCCAATGACATCGAATCCCTTGGAAGATCCCCTTGTTGCATGTCAGCCATAGTGTCCATGCCATTGGCCATGCGCAATGCGGTGCGATGATGTTTTGGAATGAAGCTCTTATGTTGAGGTCGGTCTAATTGGTAGAACTCTGCTAATTGCGTAAGGCATACAATATGTTCCCATATGAGTTGCGCTTGTGAACACGACACCAGAATATGAATGGCATCTTCCCTCTCCGTAGGGCAATGCATGCATGCTAGAGATGTAGAAAAGTTCCGGTCAAACCCAAGAGAGCTTGTGAGCAAGTGTTCTTGTTTACATAGCCAGATGAACATCTTGAATTTCTCTAGATAGTTGAGCTTGCAGAGCCATTTCCACTCGTTGTTGTTATTAAGGAGTTTGGGCTCTTGTTTGCTTAAACAACTATATGCTGATTTGTATGTAAACTTGTCGTTATCAGAGCTTGTCCAGACCCACGTGTCCTCTGTTTCTTTATTAAGGGGAATCATTAAGCTCATAATCTTAGCTCTGATACTTTCAGGAATGATTTTGGAGACTCTCGATAAGTTACAAGTCCCCTCGTTTGTGATTAGGTCTACCACCATTATTTGAGCATCTTCCATGGTAACTTCCATCGGTATTTGTTCACCCAATTTGTTCCCATTCAACCATCTGTCATACAAAAATAACACATTTGGGCCATTTCCAATTCTCCACACTATTTGATGTTCCACTGCTTTGGCGCTTCGTACTACAGCCTTCCCATTTGTAGATGACTGGGGCCTCGGTTCATGAGGAAGATATCCTCTTGCTTCACGTGTTTCTTTCTGAATATCTCTGCCCACAAGATAAGAGTCGTTCTTGAGTATTTTCCATCCAGTTTTGGCAAGTAAAGCCATGTTCATGTTTCTCGTCGCTTTGATAGCTAACCCGCCCTCACTCTTCTTTCTAAGTACTTTGTTCCACCCCACTAAATGCATTTTTTTTTATCCATGAAGTCCCCCCATCGGAACTCACGGTTTAGCCTGTCCAAATGGTGGCAAATTTTCAAAGTCAACCAACTTGTATGCATCGTGTACATTGGGAGAGCTGAGGTAATGGATTTAATAAGAGTTGGTCTTCCTGCTAAATTAAGGTTAATTGCTTTCCAAGCAAAAATTAAAGTTTGGCTCTAACTCGGTCCACTAGCTCTGAAATATCATTAACGAATCTGCAGCCCATTGTGACCTTTATTCCCAAGTATCTACCTATTTGAATTGTGCTCGCCATTCCTATAATGCGGCCGATTTCACTGTTAACCATATAATCGGTCCTCGGAGTAAAGTAACTTTTTGACTTGTGAAGGTTTATTTTTAATCCCGATACTAAGAAAAGCGTATCCATCATAGACTTGATAACACAGGCATTCTTGAGCGAAGATTTGCCAATAAGGATGATGTCATTGGCAAATAGCATGTGCGAGATCTTAGGTCTATCGCGGCATACCTAAATGGGCTGCCATGATCCCTCTGTTATTGCTTCTTCGATTAAGTATATTAGTCGTTCCATACATAATATGAAGAGATAAGGGGAGATCCGATCTCCTTGATGAATCCCTCGGTTAACAACTTAACATCAAACGTAGCCAACGATTCACTGTTCCACAATATCCTCGGCTTGATACACTTCACACAACTCATGATAACTGTTATAATATCCATAGGGAAACCAAAGAAAACCAATGTCTCTTCCACAAAATCCCAACCAAGTGTATCATATGCTATCTCAAGATCGATCTCAAGGAGCATACCACCTGATCGGCTACATAACTTGTTCATAAAGTGTACTACTTCTTGAACGACCAATATGTTGTCGTGTGTGCTCCGTCCAGGAATACGAAGCTGTTTTGAGGTGGACTAATCAAATCTCTCATGCCCATTTTAAGCCGGGACACAAGAAGTTTTGTAACTGCCTTGAGAATAACATTATAAAGTATGATGGGCCTGAACTCGGTAATTGTGGATGGATTGTGATTCTTGGGTATAAGGATAAGAAAAGTGTCCCCTATTGCCTCTGGCACCCCTTTGCGTTGATAATAGTTGCGAATGAAATTAACGGTGGAGGGACCAATAGTGTCCCAAATTTTGTTATAGACAAACGCTTGGCAGCCATCTGGACGAGGTGCTTTGTTAGGCTGCATCCTGAGGAAGGCTCGATGAATTTCATCTTCTGTGGGCATATCGATGAGGGAACAAGTCATCGAGTTGGTCAACTTTCTTTGTAGGCAACTTCTGGAAAGAGAATCACTACCAGAGGTGTCTACACTATTGAACAAGTTTTTGAAGTGATTAAGCACATGAAGTTTGATGGCTTGTTAATCCGTGCACCACTTCCCTTCAATTTTTAGTGCGCTGATTTTTTTTCCTTCGATGGCATAGTGTCGACACATGGAAGAATTTGGTGTTTTTGTCCCCCATCGCAAGCCAATTCACCCAGGATTTTTGAAACCAAAGGAGTTCTTGATGGAGAGTGAGGTTATAGTCCTTTATGAGGTTGTGTTGAAGTTGCTGAAAAGAATAATTATTTGATCTTGATTACACATTGATCCTTGCCCATAGCTCCCTGTGCCTTTGGAAAATATTCCCAAAGTGTCGCTTGTTCCATTCTTTCATAATTGAGGGAAGCTTAGCCATTGCATCAAGAAAATTACTACCTTTACTCCACGCCGTTTTGACCCTCTCCGCACACTCCGGGTTAGTTGTCCAAGCCAACTCAGATCTGAATGGCCTTTCAATTTTCCCCGAGCATAAGCCATGGCAAAAGGTTATAATAGGGTCGTGATCCAAGTAAGTCCTTGGTAGATTGAGTACTACGGCCTCCGGGAATAGCCAATGCCCTATCAAGCCTTTGTTTAATGTTCCAATACCCGCTTCTTTTATTCGTCCAGGTATGGCTTGGCCTTTGGAAGCCCAGTTCTAAAATACCAAATTGTCCAGCCCATCTTGAAGTCTCGAACACCTCCTTTACTGTGTGGTGCGTCATCCTCTCTTCTCGCTTATTCTTGCTATATCGTTGAAGTCCCCTGTGAGAAACCAAGGCTTATTCAAATTCAAACTGAGATGGAGAAGAGAATCCCAAAGCTCGTCCTGTCTACTAGAGTTGAAGCTTGCGTAAATTCCTGAACACGCCCAGCCCTCGTCGAACCTAGGCCCGATGACTAAATGTATGGACTGTTTAGTGGTAAATAGTATGTTGACTTGAATTTGGGCCGAATTCCGCAAGAGCCAAATTCCTCCCTCTCGACCCCTCGTCGGAGCCCTGCAAACGTTACTGACACCCAAGTTGCTTGATATTCTCTCTACCCGTCTAGCACTCACTTTTGTCTCCAACAATAATACGACATCCGGACTATACACGCGGATTAACTCTCTAAAATTACGTCAGATAACCCAACTCAACCATGAAAATTCTATCGTGGAATTGCCAATATTAGGTTGGGTTATGTCTCATATGGTTGGTGTTGATATTGAGTTGGTAATGAGTTCGTGTTTGGTCATAATTGGGTTATTCCATAAATAAATTGCAAATTTACTTTAGTATTCTAAAACTATTTAAAGAGAACAGAAATTAGTTATTCTAATTTATGCTTTTCTGGCTTCGATTAAACACATATGAATGATGCATTTGAATCCATTAGGAATCATATGCAAGCCATTTACAACTCATCTACTACCCACCTTCAATCCATTTTCAACTAATCCATTATTTGAAACACATCTCCAGCCCAATCCACTATAATCCAATTCAATCCTGCCAGCTGTCACCTCTCGGTATCAAATACCCTTTAGACACTATCAACATGGTGATCTTTCACTATTAATACTCTATTTCTCCCAAAAAAATTATCTTTTTCACTAAAAACCCAATTGGACTATTAATAGTAAAAATGTTATGTCTTTCCCTCTAAAATAGTGTGCAATGCTTTTCCCCCAAAATAATAAGTGCCTATCGGATAGTTAATGGCCAACAACAACTTCCACTAATTTTTTAGAGAAGTTTTCAATGGATTGGTTATAGGTTCTACTCAAAACCTCAGTGATTTTAATTTAACATATTAAGTGTGATTAAATTTGAAGTGTTGAGTGTATAGATGAAATTCATACATTTGGTCCATTAAAGAATTTTCCAATTTTTTTAACTTTGAGATTAAATTGAAGCAAGCAAAAACTATTCATATATAACTAATTTTTAAACTAGGAAAGTTAAAACTAATGGGACTAATTTCAAATAGTCCTCTTCCTGACTGGTCTAAACGTAAAATAATCTCATAATTTTGCATAAGTTGTGTGGGTAATCCAATGTCATGAATTGCTAACAAGCGCGCCTGCACACAAACACACACAAACTGCTAATAAAATAAATATAGGATAAAATACACGTAACACTCTTGAAATATAATAAAATTACAAAAAATACTCTCCGGGATGAAAATTTGCCATTATTCTCTAACTTGAGGGGGTCAACGTGAAGTCTTAATGGAATCAAGAAAACCTTAGTCTTTTTTTTATTACTCAAATTAGGGAAATTACAGCAATTACTATTCATGAGGTATGACAAAATTACAAAAATAACATCCATGAGGTATGGTAAAATTACAAAAAACATCCACAAGCATGTGAAATTACCATTAACCCCATGACTTGTTTGATACTCCTTTTAAGCAGCATATATTGTATATTTTTATAAGTAAACACTAAACTTTATGGCGTGAATCACAAAATACTTTCGGTGTTCATTTGTTGCGTTTTTTTAAGGTGTTCATGTGGTTTTCTGTTTAATCGCTGAAAATTGAAGTCTATCGTACGATTGGTGAATAGTATTTTATGAATAGATTATGTACTATACAAGTAGAACCTTATATTGCTTGATCATACCGATCAAGAATTAATAATTTGACAAATATACACAACATCCACAAATGGCTATAAACGACGAGTTTGACAAAATTACAGAAATATTACATTTAACACCCTGTGATTTCAATAAATTATAAACGACAACACATAATGTTAAAAGATTAATAATAAGTTTTCATATGAGAAAATGTTTTTCTTATAATTTCAACACATCTCAAGCACGGTAACTGTAATTTACCTAAAATATAACACATTTCAAAAGTGTCAGTTGGGAATGATATATGCCACTGAGTTAAGTAGTTAGCTCAATGCATTCATGTTGCAGTACGGATTGGGTTGCTGCAAATTTAATCAACTACACTCTGACCACCAATAGTACTTGTAAGGACAAATTTGAACTGAAGGGGTATGAACAGGAAAATCAGGAAAATGAAATGTAAACGTTGTAAGCTAATACTGATATTATATTTAACACATGTATAAGAACAAGAAAGAATTCAGAAGTTATCATATTTGAAAAATAGATTAATGATGGCCAGTTATCTAGCCAGCCAAAAAAATAAAATGAAAATAAATTTTTTCAGCCGTGTAAGATAGACTCGACGATCTCGTAAAGAGGCGCAAGCTCTCCGGTGTCGATTAAACGGAATTCCTGCATCGGATGCAATCAAATTAAGGGTGATAAATGGAATCGGTTAAGCCAGATTTCGAAAAAACATGTTAGTTGATGATTCTTATTTATAATTAGCTTACCCAAGTGAACAACACGAAATGCTTAAAGCAAGTGTTGAGATGAGCTTCTTCTTTCAGACTGACAATCTTCTGGAAATGTGAGTGGTAAATATGGGCATAAACGCGAAACAGCCGCTTCAATATGGTTTTGACAACATCTACAAAGTTTGGCGGGAACGGCACACCTGCAGAGCAAATAAATAAATTATGAAAACATATATAGTCTTTTCAAAAAAATTTAAAATTGCTAAAAGGATCTCCACGACATACCCAACTTTTGAGGGAATATGGATTCGTCGTCAAGCTGAGCTTCGATCCAATCCATTAGATATTCGACGTATTTAGGAGCTGAAACCTCTATCGGCTTCTTTACAGTTATTCCGTCGGCCCATCTGTACTCGTACCTGGCAAAAACAGATAACTTAAAGCATAGACATAAATGATCTAGCTTCGCTAAGGATATATAGTTCAAAAATTTTGTCATAAAATTTGAACAAGAAATCCATTTTTTTTGTAGTGATATCCCAAGGAACTAATACAACACTATTTTTATACAATCTATATTGTATGGCCTCTTTTGATTCGTGATATTACATTATAATTATAATACCAAGAAAAATTCATCTAAAATTTCTTATTTGATTCGTAATTTTCTCATGTATTGAAATGATTCAATTTATGACACCATTGATTGAAACCATCATTTAAGCTAGATTCAGTCTTTAGGGGTGTGATGTACTACTTAATATTCCAAAATTGAATTTAATAAATTGTCATTATTATAAAAAAAAGTTAAAAACCAATGAAAAATAATTTTGAGGGCAAAATGAAACTTTTGCTAATAATCCAATTTAGTCCACAAAATCAAACGAAATTGATAATACCTTTGAAATTTGAGGCACGGATTGATAAATACCACAAATCAAATATGGCAGTTCAATTATAATTATCCAACCTATTATCCACTCAAATACTATATACACATCAATACAATCTGCAAAATCAAATGAGGCGGACCAAATACTATATTATTTAAGGGATCCAAGAACATACTTTGGTCCGGCCGACATTGTCGGACAGCTCAATGATGTGCAGAATTCAGTGAGAGTGCCATAGAGAATGTTTACTTGATTGAAGAAGTCGACAGCTGCACACAAAGTAACATAAAACCAATGTTAAGGAATCATTTACAACAAATCCCCCACCATACGCATCGCCATTTCTAAATCAACTTTAAATATCAGTAATCATTTACTTTTATGGTTAAAATTATTTGAATGATGCAGCTATGAATTTTACTCTTGAGGACATAAAAGTAAACGAGCCTTGAGTAATTCCTTGAGGACAGAAACGTGAATCTATTAATTCATAAATCGTATACAAAATTAAGTGACTTAGATATATCATTCGGATCAACGAGAAACCACAGAGAGCAAAAGGACATACTATTGACTGCCAACCACTCGTTGAGATCCTCCCCGGGGGGGAGTTTCACGGCTTCCCTTAAGTTGCCACTACCAAGTGTGGCATCAATGTGCTTCTTAAGTTGTAAGCCCTGCATATACCAATCAAAAACCTTCGTTGCTATTTTCTGTTTCAATTGATTAAAGCAACAATCAAATGTGTCGGTTAATTCTACTAATTACTTCCAATGGCGAAGCCAGGATCCAAAATTCAAGTGATATGTATCCATAATACAAATAATTATAGAAATTAAAATACTACGTTCATTAGACCACAAAGTGCATTAGAAGACAATTTCAAAGGTCAGTATGAAAGCAATTTAGAAATCAGGGGTCCAAGTGCAGGGACGGAGCCAATGGGGTTGTAAGGGCAGGGCCCTAGCTCTATGTCTAGCTATATTTCAGCAGTATTCTCACGAAAATCCAAAATCCCCCTGCCCCACGAAAAAGTAACGATACAATGTCTTTTTTTATATGTTTTAAAATTTGATATTGCCCTCCAAATAAAAATTTCTTATTCCGTCCATGTCTGTGTTGGGCCGGCCAGCTCTAATGCGGCTCCCCCGTTTCTTGCTTGTGATTGAATTAATAAGCCACTAAATGCAAGTGATCAAAAATGACTTGTGTCTACTTGAGATTTAATTTTCAAAATCTCAGGAAATTGAAAAATTAAACAAACAAAATATCAGCTGTCACAACTAATTCAAAAAAACGTAAAGCTCTGATTAATTAATTACCTTGACTCCAGAAGAACTCTTCTTAGGACGAAATGTTTTGTGGTTCCTGGATTAATCATGAAACGCCATTGATATCAATTGCGAGATGCATTGAGAAAATACAGAAATAAAAAAATGTTAAATCAACTTAGTTAATTCTTAACAAACCCCACCTTTTTTTTTTTTCAAATTGACTTGAATTACTCGTAGTTATAGATTAAGATACATCACTAAAATAAATAAAAAATAAAAAATAAAAAAAAATTGTGAAATTGACTCCAACATTCAAGTTACTTGAATAGCAATTAAAACAAGAGAGGCAAGGCAAGATTAATAATCCATTAATGACACAAATCAGAAACTTAAATTGACCATTTGCAAAACATTAATAGAACAAAAACTAATTAAGTTAGCTATTATGCATGCATTAGAGAAACAAATTAATGGTATAAACTGCAATTAGTGATTAATTACCTGCTTCCAAGCCCAAAAAGACTCATGATTATATGGAACTGTTTGCTTGTTTTGTATAAACCCCCTTACTCCAGTAGGCCAAGTATCATAAGTAGTAGTAATTATTCAGTGGTTGAAGGGTTTTGCACGTCTGCTTATCTGAAATGTGTGTGTATATATATATATATAGAGAGAGAGAGAGAGAGATCAGCAAGAGTCCAAGAGAGAGTGTAAGCGGGTGGGGTTGACAGACTGGCAATGAAGATGTCAAGTACTAGCAGAACTCCTCTCTCTCTCTCTCTCTCTCTCTCTCTCTCCACATAGATAGATACAGTTTGTGTGTGCGTATATATAATATATGCATTGCTATTTGCTATCCGAGCTGGCTGATTCTCCTTTACACTAGATCTGACTCAACTTCCTCGATATTTAAATTCTGCGCATATATTGACTGAATTTTCCGAATATATGAATATGGTATTTATTGCATGAGACGAGGGAATTTTTAGTAATTTTACGTACAGGACAAGCTTTCCCTCTCTGGATACGGGACACTCCATGAATGGAACACACACACACACACAACCAATTGGGGCCTAAGGCCATTTTTTACCTGCTACAGTGCATTTGAAATACTCTGTACATATTGACGCCATATGCACAATTATTCACGAAAAAAAGAAAGCCGGAGAAGGAGATTCAAACCCAAAATTTTATATGATACCAAGTTCAAGCCTCAGTGACGCGCGAGTCTAAGGCCAATTTGGTTTCATTCACAAATAGAATTTTTTGTTTTTAGTTTTATTTAAAAATTAGAATTATATTTAATTTATCAATTTTTTGAACATATTTTTTTTTTTTTTTTTTTTTGGTCACAACATATTATATATCACTTGATCTTATTTTCAATTAATCTGCTCACACCTACCATTAATTTATTATTTCATCAATAAAATTTGAAATTAACATGAAACACGTAGAAGCCGGCAGCATATCCACTCTAAAAACCATTCAAAATATAATTTAATATTTCAAAAAGTTACATATTTTCATGCCAAAAAGGCTTACAAACCATATATGTTTTTGTTTTTCATACTCGTACAATCAACATGCTCACATAACTAATCTACACACACAAAAACACACAAACACACACACACACATATATATATATATATACATATATCTTTATTTCTACACATATATAAAGGACAAGCTTAATTAGTAAAATATGGTGGAACTGAAACCAGACAACATATTTGAACTATTTTCTAAGATAGCGAAATATGCTCAAATTTGAATCCTTTCTTTTGTGGTAAGCTAGCAACAAAATAAAATTATTTTCATCACTAAAGAATGACAACTTAGAAAAATAACACAAAATCCAATCATTATGATGTTGAGCTTGGTTTGATTGGATTGTGCGTTTTGTAGGATTGGCATAACGATTTTAAAATCTTGTACAACTCTTATAATTTTATACCATAAAAAAATATCATACTGTGCGTATGTATATATATATATATATATGGATCATAGCTACAAATATAGATATTTTTTGTCGAATCACGTAAATTTTATCTTGTGGAACTGTATTTTTCTTCTTCGCTTAATTCGGTCCAACATAAGTCATTATTGTAAAGTCCAGACACATCGCTGCTTAAAAAGACTAACTCGGATGCCCTTTTATTCCAAGACTTCATTAGATTATGATCATTACAATATTTAATTAATTAATTAATCATCGAAAAATTTGTGAAGGAGAATAATGGTGGCTTTATTTCCAATGTTTAGAGAATTTAATAATAAATTCTATAAAGATAACTAGGATTCTTTCGGTTTACTATATGCTAGGTGCTTTCCTAGTCACTTCCCCACTAGGGAAGCACATTCAAATTGTGACATATGTTCTATCCAATTTTTTTATTCTTCTCTATCCTATTGCATACTTTTTTAATTCTTTGTTTTTATTCTCTCTCCTCTCTCCTCTCCTTTTGTATTTGTTTTTTAATTGATTTTATTTTAGTTTTTTTTTTAATTTTTCACTTATTATTAATTTTTTAACTTTTAATTTTAATTTCTTTCGACATTGGCTTTTGTTTCAAATGCCATCAGTTGTGCACCTATTTATAATTCTTTCTTTTTTTTATTAAATCGTCGTACGTTGTGTACTTTTTTTATCTTTATTTTTTTGTTTTGTTTAGTGACATGTACACACTTTGTTACTTCCATACGAAGAAAGAAATTAAAATTAAAAGTTAAAAAATTAATGATAAGTGAAAATTTAAAAAAAATTATAGTGAAATCAATTAAAAAAACAAATATAAAAGGAGACGAGAGAGGAGAGAGAATAAAGAAAGAGAGTAAAAAAGTAAGTAACAAGAGAAAGAAGAATAAAAAAAAATGGGTATTACACATGTTATACATTAAAGGTGGTTCAATAGTGAGAAAATACCTAACATATACTAAATCAATTCTTTGAGATTTTTCATGTTATTTGGTGGGGTCTAACAATTGTTGCAATTAGCTGTATTGGGAAAGGTGTGTGGCGTCCCAATGGCCAAAAGAATCTCAGACGCTCCATTTTCTGCCACAGCCAGATTACACACACACACACACACATATATACACACATACATACATATATATATATATATATATATATATATAGAGAGAGAGAGAGAGAGAGAGAGAACAATATTCATCAATCAATATCTCATGACTATCCTTGTTTAATTTTTTTCATGTTTTAATGACAGGACTGGCCAAAAGGAAAAATTATGAAGTTGAGACTAAATTTGTCCTTTTTTAATTTGGAATGAATTAGTGAAAGTTTTAATTGTTCTTGAAACTTATTGGAAAATTGACAAATCAGAGTCATCTAAGAAGCTATACTGAAACTTGTAAACTCTTTGTCCTTAAAAAAAAAGGAAAGAAAAAATAAATTCTCTTTGATTTATCTTTAAAACAAATGAATGAATTATCTAATTTTAAACAATGAATTGATATAAATATTTATATTTTTCTTGAGTAATATTTTGTTTCTTTTGAATCTTTATCTTTTAATTTAGTGACACTAGTTAAACTGTCACATATTTAAGTGTATTAATAGGTTATTTTGACTATTTATAAAAACACAAATAATACATTATAATTAAAATTTGGTATGCTTTATTGAGACACTTCTTGTGAAGCATCATAATAGATGCACAATTATAATACTTTTCAAAAGTATCATATTATATATATCAAATGTGTCATTTTTAGCAGTGAATGGATAGTTATTTATGTGAAATTAATTTTATTATATTATTTTCATCATTTTGACTTATATTTTTATCACACACATTCATAACTTATACGCTTCTCAAATATTTTATAACTTGTTGGATTTTTATTTCATCTAGATACTATAACTACATATATTTTTTTAAATAATATGTAGAAACTAATAATAAGATTGAGAAGTTTATAAGTTCTTTTAAAACGAAATTAGCCAAACTCCCTGTAAATAATGAGTCGGTGAAGTTATATATATGTTTGACTTACTATACATATTTTTTTCTTTCACATTTTATTCTTTCTTTTTTCTTTTTTTTTTAACAGTAAGCGGTAAATTGCATTTTGATTATTACATCACTGTTTCAAATTTATAGAGTATAATTAATTATTGATCGATACAATTGCAAAACCAATAAAACTTAATGGTAACTTGTAAAGTACAAATATATAATTCATTACAAGGAAAAAAAAAATCTTAGTGATAAAATATAAAAATATAATATTGTTTGGGCCCAAAAATAAATTTTTATGCGAATTCAAAGTGAGCTAATACTGGCCATGTCGAAAAGAAAAAGAAGGGGACCTAGATCACTTCGACGCAACACAAAGCTAGCCCATGGCAAGGCCAAGGCTAAAGTAAAGGCCTATGACCCATACTACAAGAAAAAATAATATTATTGACAAGATTTAAAAATAATAATATGAAAGTTGTCACAAATAAATGTATTAGGTGATGACATCTTATATTTTATCACTAATTAAGTTTTTTTAATGACAACAACTTTTATCTTGTCACAATATGCACTCAATGGTGACAAGAATTAATGATTAAGTAACAACTATTGACAATTAGTGATAATTTGGTGACAAAAAAAATTGTCATTAGAATTTTGTGATAAGATTCTATTGTTACTAAGTTGCCACTATATGCGTGTCACTAATTATCAATTTTGTAATATATAGTCACTTTTTTACACTATGTTGTCACTATTGATATTATGTAAACTATATTTTGTGACAACATAATTTTATTGTCACTAAATGTATGTAATTAATGATAACTTGTTGAATATCACTTGTTATATTGTCACTAATTTATTGTTTTCTTGTACTGCCAATCTGCCAAAAATATAAAATAAATAAAAATAAAAATAATAAAGTCAAAAATTAAATCTTACTTTTAGGGATTGTGAGGTTAGGGAATAACAAATTGCTAAAAATAGACATTGTTATAATTAAAGTGCCTAAAATATTGGCAATGTGGGTTTGAAAAATTCAAATTTTGGATAAAGTAGCATAACTGTCATAGCAAGAAATAAAGAGCACTATTTATTTCGAATGGTCAATCTGAATAAGTCATCCATCTCCTAGAATAAAGGAAAAGTGGTTGCGACCTCAATCCTATAAAAGAGAGCCGAATTCACCAAGTCCAACACTTCAATCAACTCCAATCAACAACGACAACTCTTCAGTGAAGAAGTCTACACATCTTTGATTCTTTTAGTCCAAATGCACAAACATTAGCTTAGTTCATAAGTAAAAAATCGTTATGCGAATGTTCGTAGTCATGGCCATTTGGTTCAAGATGAGGTTATCAATGCATTCACTCTGTAACGTCACAAAATCGTAGCCATCACTCATCCGGGTTAGGCTCGATTCGGCATGAAACATCAATGCGATCAACTGGTATTCCACATTCATGTCGAGCCTATGCATGAAGAGGTGTAGCTAAAGTCATCAATGCTCATTAGGTAGTATAATTCTTTCAATGCACCCAAATGTAGCCATTGTACAGAGTCATCAGTGCGTCTTTCTTCTAGTCAAAGTCCCTAGCAGTCTTTCAATACATTAGAATCGTAGATATGACCCGTGTCATCAATACACTTGCTTGTAGATAAAATTTGTATTATTCGTGGCGAGTAGCCATCATCTTTCAATCCACCTTCTCGTTTATGTTTTTGACCTTTTTCGATCTTTAGAGTACTAAATTTTAAGTCATACATTAAATTGTAGACACATAGAACCTTAGGGGTAGTATTTATCTATTCCAATGCAATCGTGTTTCAGATATATAAGTCTGAGGCACAACCCATCGAAATCAAAACAGGACTTCAATTTGTGTGTTATTTGCACACTGGCACGCCCACACTCAACGAACTCAATTCAAAATTGTTGTTTTCGTATCGCACTCGATGATCTCGAATACATTGGCGTGGCTAACAAATTTTTATGCAAACAAAAATTAATGACAAAGTATAAAAATAGCATATAAAAGATATGACCAATTATTATACATTCTATTTTGTCATTAATTAATTTTTTTCAAGAATAACTACTTTTATTTTATCACAATATAACTCGATTTGTAACAAAAATTAATGTTTTAGTTGTTATCATTGACAATTAATGACAATTTTGTGACAAAAAACTTATCACTATAATTTTAGGACAAGTTTTTTATTGTTACTAAATTATCACTACACGTGTATCACTAATAGTACAAAAAAATAGGGCATTACATACGGAAAAATACATATTTGAAAATTATATTTCCGTCTCTGATGGAAAATAGAGACGGATTTTATGTCTTCAATAGTGTAACAATTTAGACACAATTTTATCACAATTCATATTCTGCATATCATTCTAACAATATATATATATATATATATATATATATATATATTATAACTAAAAATATATAATTAGTATCAATTCTTTCAATATCATTTATTAGATTGTTATTAATACGCTTATCTTTTGTAGTAATTGCAGATCAATATCCCTTCTTAATAAGTATAAATCAAGCAACTTGTAAAGTGCAAATAATTATATATTTAGTAAATCATATATCAAGCGAACATAGAGAATAAATAATCTCAAATCAATATAATTTTATGATTTATAAACTATACATCAAGCAATTCTAGTATTTAAATTGACTAATAATTAATCACATTCGCAGGATATGAAACCTTAACCTCTTTCAAGGAGCATTTGGACGAAACCTGAAGATAATATAATAATAGTGCATTGAAAGAAAACCATACATATCCGATACTGTTAGGTGACATGATCTTTTGGAGCTAGCTCCAATTATGAGAATAATGATTTTGTCGACAATTATACATTTTATATAATTTGTTTTGTGAGCCCATTTTTTCAAAAACTTGTCAGCCGACAATTGCCCGGATGATAATGATTGAATGCGACCAGTTATTTTTAAGCATCGTATAAATAGAAGTAGCTAAGTCAATAATATTTTCTCAACAGTGGAGGCCTTGGAGTTGGGGAGGAAATTTTTTATATGAATTGAATTTGGATTCCACTCATAAATTTAATAATTTAAATAAAATTATGTATTATATGTACTTTATATGTATTTATATATATATATATATATAATACGGATTTAAATTTGAACTTTTGGTATATAAACTCAATCCATGAAATAATTTCTTTGTTTGGGATTAGGAGTCAAGGGCCTAAGGGTACATTCATCAGTGATGAGTTATTAATAGTATAAAATTAAAAAAAAAAAAAGAAATCAAAAAATACACTAAAGGACGATCAAATGGTGCGTTAGAGCATAATTTGAGTATTGACCACTCAAATTTAACAGTATATATATTGGTTAATTTGAAAATTATGGATGTATGTGCACTCCCAAACTATATATGAATTCGCCATTATTTCTCAGAATTATTTCGAACAACTTTATTTTTCACGTATGAGAAATTGAAAGTAAAAGTTATTGTAGCAGCAATTGCTAATAAATCTACGCGACCATTTTTCCTCAATTATGTGAATTTAAGATACAGTAATTATATTTCATCCCCTTTCTCACACATTGTAATACCCCGTCCCACATTGGAAACTCAAGAAAAAATAGAATGTTTTATAAGTTTGGCTTAAGAATTTATGTGCATTCATTGGATATTCCTTTTGGGCAAGTTGTTCATAGTCCAATTTAAGGATCCGTTCAATGGGTTAGAAGGCAATTTTCACGTCCAACAGGCTCGCGGGCCTACGGCGTGACAAATGATATCAGAGCCGCTCGTGAGCCGAAATATCAAGAGTTACTCTATTGGGTAAAATGCTACGCACACGAGAGCCACCTCTTGAGCTTACGGGACAAAGTGCTATGCACACGAGAGCCACCTCTTGAGCTTACGGGACAAAGTGTTACGTGTGTAGGAGGCGAGGATCTCACTTTCTAAAGAAAGGGTGATTGTAATACACCATCACACATCGGAAAATCAAGGAAAAATAGAATGATTTATATGTTTGGCCTAAGAACTTATGTGCATCAATTGGATATTTTTTTGGATGAATTATTCATAGTCCAATTTAAAAATAAACTCGATGGGTTTAGAATCAACTTTTAGGTCCAATAAGCTTGCGGACCCGGGGCATGACACACATGAGCATATTTTATATTTGTAATTTACATTATTACTTGTATCTTTCGATCTCCATTTCTCCATATCAGATTGAGTTTTTGTTATTCGTGTTCCATTTTTAAAATTATTTAACCACATTATGGGAGCCAAAGAATTACTCAACATATATATATATATATATATATATATATAATAATATTGAGTGATTTATTATATGCCATGGCTTATCATGATCAACATCACGATTAAGTTTATCAATATCTATATATATATTATTATAAAAAGAAAGTCATTTTTATCTCATAAATGGTAGTTATTTATATGATTTTACAAAATTTGCCCTTCAATTTTATGTGAAATAAATAGAGACATGTAAAATTATGACTAAAATTGAAAATTCACATGAAATCGATTCAATTCAAATACCAAATTTTGATATGTCAATTTTACTCTTTTAATTAGTAAACACATTTAATAAATAAGCAAATAAAAAGGTCAATATTATAATATTACATGCAATTTAAAAAGCCCATCTTCTCAACCCACAAACCACTTTCACTAATTACAATTACTTGGTGTTTTTTCTTTTTGTGTTTATTTTTTATCATGTAATTTTATTTCATATATTTATTTTATTTTGAAATTATTATAATTTAATAAATTGTTTCAAATAATTCTTAAAGAAGGATTCTTATAAAATAAAATTTAACAATATATTTATATTTTCATCCTAAAAAAAATTAAGTATTAAATTGAAATATATATATTTTTATATTTTGCACACACGTAGAGTATGCGATGTTGCTAGTTATTATATAAAGAAAAAGTCTCTTTGAATTACTACCTTTATTTTAATATTTTGCACACACGTAGAGTATGCGGTGTTGCTAGTAATTGTAATTAAATTCAGAATATTTATTTGAATAAATAGTCACATTTTTTTTTCAAATCTATTATATGAAAATTTTATGATAACAATATTACAAAGAGAAAAAAAAAGATTTAATATTGTTGATAAGTCAACCTAAGTAGGTGCTAGTTGTAATATTGGTATAACCTCGGGGGATTTTTGGTAATTTTTAAAACCACAAGGGGTTTCTCGTAAATTAACCCAATCTCAGGGTGGTCAGTGTAAATCACCCAAAAAAAGAGAAAGGGTATTTTCGAAAATTCAAATAAGTTTGTAATATGGATATAACCTTAGGGGGTTTTGGTAATTTTTGAAAAAATGGGAGGTTTTTCATAAATTAGCCAAACCACAAGGGTAGTCAGTGTAATTTGCCCTAATAAATATATATTTGTTCTTGAATAACTTAGAATTTGATTCTTTAACAAAAAAACAGTTTATTTACAATATACAACAATCTGGTGATGCCTTGTTTCTTATAATTTGACCAACCTAATAAAATATTTGGGCGTTAAAAACAAAAACAAAAAACATATAATTTAATGGACATATATTCCGTTTATAAAGGTATACAAAATTTATCGTTAGAAACTCGAATCATTGTAATATGTGTATGAATGGTATTTCTAATATACTTGGATAATATACATATGTATAGATAGATAGATAGATATATATATATATATATATTACGGGCAGAGTTCTTTTGCCTGTTTCATGCGGTTTCTATGGGCGGCGACCCTAGAGAAAACAAAAGCAGGTACTCAGTTACATTTGCCGCTAAATTAATCGACATATTAAATAAATATTTGCTCTATATTTGGTTGTTTTTCTAGGGATGTAACTTATCACATGATAACTGTCGATTATTCATCGCGTGGAATTGTGGATAAATTAATTATCAATCAACAAAATATTATAAAGAGCCACCATCATCAATGACAACAAAATTATGAATTGGTGATGTATCCTGTCGGCTACAAGTTCATTAATATATGTATTGCTATTAATCAATTATGTTTTAGTTTTTAGTTAATATTTTTTAGAATTCTACCACACATACAAGCTTTTATCTGTAATGCAATTCTGTTTGTCGAAAAATTTTAATTAGTAAAAGTGATTTTTCTTTATAATATTAAAAAACTACAATCTATTCATAATAAGTGATCGACTACAATTAAGATATAAAATACGAATATATATATATACACACACACATACACATACACATACATATGTGTGTGTGTGTGTAAATGGACTTTTTAATTATAGAATATTCTACATTTGTCTTTATCATTTGGACAATAGATCGTATTATGCTGTTTTTTATTTGACCTTTGTCTTTATCACTGGATTTTTTTAATTGTAGAATTTACAAGTTTATGACATGTACACTATTGAACTTTTCATGAAAAATTTATTACAGTAGTATAGGTCATTATCATGGAAAAAGTGTTGTCGAATTGTCCATGATAAGCTGGCATGTGGCGTTGGAAAAATTCTTGAATAGATCCGACGTAGACTCCATCAATACACTCAAATGGTAAAATTAAATCATATTTGCATGTAAATATTTTATTTATTAAAATTATCATTATAAAAGTATCAGCATAAATAATAGTGATTAGGGATGTAACTTGAATCAAGCTTGCTTGTGAAGCTAACGAGCTAGCCAGCTTGAGTCCAACTCAATTCAAACCCAAACATTTTCGAGCTCGTGTCAATAACTAGTTGAGTTCAAGCTTTTATTCAATAGTTCAACAGCTTTGCAAATTTATATTTTATTGTTTTTAATGTTAATTAGGGTTAATAGAACAAGTTGAGGTCGAGTTTCTTAAGAATTAAGCTCCTGAGTTCAAGCTTAGAGTTTGAGCTTGAATCGTCATATACAGACTCCTTAAGCTCGAGCTCGTATGTTTGGACTTGAATTCAAACTTGTAAACTTCATCAAACTTAACTCATTTATACTCCCCTAACAACGCTTTATCTATACTATATTTTAGGTATGAAGAGTTTTGACTTTTTTTTGTGTGTGTGCGTAATTGTGGTATTCAAAAGAATACCTTTTAACAATTCTATTATCTCCTATGTCATTTCTTTTCTCTCCAACAACGTACTTTTTTTTCTTTTCTATTGTCAACTCGCTCTCTTTTTCTCTCTCACATTCCTTTTTTTTTTTCAAAATTTTGTTCTATTTTATATTTTTAATCAAAAACTACTTTTATTTAAAATTGATTTTTTAATTTTTTATAAATTTAATAAATATATTATAAATAATTAAAAATATAACATAAATGATAATAGTTAAGAGAATAATAAAAAATTAATTTTATATTATTAATATTTAATTAAATTATATTATATTATATTTTTATTTTGCATAAATGTGAAATGTGCCAATACTTTAGTATTAATTACTGAGTTAAATTTATTAAACCCCTTGTGTTAAGCCTAATTAGCATAAAAACCCCTGTATTATAAAAATTTGTCTTAAAAACCTCATGTTTTTAAAATTAGTACACCGTCCCTTCGAGCCATTTTCTGAAAACTTTAGCATAAAGTGTTAATTTTACCCCTTATTAAAATTTGAAGAATAACATCACATTTTCTCTCATTTCCTATCAAAATCTTCCTATAGAAAATAAAAGAGTGGAAAATCAATTTGGAAACAAAATTCTAACATTTGAAATTTCCTAAATATTTACTGTCGATTTGCAAGACACGTTACAAATAGATACAAAATAAAGGATTCATTTTACTAATTTTTAAAAATAGAGGGTTCATCTTGCTAATTTATAAAAATAGAGGATTTTTCTTGTTAATTTTTAAAAATAGAGGGTTCACCATATTAATTTTTAAAAATACAAGGTTCAATTTTAAAAGGTTAAAAGAGTAATTTTGCATGGCTAAAACATGATCCTACATGCAAAAACTGCGCGTGTGACTTAAATCGTCGGTGGAGGGTCTTTTTTGATAAATTTTATATTTCACATAATCTTTTATATTAATTTTTATTTTATAGGATTTTTTAATTTAATTGGTAATAACACTGGAGAATTCGGTGATAAAAAAAAAAAAAAAAAACCCTTAATTACTAGGCGAAGGCCAAGATCTCTGCCCCATTTTGGGCTAGGTAGATATTGTCAATTTTATTATTAGTGGCCATTGTGCAAATGGGACCCTAATTTTGTCGTTGTTTTCCTTTTCAAGAGACGTAACATTTAGGTAGGAAGACATTGCAGGGCTCTTGATTGGACTGGCCAATTGGATATTGGTTTAGTGGGGTTTTGTAGATTCTGGTGTAATTTATTGAATTAGTTACTTTTGTTTTTTTTAATTGATTGAATTATGATTGTTACATCACTTTTGTATAAATGTTATCATTCAATTATTTAATACATTATATCGGGATAGGAAGAAATACACCAATTTAGTGGTCATGCTTATAATAAATATGTGTGGTTTTTTTTTTTTTTTGGTTTCCCGTAAGGTGTCCTGGGCCTTTGGCCCAGACTAATCCCCACCGCAGTACTGTCGGGCCCAATTGGGGGCGCTGCTCCCACCAAGATATTGCTGCGTTCCCTGGATCTCGAACCCGAGACCTCAGGTTAAGCCAGGAGAGTCCCCTTCCAACTCACCTACACCTTATTGGTTGTGTGGTTTTTGCTATCTTATTTAAGCTTATCATATTTTTATTGTTTTTATTAATTTATTGATTATCTGTGAATCTAGCTACCTACCAAGTTATTGATAGATATCATAATGTAATAATTTAATTACACTCTAGGCATTTTTGATTTGATAGTATAGATTATAATTATACTTTTCAGTCACTTACAATCCACATTTGATTTGCTATACTAATCAGTATGGACCTTCCACAACTTTCCAAGGCTCATGGTATTGCATAGTACTACTGGATTTGGCAATCTCACCTGAGGAGATAAAATTGGAGTTGAAGAATTAGATACTAATGAATACTTAGTGTAAAAGTACATCTTTATACCTCAACAATGAATGGCATTTTACCAAATGTGAGGGGTATTTTGTTCCTTCAAAAATAAAATCACATTGGTATCCCAAATCAAATGTGGAAAAAGTGATTGATAGCCATCCCATATAAAGATATTATCACATTTCAAACATGAAAAATTAAATACCAAACTTCCACAACACCTCTATATACCATATCTTCACCATATCTTATCTCAAATAAAAAATGCCCTATAAGGAATAAAAAGTAATTATTGACAACATAACATGTGATAAAATTTATTACAAATGATGTATATTTAGTGATAAAAACATTTATTTTATTAGAAAATGACTTGCAAAATGTCACTAACGATAAAAATTGTGTTTAAGTTTTGGTCATTTATAATTAGTGTCATTCTTATGGTGATAAATGCAAATTAGTTAAAGATTGAAGCAGTGCAACCTAATTAAGCTCTTGCAAATATTCTTCTTCATGTGCCCACAAATTGTATTAGTCATGATGAGTTAAAAATTGCAAAATTGATCTTCTTGCCAGTTGCACACGTATATCAGATTGTAATGCTTTGTGAGATTCAGAGCTTGTTTGAATAGAATTTTTTTTAAAAAGTATTTATTGAGCTGTGCATTTTATATTATAATTTTTTTAGAATTAATTATTTTTGTATTTGGATGCAATAATTTAAAAGTGCTTAAAAGATATTTTTTCTTTGGAAGCTATTCTGGATATTTAAAAAAAAAAATCAATTTTGGACTTTTTTTTGTGATTTCTGCTTTTTTTTTTTAAAAAAAATGCGCTCTTTTCTCCTAAAAAAATTTCATCCAAATAGGCTCTCAATTCAGAAGTCTAATGAGCTAGAGGGATGGGCATTAATCGCCAGGAGTTAGGACTAGGGGTGGGTATCGGGTCGGATAATTGCGTGTTTAGATTTTGCAGGTCGGGTACTCAATATGTCGAGTAGTTTAAAATGCTACCTGAATCCGACCTGAACTATATGACTATCCAATTAATCGGGTACCTGGATGGGTTTGGGTTTTACTCGACCGGATTTGGGTTTTGATAAAAATAAATTTTGTTAATTGTATTAATGTGACAATGAAAATTTAATTATTTAAAAAAAATGACATCTTCACCACCAATCCATAAATGCAATTCACACTTTGATGTTAAAAAATAAAGTAAAATGCTTACAATTATTAATTGTAAAATATTATTATAATTTCATTAAACTATTTGACATTAATATCATTAGGACATCGGCTGTAAAGACAAAACACCAGATTCAAATGTCCATCCCTGTACGTACAAGTCTTTGATTTTACAAGGTAAACTTTTCTCTTGATAACAGTATGAGCCTAAAAGGTAAAAACTCATCTCTTGATAGAAGTATGATTTTAAAATATTAAAACTCATCTATTGAAAGTAAGATTGTAGGAGTAGAATTCTATACAAATCAAAATTCTATATGTTGTTTTTATTTCCTTTTCTTTTTGACATTTTTAATCGGGTACCCAATTGGGTTCGTCGGGTGAAAAAATAAAACCCGAAGTCTGATATTTATTTAAATTAGTCGGATTCAGGCTATCTCAAACCCGATTTTTAACCCAAATTACCAATCTTAAAACATTCAAATTCGATCGGATCAGATCGGAATTTAATTTATCCGATCTGAATGCCCACCCCTAGTTAGAACTATTGTTCACAATTCACAACAGGCCCAAAGCATTAACATATGTTTTGCTCAGCATATAGAATAGAAACTTTCGCCCACTCTACGTTGCCATCAAAATTCAAATACGTGTAAAGTAGAGGGTTGGAGACTAATGCCCAAAACACTCTCAGAGAAGATACGGTTATCTTATTATTGAGGTGTAGCCAAACGGTGGGAGTTTGAATATAGCTATTATTATTATTATTATTATTTTTTATTTTAATTATTCAGTTTCGATTAATTGACAGATTAATCCTAATTAGGTACTGAAAAGGCTTATTATAGAAGCAACCCACTCAATCCAGTTGAACATCAAAATTTAAATTGTGGATGTTGTTTAAGGGATATATCTCTTTATTCCACTAGATTAATTGATAATTGAACATAGTTATTAATGCTGGTGCGTGATTCAAATTAACTTAACATCGTCACTGGATAATTTGTACAACGGATGGGATCCCCTACTCCAAAACGATGCCTCATCTTATGCCACATACTCTAAATTCATGACACATGTAAAATCTAATTAACATAACTAAATAATCTGCCGTTAAATAAATCTTGAAGATTTAGACATGTCATGAATTTAGAGTATGAAATATAAAATGGAGCATCTTTTTGGATAGAGGATCCCGTCTGTTTATACAAACATTGTGAAAATTTAGGTTCTTTTAATTAGTTTTTTATTGAAATGACATGACCTTTATTGTGAAAGCAATCGAAGATTGTAAAAATCCCTATAATAAATTAGTATAGGAATACCACTCATTGACCTTTTTTAATGAAAAATGTTAATTGCAACATTACTTTTCAATCCTGCATTTAATGCATCAGTTCAATCGTCAGCATAAATAATCAATAAAACGATAAGAGTACTCATAAATAAAAAAAAAAAAAAAGACGATAGAGAAACTACAAAATAACAAACTCAAAAATTTTAGTCAAATTAGTCACCATAATACAAAGGTGCTCGTTGATTTGATCTTAATTTTTTGAAAATATCTAAAATAGTTTAATTGGATAATATTATCTATCCAAACTAATCGCGCTGTTAGAAAATCAATTGGAATGGCATGTGCAAGTCACGTGCATATGTCATTTTTGCTAGTTTTGGAGAGAGAATATTATCCAACGCGACTAGCTTGGGCATTTTGAAAAAATTGGAACCAAATTGGTGATGAACTCTATATTTTGGGGCTGATTTAACAATAATCTCCTGCTATTGTGTTTTTATCTATAGGGACCACGTCTGGATTGGTTGGTCATACTTGGCATTTAAAGAGATGAAATCTTTGTATGAAATACATATCACATGCATTGAATGCCAAAAATATTTGGCATGCATGAGCATTAATTATACTTGAGACCAACATGACTTCTACAACAATATCAGTGATAGTTAGCGAGTGCTAGCATGTCTGTTTGTTAGGATATGAGTAGTAGTCATTTGTTAGGTGAGTTTTGGGGGTTAGTTATAAGTGGAGTCATTAGGGGTTTGTAAACCCGTGTGGACAGTACCCTCGAGGGTGCCCTTCAGGGTGGCCCTCAAAGAGACCCATGGGATTTATCTACTGGTTATGAGTCCTCGAAACTTTAGTCTCGACGGCAACTAGGGGACCTTCAAGTCAAATTCCCTTGAGGTCGCCTGTCGAGAGTTTCTCGAGAGTTCTTTGAAAGGTTCCATATACTCTTGGCATGTGCGAACAGGGTCGGTTCCTCAAGGATTTTGTTTTCCTACATAAGACCCATTCAAACTAATCCATGCCGTATAATGTTTTAAGACTGTCACATCACCCCCTATTATAAAAAAAAAAATTGCCATAGAGATTTCTTGTAGTTTATTGCCAAATCGGTCCCAAAATATAGAGTTCGTCTTCAATTTGGTCCTAATTTTTTGAAAATACCCAAACTAGTCATACTAGATAACATTCTCTTTCCAAACTAGTCCCGCCGTTAGAAAACTAACGGGAACGACATGTGCAAGTAGTAGTTTGGAGAGAGAGTGTTATCTAGTGGAACTATTTTAGGCATTTTCAGAAAATTGAAACCAAATCGGCAGCACCTTCATATTATGGGACCAATTTGACTAAAATCTCAACAAACTCATATAAGAATTGAAATAATTGATACTTGAGATAATTCATTTTTTGGTCCTATAGAAAAGTTCGTTTGCCACATTTAGTCCTACAAAATATTTTTTCTCACATTTAATCCCATAGGAAACGAATTTTACCACATTTAATCCCATTGACCGATTTCAGGTGAAGAATTTTTAAAAATCAATGACGTGTCTGACTATTGAGTGGAAGTGGCAAGTGATAAAGTATTTGTATTGACGTGGCTCTCTGATGTGTTAATTATAATGCAACAAGCATTAGAAGAATCTCAAATAACTTTGTACCCTTAAACTTTAATTTAATTAATTATTGATTTATTTGTTAAAATTGTGTTATTATTATTTTTTTTTAAAAAATAACCACCCTAACCCTAACCCTAACCTCCAAAAATAGCCCCCCCTAGTACCCCTCACCTCATCCCCAATTGTCGTCTCCACCATCCCCCTGCCCTCTTCAACCCCACCTCCCCCACCCTAAGCTGCCATCGCGTTTGGCCCCCTCATCTACCCCCTACCATCCGTGCCCTTGATTCATCTTCTTCTTCACCCCTATAAACCCTAGTCCTACCCTTACCCCCACGCCGCCGCCGCTGCCGCTTCTCTCTCTCTCTCTCCCCCTTCCCCCGCCTTGCGATCTCTCTTCAACCCTTTCTTTCGCGATCTCTCCCCTCCCCCCTCTCTTTCTCTCTCATTCTCTCTCCCATTTTTCCTATCTCTTTGAAAATTTATCTTCTTTTTCCCCCCAACAAATCTTAGCCGCACTTCAGCCCACCACCCTGCCGTGTCGCCACTAGCCCTTTCTCTCTCTCTCCCCCCTCCCCTTTTCCCTCTCCCTTGCAATCTCTCTCTCTCCCCCCTCCCCTTTCCCCTCTCCTTTGCAATCTCTCTCTCTTCCCTCCCCTTTCCCCTCTCTCTTGCAATCTCTCCCCCCCCTTTTCCCTCTCATTTGCAATCTCTCTGTCTTTTTCCCTCTCATCCTCTCCATCATGATCTCTCTTTCTCTCTTTCACACTCTTATTTTTCTAATTTCGTTGGAGAATTTCCATTTCTGGGTTCAAGCTGGGCCATGGCAATGACTAAGAGTGTGGGACAAATTACAAGAGTTTATTTCTCTTCTTTGGGATGGGGTAGGGGCAGCATCGGGAGCGGTAGAGAAAGCTGGTAGCTGTGGTTGGAGAGGGCTGCGATTAGAACCAGGTTTATGAGTCTATATATAGTGATTTGTATATATACATATATGTAAGTATTTATAAATATAGTTTTTTGGTGTAATGCATTTATAAATGTTTTGTGTTTTGATAATTCTATTTTATAGAGTTATTTTAGAGCCTAAGTTTATAATATTGGCCCAATTTAAGTTAAATTGCTAGTTTTTGGTTAAGAAATTTAATTTAGTTTAATTATTTTGTTTCCGTTTTGCAAAAACAATTTTGGAGAAAAGAAAACAAAAAGATAGTCAAAAAATGCATTATGGAAGACCCCGCCTAGGCGATAACAATAACTGCCTAGGCGGCACTGATGATCACTATGTCAGACATCTTCCCGAGAGCCTGCCGCCTAGGCGATATCTTTGATTGCCTAGGTGGAGACGGGTAATTGGAAACTCGCAGAACTTCTGTCTCTCACGTTTTTTACCTTAGAAAGGGAGACATTTTGAGAAAAAAAAAAGTAGTGGAAAGTTGGAGAAAAACCCTAGAGTGCAGAAGAGAGAATTGGGGAGTAGAAAGAATACTCTTGAAGGAGAAGATTGCGCTGACAATTGAGTTTTTGTTCCTTCAATCTCTTTCTTGTTATTTATGTCTATTTTCTGTATAATTTCTGGCATGGATTCTTTTTGTATGGCAAACTAGACCTTTTTCTAGGTCCTTAATGAAACATTGTATAGATTGTTATTGAAATCCTATGAATCTCTATTAAGTACTCCGCTTCTCAATTTTTTTGTTTTGGTCTTAATGCGTTCTAGTGAATGGCCACCATTAGTATTGATTAGTTAACTTTGATTGAGGTCGAGAGAGGATTTCATGGTTTAAAACTGAGCAAAGCAACCTAAGTTTATTATTTTTTTGGGAATATAATTTGTAGAAAGAACGAGACTACCAACTTACCCTGGGTAATCACTCGAAATTGATTCTTAATGCTATTATCTAGGTTCAATTCTCATACAGATATAGAGGATTAATCTAGTTAATAAGGTTCATGCTATATCGAGAGAGTAGTATAGATGAAATAGAATTTCGAATTATTGAGAATGATGTGTCACTTAATAGAGAGGATTAGGAAAATCAATTAAAAAACATACAAGGGGAACTTAAAGACCTAGGTTAATTTATCTTGGTATTTTTTTTCAATTTATTGCATTTGTTTTTTATTTTATTTGTTCTCAATTTCACAACTGTCTCATTTTTACTTTTAATTGCTCAAATTAAGAAGATTAGAAAATTTCTTAGAAATTAGTCCTTGTGGGATCGATATTTTTATATTACTTGTGTGATACGTATACTTGTGTGTGCATGCCATTATACAACGCAACATGTTTATATATATATATATATATATATATTGTGCATATATGTATTTGTCCATCTTAGCATACTTAATTTTTGAACTAGTAACGCCAAATCATAAAGCTGATCGGACATGTCAATAATTTTTGAACCCCAGGTAATGAAATCAGTTGGTGGAACTAAATGTTGCAAAATTCATTTCTACAAGACTAAATGTGAGACCAAAAAAATATCATATAGGACTAATTGTGGCGGGCCAAGCTTTTTTAGTAGACTCAAATTCAATATATTGTTTTTATAAAATGAACGAAAATTAAAATGACGTAATATTTATGTGATTTGACTAGTAACAAACCTATGCTCATGGGGGATGAGCAATTCCAATATAAGAAATTTTACAGAGAGTTGTCGCCTATTTAAATAAATGTACAACTTGATTTGGTTGATAGCCTAACAGAAAGAGGTTGCAGTTAGGGGTTGGGGCAATAGGAAGGGTGACGGGGAAGCCGTAGTGAGGGCGGTTGTGTGGGGGGTGGGGGCCGCCACGAGGTGGGGGGGAAGAAGATGAAATCTTTTTCTTATTTTTTAATTAATTTTTAAAAGTATATATTTGTATAATTTAACTATTAGTTTTTCATATAATTTTTTTATTTTTAATTAACTTTTGTATTTATATATATGTGATTATATTTTTTGTATTTTTTGTATTTATATAATCAAATTAGCTTTTGTATTTATATACATATAAATACAAAAGTTAATTAAAAATAAAAAATAAAAAATAAAAAATTTATATGAAAAACTAATAGTTAAATTATAGATATATATAATTTTAAAAATTAATTAAAAAATAAGAAAAAGATTTCATCTTCTTCTCCCCCAAGAAAAATATTTAAATTCTAAAATTATATGATTATATAAATTAATATTTTTAAATAGAGTTAATTATAATGCCAACTGGATGTCCACATCTCCAGTCCACCTCACCAATAAAATGTCAACTGGAAAATCGCCACATCAACTTTGGTGAATAGTTTGGTCCAAAATAAGACTAAAATTGAAATTTTCATAAATAGAGAGGATAAAATTGATAAAATTAAAACAAAAATGGACAAAATCGAAATTACGTTAAACGTAGAGAACGAAAATTGCAATTATCCCATCGACAAATACTAGAAATATAAATTCGAAAACCCAAAGCCAATGCCCACATTGAACAAAACACGTACTTAATACAAACACAAACACTAAATATCTAAAAACCCAAAAAAGATAATCCACACTGAACTTAAACCGCTGCACGCCCCTAAAATCATCCAAAAATAAAGAGGAAAAAAAGTTATCAATTAGTCCCACCAAGCACGCCCTTGAGCTTCTTGATCTGCGCCACGTCGAGGAAGGTCGTCTTCGCCACGAGCTCCGTTGGCAAATCGTTCTTAAATAGCGCGTAATCCGTGATCTGCAGGCCCGGGTCCTGGCTGCTAAAGCTCACGAACGCCAGGCCGGGAGTCCTGCCCGAATTTATCTGGAAATGTAGGAGCCCCTGCGGGAAAACCATGATGTCCCCTTTGTACAACGTCTTGATGTAAACTTTGTTATCAGATGAAGATATAAACCCCGCCGTGATGGTCCCCTGGATCACTAACAAGACCTCCGAGGCCGCCGGGTGGGTGTGGATGGGGATGACACCGCCCACCGCCAGGTCGAGGCGGGCGATGGACACCCCCAGCCCGTTCACGCCGGGGAACTGGGCGGTGAAGGCCGGCGTCACGGCAGCGCTTATGATGTTCTTGGTGTTCCCTGTGGCGGCAAGGCCGCTGTAAGCGAAGTCGTCCTCGGTTACCGAGGCGGAGTTCTTGCATGGGTAGCCGGCGGGGGTGCTGGGACTGGACAGGTCCGCCACGCAGAAGTCCTGAACGAGGGCGTGGGACGCGGCGGCGAGGAGGGAGAAGAGGACGAGATACGGGAGGTGATGCATTGTGGTTTCGTTTTTCTTCTCTAACTCTTTAATTTTCTCTTGTTTGAATTTGGTTTGTGGGTTTGTGATTGTTGATGGGGTTATATATAAATAGAGTGATATTTTGTGCATGCATGGTGAGTGTGTGTGTGGGAAAATTCTAACCCGGACCTGGTTTGGTCGAGTCCTAACAAAGTATATAACAAGTGTATTGCACTTTTCAAGTGATTGGTCACTCTCCCTAAATTATCGACTATTCATAGGGCAAGTGTAAAACTATTCGCCACATGATTAACACTGGTTCGACCGAACCGGGTCTGGACTAGAATTTGCCGTGTGGGTGAGTGAGATTAGGGAAACGACAGATTTCTTGGCTGTGATGCATGTGATACCTAATCTTGTTTCTGCACAAGAGAACACGAATACTCTTTAGCTGTTAATTAAAAGTTACTCAAATTTACCGTTGATAGGGGTGGTGCATGGTCGAGTGATTCAAATTCAATTTCAAGTGGTTTGATAAATTCATTACGTATTCTATATTCATATTTGTCAGAAATGTTCGTTAGATGTGTGTTAACGTTTATCCAGACTGAATTAATATAGAATCAATATTTGTGTTGGTTACTTGGATGTTCAATATGTTTTGCGTTAAATTTCAAACATGACGTAACCGGAAAAACAAAGAGGTCGTCACTTTGATTTGTTCATTTTCGCTTATAGAAAAGCTAAAAGTACATGACAAATTAATTGAGAAAAATAGTATGAAACTGTGAGGTAATATTCAAAGCGAAATTAAGTCCAGTCTTACGTAATAAATACAACTGTTTTAAAAGAAACTGAATATTGAATTATATTGGAATTCAAGGTGCAGCCATCAGTAACAGTTTAGATACGGCAAACCAAAATGAGAGCAACCCTGACTTTGCTAGATTTGACAATGTCCGGTGTTGCAAATTAAGTCATCATTTTTCTTTGATGCACTTTAATAAATGTGTGCGCGAGATTTCTTCTAATTGTGACATATGTAACTAGACAATAGGCCGTTTAATAAATTTAAAAAAAAATGCTTATCTAATAGTATTTTTTATAATAGAGCTTTTTTTTTAAGTCAAACAGTTTTGCGTTTGAATATAATAATTAAAAGTGCTTTCGAAGTGCTTTTATTTGAAGTTACTCTGGAGGTGTTTGCAACAGCTTATAAAAATCACTTTACTGTTTTTAGCTTCAAAAAAGTTACTTTAAGTGTTTAGTTTTGTAATTTTTACTTAAATTAAGTTGAAAAAAAAATAGAAGTTGAGAAGTTGGGAGGAAGCTGCTTCTAGTAGTTTAAAAGTGCTTCTTGATATTTTTGGAATTAAATTGAACTTTTCTATTACCCACCAATTTTTGACTGCTTTTCACTTTTATTTGCAAACACTCCACACTTTACTATCAACTTTTAACTAATTCTCTCTTTTATTTTTAAATACTATCAATTTTTTGTTGGAAAATGTATTTTCCAAAAAAAAAAAGTATATCTTTTCTAAAATAAAACTCATCCGAACGGGCTCAATGCTAGTCACAAATATCTCAATATGCATGTGGGCACTTGCGAAAATAGTATAGGACAAACGAAACAAAAAGGGCCATAAAAAGACATGCATATCTCTGTAAAGGCATCTTGTCATTCTGGGACGATTAATTCGGAAAACAAATGTGTGGATCTTATGGTTTGCTTATCCTCTAGGGCATTTTTTGGACGATTCTTTATTGGACGAGTGTAATCGGAATCGGAATTGAAATCGGAATCAGAGTCGATATTCTATTTTAGCAGTTCAGATCTTCAAATTTGTAACTTTAATTTTTCTTCTCTTCTTCAAATAAAAGAAAATTTTTCTTTGAATTCCCACTGTGTATAGATATGCATTGTAAATCAAAGGGCAAATTACATTTACGCATTTTGAGATATAATTTGATTAAAAAATAGTTTCTATAATTTTAAAAATTACAATTATTCTTCAAAGGTATAGCTTTACAAAATTTACTATTTATCAAGGCGGGATGTAATTATAGGTTGTATTTTTGGTGTTTTCAATCGGATTTTAAGAAGAGATTTGCATGATTTTGATAATTTTAAAATATAAAAGTTATATATAAAGTCAATTTTTAAAAAAATAGCAGTAATGTCTGGTTATAGATGGTTACAACCAGTGATGGTTATGATAGTATAGAGTTTAAATACTTCGCAAAAGTTGGTTCAATCACAAAATTGATTGAAGAATTTTATTAGATTTGATGAGGCACATATCTTGATCGTTGAGACGACTAATTACTATGGATATGAGAAAGTTACCTTTTGACCATCACCACTAATGTTTAGAATAAAGTTCTAAATTTCGAGAGAGTATTTGTAATTTTTAAAATGAGAACTAATATATAATTATATTATATTTCATGGTTGTAGATGTAATTTGTTCTAAATTAAATTAACTCAGTTTGAATTAACAGTAAATTAGAGTAATATCTCTTTCTTGTGTTTGAAATTGAGACCTGTCAATGAGGGAGGATTCTTTCATGGACCGAGTTTATACACCTAACGATACAAATTCAATCAGATGTCATATATTAATTTTTTTTATAAAATATATATAATATGTGGATGAATTTGGACCATTGAGTGTATAGATGGAGCCCAAACACTCAATTTATAGAAAAATTTTCCGTCAATGAGGTTTTTATGGCAGTTCAAAGGTTGAGCCAGTGCCATTAGTCATAGATGTTTGATTCGAGTTCAATTAGCATGCATTTCACTATAACAAAATATAAAATTTGCAACAATTTCTTTTGCTACGATCCTATTTTTGTTGTAATTAGTTAAGTTTTTTTTGTCATCCAAATTATGATGTTTTTTTGATTTTGCCACTTATATTTTATTTTTTTTTGTCTCCGATTACTATCCAAACTATACGATTTTTTGACTTTACCACCTGGAAGCGAATTCCGCCAAGAACAGTACCAAGTGCATGACATGTGATCTTGGTAGGGGCATTTCCATCATTTCACTTGTAGAAAAATTGTTTATAAAATTGTTGTTCAAGGGGCTCAAACCGAGTAATGCATGAATATAACAACACCCATTACCACTTGGGCATCTAATACAATTGGGAAAAAAAGGTAAGTTTATGCATTTATACATCACTTGTATAAATTCAAATAAATATATTATAATATCAATTTGAAATCCACAAAAATAAAACGAATAAAAATTATTTTTTAAAAGCAAATTTGATTTTTATAATGTAATTATTTTTTTAAAAAAAGGAAAAAAAAACAAATTTGATTAATTTTTTAAAAAATTAATTTATTTAAAAAAATTTAATATAAAAAAATATAAATCAATTTCTTTCCATTTCTTTAAAAATATAATTTCTATCAATTTCTTTTTAAATGTAATTAATTTAAAATGGATAAAATTTATTTCTTAAAAAGATTAATTACATTTTATTCATTTTTAAATTAATTAAATTTAAAAAGAAATTGATAGAAATTATTTTTTTTAAAGAAATGGAAAGAAATTGATAGTGATTTTTTTTATATTAATTTTTTTAAAAACATTAATCAAATTTATTTTTTTCCTTTTTTAAACAAATAATTACATTAGATAAATCAAATTTTCTTTAAAAAAAATAGTTTTTGTTCATTTTATTTTTGTGGATTTCAAATGGATATTAAAACATATTTATTTGAATTTATACAAGTAATGGATAAATGCATCAATCTACCTTATATTTCCTAGTTGTGTTGGTTGCCGAAGTTGTAATGGGTGTTTTTGCACTCATGCACCACCTGGGTTCGAGTCCCATGAACAATAATTTTACAAATAATTTTTCTACAAGTGAAATGATGTAATGCTCCTGCCAAAAAATTTCTGGTGATTTTTTTGGTCGGAATTTGCTCCCAGGTGGTAAAGTCAAAAAATCGTATAATTTGGATGACAACCGGAGACAAAAAGAAAAGTTTAAGTGGCAAAGTCAAAAAAACGTCATAATTCAAATGGCAAAAAATCATTATCCCTAAAAAATAACACTTATTGTTGATTAATAATTCTTTTAGAATAAAAAATATGTATTGTAGTTAAAAAAAAACATGACAAGACATAAATAAATTATCAACATAATTTAGTGGCAAGCAAAACTTAATTCCATGTGTGATACCCTCGATTCCTGGCTGCTGCATATGCTCCATCCATGCGCTTGCGTGCTCCATCCATGCGCTTGCGTGCCTTTGTCAGGGCTCGAAGTTGTCTTCGTTACCTGGTTAACGTAAACAGGGCAATTTGAGGGTTGTGGTTCAAATCATGCGGTTGGCAAGAGGTGTGTGCGCAACTGACGGTTTGAATGGGGTGGGTTGCGTTGGCTGGTTTTAATAAAAATATATACATCGTACACACTATTTGGAACGAAAATATTATCTTCACCTACAAAAAAATTTATAATTTTTAAGACAACTTTATTTGTTGTCAATTATAAAAAAGTTGGCAACGAAATTAATAATGTTGCTTACGTATAATTTATAGGCAACAAATTTTACTTTTTGTTACAATAAACTTTTAGCAATGAAGATTTGCCTACACGGTTAGCAACAAAAATCTTTTGTTGCTAATAGATTCAACAACGAAAAATTGTACTTCTCGTAACAAAGTTTGTTGTTGAAACTAAAATTTCTTGTGGTGTGTTAATCTATACACTAAATGATGATCCTTTTGTTTTATCTTATACTTTAATGTTGGAACTAGTAATTGAATTTTTCGTAATTAATAAATTTAAAATTTGAATGAAATTATTAATATGTATTTATAATTAGTTGTTCCATGATATATACGAAGGAACTTTTTATAATTGTCCAGCCAACAAAAGATAAAATTTGTCCTTAATTTAGTCAAGCAAGGCTATGCTTACTGTCCAAAATAATAGTGGTTTAGTAGAATAAATTATTGTTGTTCATTTTTATTTTTAGGATTAAAAAAAGCTTGTGTTAGGCCTACCATTTTGACGAATTTATCCAAATTCAGCCCCAAGACGTTGTAATCAATCAAAATATCTTATGATTTAATTATAAATATCAACAATTCGAAGTATATATATGGATCATATGTGAAAATAAATAATCAGATCCATTAAAAATTCGAATGGAATATATAATATTATTTTCATTAAATTAATAATGATGCCATATTTAGATAATCTTAAATATTTTATTTAACGGGATAATGTATATAATTTTCCTAATATTCTAAAACATTCATCTACTATTTCTTTAATTTCATTTTTAATATGAGATAGTAAATTTATTATTGGTTATTTGATTTTAAGTTCTTAATCATTGTCTACTCTTAATTGGACCGAATTTTTTTTTTATTGAATTTCAATTCTTTACAAATTCAATTTTGGATATCTGTATTAATGTATACTGATTTTAGAAAATTTCAAATCAAATTGGAATATCAAAATGGCTTGTTGGATTCAGATTCGGATTACTCTGATTTATTCAGTTCCAACGTTTAGCTGCCCCACCCGCAGCATTCATTTAAACTCGCGTAAGGAAATTGTTGAATTAATAAAAACTAATTTGTTTTTTTTTTATGATTGTATTTATAATAGTCATAATTTATCTCAAGTCTCAACTATCAAATTTTCCACTGGGTTTGTAATCTAGTGGTGGGGGGTTCGGACTAGTACCATTGAGGTCCGAGTTCAAATCTTCTTGTCCTCTCCTCTTCCCCTTCGCCTTCGGGTGAGAGTGTGTGTGTGTGCGTGTGTAGCGTTGCAGTTGATATTTATAGAGTATCCTGAGTTGATTATATTAAAAAAAAAAAAAAACTATCAAATTTTCCAATTCCTATGGAGTTCCAATTGACTTGGGCTAGACTATTTAGTCCATGGCCTGTTCAAATTCGCCATTTGATGCGGTTGTCAGATTTGGTTGGGCCAAATTCAATTCATTTGGTCACTTCGATAATATTTTTTTTTGGGTCATATTTCAATTAATAGATAATATTACAAAAATAGTTTTTATGATGAATTTCATCTATAACAAATCAATTATAAATTTAGTTCCTATAACGAATTTAGTTTTGTTGTTGATTGTTTCTTTAGTTATATTTACATTAAATTTTGTCATTAATCTATCACAAATACCTTAAATTTGTAACATAATCTTTCAATCACAAATTATTTGTTATTGAAAGATGTGCTTTCTTGTAGTGTAGATCCAGGTGTTGGACAAAATTTCTCAACAATAGTTGCCTAGGGGATCTAAATTATGCGAGCCTTGTTTCAATTTTGGGATAACTATGATTTGTGACATTTCAAATTATTAGGTGATTTGTGTTTATACTCTAAAAATTCTTTTATGAATCGGGTTTTAAGTTTTATGTATGCACCTAATGATTGTGATTTAGACATATCATATAGTAAATATTTTTTACTAAATAAAATAATATAGAGTTAATCACAATCATTGGGTAAAAGTGCAGGTCTCAATATTCGGTGCAGGGAACAATTTCCATCATAAATTTATAAATGAAATTAGACATTTATATCTTGTATTTTCACTACCAAAAAAATGATCTAATTTGACACATATAATATATCGGTGTTATATTTATACATCTATTGTAACAAGTAATACCTCATAAAAAGTGTATTAATAAATTATCCTAAATTTGAGTTATAATTTATTTATTGTGACACTATAAAGTGTTAAAATAGGCTATCGCTACACTTAAATACATGGAACTTTAATTAATGTTACTCAAAGCAAATCTGGTATGGTGACACTAGCTAAAGTATCATGTGTTTGAGTATTACAATAACTTATTTTGATACTTTATCATGTCATAAAAGATATAGTTTAGTTTAAATTGTTATAATTTATTAAGGCATTTTTATGAAGTACCACTATAGGTATACAATTAAAATATTTTTTAAAAGTATCACATTTATATGTTAAATTAAATATTTTATCAGTAGTGTTTTTAGATGAAACAACAATTATACTGCCACAAACTTTAAAGTCATCTTGCAACATTTTCATTTTTTTGGAACTCATGCAACATGTTGAAATTCAGTTCGGATCCTCTGCTATACAATGGTGTTACATCTTCTCCTTCACTCATCAATACACACCAAGTGTATTGGTGAGCGGTTGAGATAAGGGAAGAGAAAAATTTATGATATGAATTTTTTTTTAAATATTCTATTTTCTTGTCTCAACCGCTCACCAATACACTCGATGTGTATTAATGAGTGAAAAAAGAGATGTATCACTGTTGTATAGTAGAGGATCCGAACTGCAACCGCCTTGAGTGCACATATATATGTATGTGTGTGTATATATATATATATATGTATATATTATATACGGTTATCTATTGAGCCATCACATGATCGCATTGACAAAATGTATTGAATGTTAATCCGCAATATTTGACCAACCCCGCAATATATTTTAAATTATCAAGAAACGAATTGATCCGAAATTGCTTCAGTTACGCCCCATCTAGAAACAATTTGCGAGTCAAAAACTCATAAATAAATCGAAGTGAAAAGGAAAAATTAGACAAAATCGAACATTGTCTGCGTATCTGCTACAAGAAAGTACCTCGTCTAATAATGAAATGTTCTGTAGAAATTAAATATGTAGCAAATTATTCATTAGTAAAAGAGACATTTCTTTTTACCAAAAAACTAAAAAAAAAAAAAGAGAAATTTCTTGTAATTTTGTATTTTCTTTTTTTTTTTACAAATATTTTCTTTTAAGTGGGTATTTACAAAATTCATACTTTTAGAAAAAGCTAAAGTTGTAGAAAAATGTTAAATAATAAAAATTAAGAATATTTGAAAATACAAGTTGTACAAAACGAGCACTTCATAGTTTTTGTCTAAGAATTTGTAAAATATTACAAAAAAGCCCAAAAACTTAAAAAAAAAAAAAAGAGAGCACTTAAAAGGGAACTTTAGCTTTTAGGCCAATTTGGCTTCATTTTAATTGAAGTACAAGTAGAAATTGTCATTCCAAGCACTAATGTAGTGCCTTTTTTGAAACTAAAAGTGGAGAAGTATTTTTTTTTTTAACTGCTCGATTTTAATTCATTGATCGATTAATCCGGATCGAATACCACAAAAATCTATTATAAAGACGATCATCTCAACTCAATTACTCTATACACTTTTAGTGAATGCAAACACCCGTAAGGGAGCAAGGCAAAAGTAGGTCGTATTTAACAGTATTAATTAATCCAAATCTTTACAATTTTGTGGGCCGTGTTCCAACCCAAATTATGTCTCTGGATGATGAATTATACCGTGCATGCATACCTACGAACCCTTATCTTAATTCTTTTATCGATTTATCATAAAAAAAAACAGAAAATCCTTTTAAAGAAAGACAATATATTATGTTAGTAAGTATGAATTTCAACGAGGCTAACGAACAAATAATTTTTTTTAAAGATAAGGTAAAAAAAAAATCATTTTAAAATTCAAATATAATTTTGTCTGACACATGATGAGTCGTGAGTGGGTATAAATTTAGACAGGGAAAGCAAGGCGTGCGGAAAAGTAATGAATCAACAAAGCCACTTCCCCAGGTAACCAAACTCTATTATTTAATTATTTTTTCAGATTTTCTTTTACTTTATATTTATATATATATATATATATATATATATAAATTAAAAAGAACATATAAGGATGAGCCGCATATCCGATAGCGGGTCCCCTTGTCTGAGGGGGACCCCCTCGTCGCGTTAAATTCAATAGTCATCACCCAATCAACTCTAACTTGGAAGATAACAGAGGATATGCATAGTCAGATCCACTTGATCCAAATGGGGTGAAAATTTGTTCCCTCCGTCAGTGTGAGCAAGAAAAGGCCATTCGATGCAATTGTATGCTTTCGACATGTCTAATTTGATGGCTACTTCCTTCAGACTCCCTGCTATCACAATAGGAAACACACGCATTTTCGGAACAACGTTTTCTAGCGAAAATTGTTTTCAAGAATTCAATGGCATTTCCGCTGAGTTTTAAAAAAATTAAAAAAGATTAAAAAGAAAATTGGCGGAACCGTTGGATATCCGGTGGAATATAATAAAGTTTTTTTTAAAAAAATCATACACCATCAACTTTTTAAATGGCCTAATGTCAAGGCTTTTTTCTTTATTTGTGGAAGTTAAAGGTTCAAACTCTAATAAGTGTAAAAATATAAATATTTATTTATACAAAATAATTAAAAAATAATCTGGCCGAACTTTTTCTATCGGAATACTTAAAAAAAAACATATTAATTAAATAAGTTTAAGAAAACACTATATCAAAATTTCTTAAATAGCCTAATGACAAGTGTTTTCTCTTCATTTGTGGAGGTTCCTAGTTCAAGCTTCAACAAGTGCAAAAATATACGTATTTCTTTATAAAAAAAATTAATTAAAACAAAATTCAGCGGAAATTTTTTTGTCAGGATTCTGCCGATTTATTTTGGCACAATATGACAAAAATTTTCTGCTAGAATGCTTAAAAAAAATATTAATTTAATAAGTTTAAGAAAATGTTGCAACAATGAATTTTTAATAGTCTATTGGCAAGTCTTTTCTCTTTGCTTGTGGAGGTTCAAGGTTCAAACCTTAACAAGCGCAAAAATATCCATATATTTTTATAAAAAAATTAATTAAAACATAATCAGGAGGAACTTTTTTCGCTGGAATTCTACTGTATTATTCAGGTGTAACTCCGGCGGAATATTAATGCTCCAAAGAAAAAATAACATATTAATTTAGTAAGTGTAAAATGAAAAACAACATATTAACAACTTTTTGAATGGCCTAATGACAAAACTAATTTTTTCACTTGTGGAGGTTTAAGTTTCAAACCTCAACACGTGCAAAAATATATTTTTTCTTTTTTTAAAAAATAAATTAATTTAAAAAAATGATCCAAATTAGATGAGACAGTAGAAATTAAAGACCTAATTGTTCAATTAACATCATATTTAGAAACTAGAAAAAATTAAAAAAATTAATAAATTACATAAGAAATAAATAAATAAATTACTTAATTACAAAATATAAATTAAAATTAATTAATGAATTAAAATAAGTCAACAAAATAACAATAACCAAACAAATATATAATAAGTATAAAACAAAATAAAACAAAACACATCACAACTTCTTGCAATAGCTTGTTGGTAGAACCCTTGTCTTCCAATGTCGGAGATTTGGGTTTGGATTCCTTGAGCTACAAAATATCTATATTTTGGGGTGGTACTATTCCAACGACGACGATTGGGGGAGACAACTCTCAGGCTAGGTAGGTGATAGCGCGGCGGAAAATAGCCGAAGACTAGTTCGGTGGAAAATCTAGTGGAAAGTTCCACCCGTAAAAGGCTGGATGCAGACTCTGGCTGAAACCACGGCCCAACGGATTTATGTTGGTCGTTTCTGCCAGAATCCGTGCGTTTTCCTATAGTGAATCCTCTGGAATGAATCGTGAGCTCCTTCACGCGCAATGATGGCATTGTCATGAATATATCACCCTCGGATAACAGTATTCCAATTCTTTGACATAACACTATTCAAAACCCCACAGAGTTGGTTTGTGAGAAACTTAACCATAAATTTGTAAATTACATTGCACGGACTAATCTGCCAGAAGTCTATAATATTGACTGCCCCCATATTCTTCGGAATCAACATAATTGTTGTCTTATTTATTACCTTAATGGCATCTGCCATATGCTCCTCATCTGTCCTAAACATGCATAGTTGACAGGCCTTTACTACATTACCCCCCCTGTTGTCTAGTACTTCTGATAAAGTCAGATTGGTAGGCCATTCGGTTCCTGTGCCTTGGTAGGATGCATATCCTTTAGCCCCGAGACAATTTCATGAGCCGACACAAGTTTAGCAAGCTCTGCTCTCTTTTCCTCTATAGCCATCGAGTAACTAAATTTGAAACCATCGAGTAATCACTTGGCATTAATAAGGTGAAGAGATCCGTGAAATAACGCACGACCATTCCCTCCATCTGTCCATTTCGCCTAGCCAGATTCCCATTAGTGTCCCAGAGAGCTGTGATGAGGTTCTGTCGCCGCCTCCCTGAAACAACATGGTGGAAATAACTTGTGTTTTTGTCCCTATATTTTTGCCAATTTAGTCAAGCTCTTTATGCCATAATTGGCCCTTATCGTGCCGCTATATTTTCATCTCTGTACTCGACAGCTCTGCAGGAACAACACATCAAGCTCCCTTTGAACTTCTTTGATTTTCTTAGGTAAATTCCCAACTTCATTCCTGTTCTAATCTTCAAGTTTGTGGGTGCAATCAGTAATCTAATCATAAATTCGCTCGAGAGATGTCTGTTGAAAATTTTATAGCAAATATGGATTCAAACCGAATAATCCATAATATAAAACAAAAATACGATTCTTATGAATCGATTAACCACAGGATCCTTAGTAAACAACCAAATAATGCTTTTAAGCTAAATAACTAACCTCGATCCATGATAGATGTGGAAGAGAACTGGATCTAGGGTTAGTGGTCTTCTAAGCCAAGAAAGACGGCGTGAGTTTTCTGGATTCTCTTCTTAGATGGGGCAGAAAGAAAGACGTCATTTTTCTGGCTTAGGGACCGTACCCTAATATACCTAATACGTCACACTTTAATTATGGGCCCATCAAACATAATTAAAGTGTGACTGGGCTTCTACACATAAAAGACTCATACTTAATATAATATTTCTATAAGCCCATTAAATTTATTTCTTAAATAGATCACATAATTGGGCTCATTTTAATGAGATAACAATGTACAATAAATTAATATGTGAGACCAACAAATTTAGAGAAAAAACCCAACAATGTCTCCCCAATCTATCACATGCGAGTACTGTATTTGGTTTCTGCTTCATCTCATTACTATTTCACAATCTCATGCGCCTCACATTTTTTGGTCCAAAATTGCTCGTACCTAAACACTCTCTTGATTTTCATTAAATTCGAATCAATCCATAACCATAGAGAGCCATGGTTCAAGATTGCCATGGGCAATGGTGGACGCAAGCTGTATGAAATAAAGCAAGCCATTTGAGTGTTTCTAGAACCTCATCAAACATGGCTTCTTTGTGGTCTATCCCACTGTGCTTATTTGGCCAAGTGAACCAGATCTCTACAAAACTAACATCACAGTGTCCACAAGAATCAAGTACATCTCGAAAGGCGTTGATCTGTTCTTGTGGTCTAAACTTCATATTCCACAGCTCATCCCGATTTAGGACCTTGTTAAAATCTTCAAAAACCATTCACGATAGGGGTGCGGGAAGCCAGAGCTACTTATTAAGTTCCCATGCACTATAAGAAAAAGCGGGATTTTCGGTGATTTTTTCGGCTGAATTTTGCCAAAATCAATATTTTTCATCCAAATTTCAGCGGAACTATTCCACCGAAAAAAAACCTTCGCCGCTTTTTGATTTTCGGCGGAAATTCTGCCGAAAATATTTTTTATTTTTTTTTATTTTTATTTTAAATAAAATAATTTTCGGCAAAAATTCGGCCAAAAATATTTTTATTTTTTTAAAAAATAAATTTCAAATTGCGCCCAATTGTCAAACCAAGGACTCGAACCAAATTCCGCCGAAAGTATTTTTTATTTGTATTTTTATTTTAAACAAAATAATTTTTGGCGAAAATTCCGCCAAAAATATTTTTATTTTTTAAAAAAATAAATTTCAAATTGAGCCCAATTGTCAAACCAAGGACTCAAACCCAGGACCTCCATCGCATTCCTCACGCGCGTGCAAGCATGCATCCAAATTGTCCCAAATTTTGGGATTGATGAGAGTCGAACCATTTTCTATTTGTTGGCAAAAAACCCTCTTATCGTTGGGCTATTATCCATTTGTTGCCATGTTACATACATATTATATATATAGTATTCAACAATTAAAATGCCAATAATAATAATAATAATAATAATAATAATAATAATAATAATTTAATTATAATAATTCAAATAATATGATTTTTTATTTATTTAAAAGTTTAATTTTTTAAAATTTTCTTTGGAATTTTCCTCTGAAATTCAGCCAAAAATTTTTAATTTTAAATTTTTTTTAATTTTTTTTTGAATTTTTGGTAGAATTTCCCTTCGAAATTTCATCAAAAAATTTAAATTTTAATATTTTGTTTCATTTTTTTCAATTTTTCGGTGGAATTTCCTACCGAAATTCCAATGAAAAATTTAAATTTTAATATTTTTTTATTTTTAAAATTTTCGACGGGATTTCTCTTCGAAATTCCGTAGAAAATTTAAATTTTAACATTTCTTTAATATTTTTTAAATTTTCGATAGAATTTCCTGCCGAATCAAAATTTTGGTGAAAATTTTAAATTTGAATATTTTTTAATTTTTTTTCAAAATTTCGGTGAAATTTCCCTCTGAAATTCCATCCAAAATTTAAATTTTAAAATTTTTTAATTTTTTAAAATTTTCGAGGGAATTTCCCACTGAAATTCTACCAAAAATTTGAAAAATAATATATATATATTTTTTAAATTTTCGATAGAATTTCCCGTTGAAATTTTGATGAAAACTTTAAATTTTAGTATTTTTTTTAAAAAATTCTGCCAAAATTCCGTTGATATTTTTCACGGTGGAATATTACTCTGAAAATCACATTTTTTCTTGTAGTGATGTCTAATATCGACGACTTGTTCTGGGGTTTTCATATATGCCTATGCAAAAAAACGACTTGTTCTACTGTCGGAGACTCTATAGTAAAACCGCCTCCCCTCCCGTTCCACCACTCTATGTGCTGTCGATAAAGCCTATGACTGATAGTTCTTGTCTCACTCACTCGAGAGCTCGGCAAGCACTCGGAGAGAAAAAGTCAAATCCATGCTTGGTGGAGAAAAATAATTGATTTGCAAAAATTATATTAAGTCATTATTCAAAGTTTAACATAAACAAATATTTATACGTATATAAATATAGATATAGATACATATAAATAGATATACACATAGGGATACATACTAGATTTATGTACTCTCTTGAGGATGCTCAACATATGGAGGTGAATATGAAAACATATTTTCCCTTTCAACACGGATGGAAGCTAGATTACTTTGCTCGACTCTTCTACCTATAAAAGATGGACACACGATAAAGTAATTCATATATATCGAGGCAATAAAAATTTGCAACAAGTAAATAAAACTACCTCTAGAACAAAGTCTTGTGGTTTAAAGTTGGGATATACTGATGGGTTGTCTGGCTCGTGGAATAGAGTATGAACCATATGCAGCATATATATCACTTGGGTAATAATATCGAAGAACTCCAACCATACCAAACACGTGCTGCACAAAAATATATCCAATACTGATTAGGAAATATATGCAAAGAGTGTAATTTAGAAGACAAAATGGTATCAACTTTAAAATGTTCTCTACTGTCCATTATTGTAGCCAACTAATATTCTATAGAAACTATGGGTGGAAACGATGGCATAGGTATAAAATACAATGACAATGAAATTAAATTTATTAAAATTATAGATTCAAATAGACAATCTGAATACATATAGTATTTATGCCCATTAGTACCACACTCGAATCCAATATCCCACCCTAATATCAATAAATAACTTTGAGAAAAAAGAGACCAATATTTTGATGATGAAAAATATTATCACATAAATGCAAACACACCTCATAAATGGTCTCAATTTTTTATAGAAGATAATTATTAAA
>CM047885.1:4807412-4881054 GCA_026212405.1 Petrea volubilis | reverse complement strand
TCTGAATTCTGCACTGGTATGTACACACACGCCATAACCCAAATCAGTCAATTGACCCTAAAATTTCTGAAACCTCTTTTCAAAGAGGGAACTCAATTGAATCAATTAACAAAACCCCTAATTCTCTTCCAAATTTGGAGATTCAAGCATGTCCAAAAGCTGTGTAATTTGTGTATGTATTACTGTACTTTGAGTTTTATTGGAACTAGGAATGGGTTTTATAGGTTGATTGAGTGGAATATTTCTGGGGCAAATTTACAAATATGATAATTTTATGGTCGATTTATAGGCGGATGGACAAAATTTTGGGGCGTCTCTGTGATTCTGATCTTATTTTGGGGGTTTATTGCAATTATGAGCTTTTTTTTTTTTTTTTTGGATAATATATCATATAACCCACACAAATATATTTTTCAGAAGTTGAATCCTAGCCACTATACACTCCCAGTACCTTTATATTATGTTTGGCTCTAAGATTTTAGAAAGAAAAGGAAAAGAAAATAGGAAGAAAAAGTAGTTTTCAATGTTTTGTTATTATAAAAAAAGAAAGAAAATGGTAAGAAAAGGAAAAATAAAAAAAAAATATAAAATAAATTGAGCAAAAAATAGTTTTCTTTCAATTAGGTGAGAAAAATAAAGGAAAAATTTATTTTCTAATCTTATGTTACTTTCTCCAATACTTTTTTACTTTTCAAGCTATCATCTCATTTTTGTTGTTCAAACTAATTGATTGTTTGGATATATTTTATGCAAATCTTTTTTTTTATGCAGTTAATTGATTGTTTGGATTTATTTTTTGGGTGTGTCTTTATATTTTCTTTTAATTTACAATAATAACCAAACAAAATAGAAGATAATTATCTAAAAAATTTATTTTTCTTATTATTTTTTTTAACAACTAAACAAAATAAAAAATTTTAAAATTCTTGTAGTTTATTTTTCTTCCCTTAATATTTTCCTTTCCTTCTAAAATCTTAGAACCAAATAAAGCCTTAGGGCCGGGTACATGTGCCCTGAACATGAGCTTTTAATTTTGGATGTTTGCAATTTATTGCGTTAGATTGAGTTGTTCAAGTTTTCCCAACACATAAAATCAAATTAAAAAGTTTATAAGAACTCAAATAGATACTCCCGTTAATAGGACGGATATAAAGTTTAGGGTTTTTTTTATAATTAGACTTAAAAATTAGGGTTAGTTATACTAATAAGATTGTTCAAATTTCTAAATCTTTTTCTATAGCTTTCATAAATATAGACAACTTCTATTTTTGCATTTGACCTTTAACAAAGATTAGTTTTAGTTAGGTTTTTAACCAAAAAAAAAAAATTTAATAATGTTGTAAAAGAATTACGAACTTTCAATTTTGTGCTTGACTCAACAATCGCTAATATTTCATAACTAAATTATCCTTTTTAGTATTTTGAACTTTTGAAAGAATTGTCTATATAAATTTTTATCACTCAAACGAAATTATATATTATGATATTACATTATCGCTATCATGCTACAAAATGCCTCTATGGTAGTCCTTTTTAGTACTTTAAACTTTTAAAGGAATTGTTTATTGTAACATTACACTATCGCTGCAAAATTCGTCTTCAGTGGCAAGAGTATCTGTCAAAAACCAAACAATAGATGTTGAGGTATGAGGCAGTCCGGATTATCTGCAACAAAACGGTGTTACATATCCTTCTACATTTGTTAGTACACGTCACGTATATTGGTGAGCGGTTGAGATAAGGAAAGAGAATCTTAAAAAAATTTCATATTTATCTCAACTGTTCACCAATACACGTGATGTATTTTGATGACATTTTTAAGTTTATGGGATGCCCAATTACATAATTTTAAAGCAATAATTAATATACCCACCTCGACAAATATATATAATTGCTTCTTGACTTTTGTTTGGGATGATGAGATTTCATTTCTGTTAAATATTAAAGGTTTTTCTATGAATTGGGGGAGGTGACAAAATTTAAAATTTTCAAACAAATACATATAAATTTTAACTCGATATATATTTGGGGGTGACCGCCCCCTCAGGCCTCCACTCTGGCTCCGTCCTTGGTTGCAAAGTTTGCCAAAGCATGGTAAAAGCTTTTAAATGGGAACCCTGGCAGCAAGCTTTATGTTGGGAAAATGTTTGCAAATATGCAGGAGTGGTACCACATAATTATACCTCAGTTTGATGAAGCAAATATGGGTTTCTTATGCTAATATTTATACTACCAATTCACTTATATGCTGCCTGCTCAAAATCGAGTATCATTGCAGGTTTTGTAATGACAAGTCCCTTAACATTCGCTACTAGAATATATATATACACACACACACACACACACACACACACACACAGCATCCGTGATAGTGGATCCAATGCTTCTTCTATAGCTCATGACAATTGATCAATACAAATTACTAATACAAAATGATGATAAATGCATGCATTGAAAAACCCTTTTATTACAGAATCTTTATTCTTTAGCAATTTCTTACATTGCTTGATACAACATGGTGCAAAACCTTATTTTCCATACAAAAAAGATTTGATTTATTGTACTTAGAATTACAACATCCATGGCTACAAGTTCTAATGCATACTAAAGTCGGCGCAATATTATCTGAGCTCCATGTTGAGGTTGAAGTGTCATGACGGTATAAGGAGCATGAGCATAGGAGGGCGAGAACTCAAACGTGAAATGTTTTAGTATCATGGTCAATGCAACTTTTGCCTCTATCATTGCAAAATTTTGGCCTATGCATGTCCTAGGACCCCATCCAAAAGGAAGGAATGCTGTCTGATCCTTGCACGCCTTTGAAACTCCCTCGGAAAATCTCTCTGGTTTAAACTCTTGCGCGTCATCACCCCACAGCTCAGGGTCGCGATTCACTAGCAGTATAGGTAGCGAGAGATCTACGCCAGCTGGTACATTGATATTTCCTATCTTGGTCCTTTTGTGAACATGTTGGTACAATGCAATCACTGGTGGATACAACCTCAAAGCCTCATTTAGAATCATGTTTACCTGCACCATAGTGTAATTGATTAGTCTTACTTGTGTTGGTGGTGGTGGATATATTGACGGTGTTTGCAAAAACTTAAAATAAAGTGTTTTTTGAATTTGTTGCCCCTTTTTGAGGGGTGGGGGTTGAAAACTAATTGCAATGTCTGCTCTTACTTTTTTCGAGTAGAAGCTACTTTTAGTACTTTTTTTTTTTTTTTCTTAAACTTCCTATCAACTTCTATTAACTTCAATTTTCTCAAACTTAATTTTACCATCAACCATTTTGTATAAAGCTTTTAAAATCAAGCACTTAAAAAAAGCAGAAGCCCTTGCAGATGAACCCCCTATTACCTCACGAACTTGAAGCTCGAAGAAAAGAAATATACTCACAATTTTAAGTTGGCTTATGATCTCAGCATCTGGATCCTTGTCCTTACAGAGTTGCAGAATTTCTTGTCTTGCCTTGTGTTGCCAATCCTGGTGCATTGCTAAGATGATGACCGTCCACGTTAACCAAGATGAGGTTGTCTCTTGACCGGCAAGGTAAAAGAGCTTGCATTCTTCAATAATCTCATTGATGCTCATACGATAATTGTGTGTCGCGACTTGTGAACTATTTGCACTATTCGATTGCAACAGCAGGCTGAGTAAATTGTCTTCATTTCTTTCTTTGCTCTTCATCATTTCTTCCTTTCTCTCAATCAATCTTCTCAGCATTGAAGTTATCTTTTGATTTAGTTCTTTTCTTCTTCTGTTCTTCTTTGTGGGAATAAATCTAAAACATGGGTGTAATTATTAGTGCAACATATGCTGAAAACGATGTATTATTTATGTTTGCTTGCAATAGCTATCGAAAAAGTGATTCTCAGTTTTTTAAGCTATTAAAGCAGTTTCAATTGTTTTGTATCAGCCCCTGATTTTAGCTTTTGCTCTCATTACTCTGTTTTGAACTGCAAATATTGCAAAAGGTAAAAGTAGCTCAGGATACTTCTAGCTTCTGATCAAGATTTTTCACTTTTGCTTTAGGAAAGCTGTTGCAAACACACGTCGTAAATATCATACCTGATGCCCGGGATGTACAAGGTTTGCATGGCCTCAAGAACTAGCTTTTGCAACTCTTTCTGAAGTTTCAAAATTTCCTTTCCTTCTCCATAGTTGCTTCCAAACGCGGTCTTGGAAATTATATCGCCTGTTAATTCCTGAAATTCACGCCATACATCTACCTCTAAAGTCCCTTCATCAGCTATTGATTTCTTCCATTGCTCTATCAACACAGCGGCGCTCCTAACAAATACCGGTACCATCGCCTACTTCAAGGGAAAAAAAAAATGAAATGAGACATCAATTAGTATTCAATTAATTAATCACCTAAAGAAAATAGATTTTCATCCAAAAATCAAAACAGGTTCGTCGACCTTGAGCTTCTCTAAGTGGAAAGCAGGATTGATTATCCTCCGGTGCACGGCCCATTTTTCACCATCTAGAGTTGTCAATCCTCTTGTCAATATTAGTATCGAGGAGTTTAATGGAGGCTTTTGAATGTGGCCTTGTTTGTTTGTCAACACTTCTTTGATCAATCTTGGATCCATGATAGTAAGCCTTGGTGTAGTCCCAAGCCAACTGAATGATATCTTTCCTGCATTGACAAATCTCAATAGGTGATCAACCAAACATGGACGTGAAGGTACAATAAGGTGAAAAGTGCCTCCAAGTGAACATTCTAAGCATTGCCTAAGGGCAAAAATATTTATATTTCTGTAGGGATGGCAACGGGGCGGGTCTGACGAAATTCGGTACCTGCCCCACCAAGATTTTATAGGACCCGGGACCTGGACCAAGCAAGGTAATCCCCGATGAACTTGGTAAACCCATTTATATTTTTAAACACTCGAGTGGATAATAGATGTTACTAGTCAATGTTATAAAAAAGCATAGACATACCGTATTCTTGAACAATATTATGTGTGAATGGATCCACTCTTTGCACAACATGATGATGGGAGAGGCTGATTGGCTGAGACCATGCTTCAGTTATCTGCTTCATGTACTCTTTCATGTCCCCCAACAAGGGCTTGTATGGGGTGCCCCTAATTCCTTGTTGTTTTAAGCTCTCCTCAAGCCTTTTGGGTTTCCACCAAATGAACTTATACACTTTCAAACAGAAATAGCTCACAATTAGGACAAACAAACAGATCATTACAGCATGGAAATTTAGATCTCCCATTGCTGGAAAATTAAAGTTCCCTAGCTAAAGTATTAGGATCAGACTTTCATTACTGATATTGCTCTGTATGAATTTATGACAAATATGGTGATAATAGATGTGCTTTATAAGGTATCTTGAGGATCATTTGGTTAAAAAGTTGTGTATTTTTTAAATCATATTAACCTATTTAGTCAAAATAGTACCTACTACAAGAATTCTTGCCGTGGGGAATAAGATATACACAAGAAAAAGCATGCCTGAAACAATATATACATATAAATAATTGATATTGCATCATTTTTTATTTTTTTGGGTCTTTATGAAGTAATATTAACAAAAGCCCAAGAAGAGGGATCTTTCTTAATGCCCAACACAATCCTAAGCCTAGGAGCAGCCTAGAAGCAGTCCTGGAAGCCAAGCCCAAGAGGAGGATCCTTCGTAAAGCCCAACACAACCCTAGTTAGGGCTCATTTACTTCTTTAGCTGAATTTAACGGTACTTAACGGCCCGTTGGTTAATAGGTTTGTTTATAATTGTTTGGATTATCTTATTCTTATGTTTACATGGAACGGTTAAAATGACCACGTGTGCCCAAGATTGCCCACCTAAACATAGAGCAGCGAGCGAATATGAGGGAAGAATAGGCCAAAAAAAAAAAAAAAAAAAAAAAAGAAGGGAAGATGAAGAGGTGAAGTAAAAAAAAATGGAGAAGACTCCTCACCTGCACAGAGAGTGACGGCGGCTTTTCTCATGCTTCACCCCAAAAAATTAGGGATGTTGATGGCAGAGTCAGTAATTAAAATGATTTCAAGACCCATATTGTCAATTCAAAGAAATGGCAAAAGAACGGTTAAATTAAACTCCCCAATTTGGGGAGTTAAAATTGACTACTTTTATCGCGCGTGTGAGCGCGTAGGAACCCAACTGCAGGCCCACCACCTAACAAAGTAAACGTCGGATATTGACGTGCGGTTTTTAAAGAAATTCTTATTGAAGTAGTAGTTAAAGTGGGTCTATAAATCGTTACGTGTTTACAGGGGTAAAAGTAAATTAATAATATCACTATGCATAATTTAATGATTCATGACCCTGCTTGGATATGGCATGGAATGAGCCAGATATGTTTTGAATAGGATTGTCAACAAAGTGGATTTTAATCCGAATTCGATTTGAATTTTAATATATTTCACCAATTAAAATATTTGATAGATTAGATTCGATTATAGATATTTGTAATTCGAAATGTGTGACAGGATCGGGTGGGGAATTAAGCAATCCGATTTATTAAAGATCCGAATTCAAATTTTAATAATATATTTTATTAAACTAATAATATTATATAAAATATTAGCAAAGATACTTAAATAAAATGTAATATGTATGTCGACATAATTAATAATATATTATTCATTATTTTTGAAGGTAATGTTTTAAATAAAATAATGTATAATTTTTACACATATTCTAAAATATTTATTTCACTTTATTTAATTTTATTTTTTTTTACGTAAGAGATAGAGTTTTCTTTTCTCAATTACTTGATGTCAAAACTTCAATCTTTTAAAGTTGTTATTGGGTTTTGGAATTTTATCTGATTTAGAATCAATAACAATAAATATAAATTCTATAAAATTCAGATCAAATTCGGATATTGAAAAAGTTAATAAGATTGGGATGTGAATTTTTCAAATTTGATCCAAATCCGACTCATTAACAATTATGGTTTTGAATATCTGAAAATGTTGAAATTTGAAGATTCAAGCGTCAATAAACGTTTTTCTTTTAAAAAAAATACGTTGATTTCATAAAATAATAGTATAAAGTATAAACTGATAATGATAATTTGCTTTACATTTTTCTGCTATTTTATATATGCCTTTTATGAGCAACCTAGTTATACCGACTTATTGATGCTTCATTTGACAAACTGATTTAATTGATTTAATTCAACACTATTTGGACAAGTTAAATAGCATATATTTACCAATCTAGTTTATGTGCTTCGTGTAGAGTGTATACAGATATAATGAACAAGTTCTTGGCCAAGTGCTACCCTATTTGACATTTTTAAGAAATAACGAAATTAATATGGTGTTAATATCTTAAAATTAGTATTTTGATTAAAGTAAAAAAAAATAAAGTTGATTTAGAAATTGTATTTCTAGGTTAAGTAATAAGATGATGCAAAGAAATCACAAGTTAGTCATATACGCACTTACGAATTGACATTCAAATCGATCGATTTGCTTGTATTCTAGGATATCTCAAATTGATTGATTCAAAAAAAATATTTGTCTCCTAATTTTTGGAGAGTCGTACTTCTAGTAACCTAATTCGATTATTATTATTATTATTATTATTATTATTATTATTATTATTATTATTATATTGAGTGTGAGGACCTTAATTTGAGTTTTTTTGATATATTTAATTGTGATCTTTCAAAAGTACCTTTATAGTTTTTAACTACCTTTCTCTCGACTATCCTCTCTCTTACAACATGTTTTTCTTATTTTTCTTTTTTCATTATCATTCTTCTCTCTCTCTCTCTCTCTATCTCATTCATCTTCTCCAATTTTATTTAACTTTATATTTTTATTTATTTTTTAATCAAACAATTATTTCTATTTTAAATTTATGACTTATCATAAATTTAATAAATATACGATAAATACTTAAGAAGATAGTACAAATAATAAAAAATTAATTTTATACTATTAGAACTCGACCATTTCATTAGCTTATGTTCCATTTATATTTTGCGTATGCATCAAGTGTACTCGATACACTATCTATACTATATATATACATTATATAAAGAGGCAGCATCATTTAGTAATTACTTTTGATCGGTCAATATTTTTGGTTTGTCTTTTTTCTTTCTTTTTTATTTTCTCTCTCCTCTCTTTTTTTGCATGTTATTTTTTACTTTCTCCCCCCTTCTTTCTCTCTCTCCTCCCTCTCTATCCTCTTTCATCCAGCACTACTCTTCAATATAATTTTCTTTTACTTTCTTTGTAATCATTTTCTTAATTTTTTATTTTAAATTATTTTATTTTTACTTAACACTAATTTTATAGATTTATAAAAATAGTTAAAAATTATTCTGATAGTATAGCTACTACCAAAATTTTAGTATATCATTAAATTATATTATTATTTTTATCATGTACACACATTGAGTGTGTCAATATTACTAGTTTATTATTAAATATCTTGATTGATGTAGCTTAATTTTTCTTTAGTCAATGAATTTGCTAAATTCTCTTTTGATTTCACATAATCACTTGAGATGATACCACTCGAGATCAATTGTCTAATAGTGTTATGTTTTCAACGCATGTTTCTTGACTTACCATTATACATCTTGTTTTGTGCTATTCCAAATTGTTGACTGACTATCACAACGTATAGCAATTACAAGCACTAGCTTAGGCAAAAACGAAATGTCCTGTAAGAAATTATAGAGCCAATCTGCTTCTTCTCCGGCTTTATCTAAAGCAATGAATTGAGATTTCATCATAGACCTAGCTATACACGTTTTATTGCTTTTCAAAGGGGATGGGAGTAAAACCCACAAATTAAGAGTTATCATAGCGATAACCTAACCTTGATAATTGGAAATTCAAAGAACTTGGTATAATAGAACAACTAAATTATGACAATTCAAATGAACATCAAGGAAATAACTCCTACCCATTCTCGTGGATGATAGATGCTCCCTGTTGAACAGGTATTTGGTTAAGGATTACCTCTTAAGGATTCCTATAGCTGATAAAGTGGAGTAGCAAGATACTCCGAAATAGGAGGACACCTATGTAAGTATGAAGACGGGCCACTTCAAAAGAAAATGCTTATAAATCAAAGATGGTGCCCAGGGCCAGAACAAACAAAATCATGAGAACTAATAGATGTTAGAAGACATATTGTAAGAATACTGTTGTTTTGTTTTACACCAACAACTGAATAGTTCAACATATCATGTACACTGATTAGCTAAATAAATTTGATAGTATGTCTCCAAGGAAGGTTCAAAGCCACAAGTCACATATTCTAATGCAACATGTATTCCTCAAAACTCTTGGAAAGTGTCTGCATATCATTTACATTAATTTTTCATTCATTCGAGATTGTATTTAATCAAGTAAGTACATTACTCACATCTACTTTTGAAATAGAATCCATTAATATCAATTATAATTACAAAATTAATTTGTAACCCATTTAAATAATCTCTCAAAGTTTGGTCAAATACCAATTTACTAAGAGTATAATTTCTAACAACTGCAGCTTCATTTGTTTGTTAGCAAATGCATCAAAATTTATAAGGATTTTCATGGTCTAATTTCAAATTTCTACGAAAACTTTTTATCATCTTGGTTATTTGAAGCCCGTTGATTTTGAAGGGAATGACATTCAAATTGAAAATTAAATTATATATAGGAGATTTAATTTCTGATCATAATGCGATTACAATAATTCTTTTGAAACTTCTAGATTAACATGAATTTTGTATTATTATTACTTTTTTTTCTTTTATAATTTTGTTACTATACATTTCAAAACTAGTTTGCAAGATCTGAAATATATACCTATAATTATATGCACCCAATGACCTAAAAATTATAGATTTCATAAAGAGAAATTCAATAACATAGTTATGCCATTTCTTTTGCATATAAATTTACTCATCTTACCTATTATATGCAACTCAAATCTCTTTTAAAATTAACGCGAAACTCTAAGTATGAAGATCTCAATTTGTCTCGTTGTTCTTCCATTTTTATTTCTCCTATATAGAGGTAAGAGTTTCTTTTCTTCCTTCATATTTCTTTCGTCAGTAATTATTTATTTAGAGACGCCCGATTCAAGTGATAAACATTGAGGCCTCAAAACTTCTCAATGTCCACAAAAATTGAGTTTATATCTCCATAAATATACATTAATTTGAGGTGTTATTGTCAAAATTTTCTAAATTATTTGTCAAATTTTTATTTAATTTTATTGCAGGGGTGAGACGGAAAGTAAGAGAAATTGCTCAAAACATATTACGTTGGAAACTACAAATTGTACTAAGGAAACATGTGATGGTATGTGCAGAAAGGCTTTAAAGGCAGATGATGTATTGGGCTATTGTATCATGAGTGACACTTGTAATTGTATCTACAGTTGTTAGTGGTAGCAGAAATATTCACATATTGTGATCGGAAAAAAGGAGAAGAGCTTTTGATTCAACAATCATTCAACAAAACTAAAATTGGAGAAAGCCTTATTTTCAAACAATGATAAAGTACCATTTTCTTCAATTCTCCTACTTGAAGAGGCATATGATTAAACATTGACGCAAGAATTATGTTCTTTGTTCCTTTTCTCAACTTATGAGGACATTTGTCACGCCTTGTCCAATTCTTGTCAAAAATAATTTATGTATAATGAACTTTTATGGCTTTTACCCTTGCCTGCCTAGTGAGAGCTTTGGACATTCGACAAAAATTTCTCTTAAAGCTCTTTATTATCTTATATATTTGAAATCTATTTTTTTTCGTGACAATTAAATTATATGTATGAGATTTAATTTCTCCTTATGTGATTACAATAATTCTTTGAAAATTCACTAAAAAATAGTAATTTTCCGGCAAAATCTCCCGCTGAAAAAAAAACCCGGCAAAATTTTAACTACAGAGGACATTTCTGCATGAAAAATATCATTTTTTTATAATTATTCTACTGATTCTAGATCAGCATGATTAAAACAATTTTTGATAATTTAGTTACTACATACTTCAAAACTAGTATGCAAGAAATGAAATATCTACCTACATTATATGCACCTAAAAGTTATAGATTTAATAAATAAAAAAAGACTGCTTTCATTTACCTATAAATAAATTTAATCATCTTATCTACTATAACCAATTCAATTCTCTCTAAAAATTGCAGGGAAACTCTAAATATGAAGAGCTCAATTTGTCTTCTTGTTTTTCTATTTATATTCCTCCCATGTAGATGTGAGGTTCTTTTTTCCCATCATATTACTTCCATTAGTAATTATTTAATTAGAGACCCCTAATTAATGAGTTATTTATTTTCATTTGTAGTTAATTATTATACCTAAAATATTTTCTAAATTATTACGCTATTCTAATTGCCAATTTTTTTTTTAATTTAATTCTATTACAAATGAGAACGAAAGTAAGAGAAATTGCTTGATACATTTTACATCGGAAAATGCAGTTTGTACTAAAGAAATATGTGATGATATGTGCAAAAAGGCTATTTATAAAAGCAGATGGTGTACAAGGCTATTGTGTCATAAGTGATACTTGTGATTGTATGGTCCATTGTTGTTGGTAGCATAAATATTCACATATTGTGAGGGAATAAAACCTTTGACTCGACAATAATTCAGCAAAAATAAAGTTGGAGAAGACCGTATCTTCAAAACAATCAAAAATATTGTTTCCCTCATTTCTTCCACTTGAAAACTTAGGCTATGTTTGGCACAAGAATTTTGGTGAGGAAAATGGAAAAGATAAAAAATGAAAGCATAGAGTACTATCATTTCAAGCACAGAAAAAAATTTCCATCCTATTTTCCTTATCAAAATTCTAAAATCAAACGGAGGGTTAAAGTTCATCCATCTTATATAATCGAAAACCTCATGATGTATTTTCTTATGCATATCATTAAATTACTCTACACAATTTTCTTTGCGGAGATTACTTTTATTTTTAATTGTATAATTAATAATTCTTCTGTATAGTTGACAACAATCATAACAAGAATTGAAAAAGGGCATTTTGCTTTCAATAAGAGTTATGAAAGATTAATTTCAACAAAAAAAACTTCTATCTTGAAGATAAATTAATAAAGAAAAAAACAAACTAATTAACACAAGAACAATGTTCTTTATTCCCTTTATCAACTTATTAGGACATCATTACGTTATTACATTTTGAATCACTCCAACTCTCATCAAGCCCAATATATATGTACAATGATTTTTTTTTTTTTGACCCTTCTCTCGCTAGTACGATTGTTGGATGTTCAATGAGTGAACAATTTATGCAAATGTAAAATAAGATGTCATTATTATTATGAACGAAGTGTGTACTTTATTCACCGAACAAACCATCAAGAAATACATGCTCTTGGCACTCAAAACATCAAATACATTACTTAATGAGAGTAGAAACCACAAGAAAGAATGGGCAATATTCACTCAATACATCAACCAAACATGGCTAGAACTCCGAGCCATATATCTTATGATTGAACAGTTGAATCTTCACAAAAACTGGACAAAAACTATATAAATGTGTCTAGTACCTGCCGCAAGTTTGAGCTTGATCGGTGAAGGAATTTCCCACACTAGCCATTTAATTTTTCCAAAAATTGGGTCCATTTATTTTTCTTTTATTATTTTCTTTTTCTTTTTCTTTTTCTTTTTCTTATAGGAGTGAAAAAGTGAACTCCCTGTTTCTTTTGGTTACCGATATGGCGAAATCTGATGTTCATGGTTTAATAACATCGCTCCGTTTGATGAATGTTTTGAAGAATGATGTTGTGTCCGAAATTCAAAACCTACATATCTCTTCATGTTTGATTGGTCGCCTCTTGACACAGAAGGGTTTTAATATCTGCGCTTCTTGTTCTTGGGACACTATGATTAAGAGTTGATAAATGATAACAATATATGCGTGTGTACATATATGTATCTATATGTGTATATATATTGAAATAAAATAACCAATAATAAATTTAATATCTTGCAAACAAAACAAAATTTAAAAAAATTCGAAGAATGTTTTAACATATTAACAAATATCCACACTGTTGTTATGAAATAAAAAACCTTGAACAAATAAAAAATAGAATATTTAACTTCAAATTGGATCTTTAATAAATCGAATTGTTTAATTTTATCTTATACATTTGTTTTAGATTGTAGATATTTATGAACAAGCTGGTTGTTGGATATTTTGATTGATTTTATTTTATTTTTTGAAAGGGTTCATCTTGTTTAGTTACATTAATCATTTATGTATTACAAATTAAACTATTTCAACATAATTAAACAATGAAAATTACTATCGAACTTGAACAAGTAGAAATAAGACCCACGCATTGTGGTTTGGAATCGATTCAACTAGGTCTCATTGACTTGACTTTTTAATTGATTAAAAAATATAAATCCAAATTTGATTCGACTAAAGTTCAAATTAAAATCCACTCAAAACCATCAATTTAATCCCTTGTTTTCTTGGGGCTAAGAGGGTGTTTGGCTAGGGTTCAAAGTCCCTTAAAATATCTTTTAAGATGTATGAGAATTTAAAAGATGTAGTGGAGCGTTTAACAAATTTTAGGAAAATGAACTTATAAACTCCTAAAATAAGATATTTAAGAGCTTATAATGTCTTTTTTTAAAAAGTAAGGAAGTGCTATCTTATTTTTTAAAATTTTGCCAAACTCTTTGTTTTCAACCAAGTTAATTATAATTTTGCCTGGGGTGTTCAAAAAAAATCACAAACTAACCGAACTGACCGGTTTTAGGTTTTCAAGTTACCAAAAAATCGATTTTCAATTTTTTCGGTTAAAAGACGAAAAAAAAATCGAAAAAGCCAAAAAAATAAAACCTTTTCAAGATATTAGTTAGTTACACCACATTATTAGAAGTATGTAACAAAAAAGTTAGTTTGAACATGTTACTCATTAGTTAGGATTAGTTACTTGATATTTATTTAGAAATTGGAAATTTTGTGTAAATATGGTTTTTAGTGCTAGGGGTTGAAGTTTTTTGTTACAATAGATGCGTTTTTAATAAATTGGTGAATTCTTTTAAGTCGCTGGTTATAGTTTCTCTTTGTCATCTTATATATTCAGTATAAAATGCTATGTTGATATTTTAACTGTTTTTATTGAAACACATTTGCCATTTATGTTCGTTCTCTTTATTATTGGCAACTTATATGCTTTCATCCCTTGTTGTATTTTGTGAAATCTATACTGATCCCTCTTTCAATCTCCTTTTTAATCCATATCTTTATTGTTTCAATATCTAGAAAATAAATATCTTTACGTAAAATATTTGGGATGCTTTGAATGTTTTAAATATGTGGTTGCTTGTGTCAGAATGGTGAAATGTTATGTATTGATTTCTCAATTTTTGAGGTTCAACATTTTTTTTTCAACATTTTCGGTTAAATCTGAAACCAAACCGAAAATTTTCAGTTAAAATCGAACCGAACTGAACACATTTTGATTCAGTTTTTGATTTTAAAATTTTGAAAATTGAAATTTTGATTAACCGAACCAAAAAAATTGAAATGTGCGGTTTTAATTGAATGACCATCCCTAATTTTTCCATTACTAATATTTTATAAGCCACATACATGTTTTAAGTGTATTTGATTTCTCGTTCAATTTCTTATAGTAAGTCGAGCAATTGTAATTTGACTTGCATTAGAAATGCCATAAAAATGTAATATAACAATCTCACCTGAGAAGGGAGTTTTTGGTATTTCAAATTCTAAATTTCAATTGACCCTTGTATATTATCTATTTATCTCTAAAATTGATATGTGATATTACTAAAAAATATGTCATCCACACATACAAATCAAACATGTACTTTTTTAAAGAATTTCAATCAAAAAAATTGTCATACCAAAACAAACACACTTATGAAATATCAAAATATAGAGCTCATCCACTTAGGAACCATTTGCTTTGCGAAATTTGTTAATTGGAACTTGTCTCTTGGCTCAAGATTAGCCGAGATTTAGGTTAATTATAATGGTTGTTTGGTGTCCAAAATTAACTGAATATGATGATTGTACGTATTTGCGCATGTGGTGTTTGGCATCCACAATTAAATAAGATCGAAAGTAATATTAGAGTACAATTACGTTTTTACCCTCAATTGTTAAAGTTTTTCAAAGCTTGGTGGAAAAAATAAATTAAAAACCACATATACATACATATGCTACATATATTCAAAAAAAAATCCGAAAGTCCATACACACACACGTATATATATATATGTATGCACACACATACATATACATATATACACACACACACACACACACACACACACACATACATATATATGGGGGTTGGGGGGGTGGGGCGCTGGGGGAGAATGAGGTGGGTGTAGTTGGGGTGGGTGGATGAAGATGATGAAGATGAAGGAGGTGGGATATAATTTTTTTTAAAATTATGTAATTAATTAAATTTTCTTAGATATGATATATATATATATATATATATATAATTTAGATTCGTTTTTAACAAGAAGGGAATAAAATTTTCATATTTAATTTAAATTTTTTATTTTGTGTACTTTACAATATGTAATTTTATTCAAAAATAATTATTAATAATATTATTATTAATTATCATTATTTACTCTCGATTGCTAAAGTTTTTCAAAGCTTAGTGGAAAAAAATAAATTAAAAATCACATATACAAATATATGTCACACATATTCGAAAAAAGTCCAAAAATCACACACACACACACACATATATGTATATGTATGCACACACATACATATACATATATATATATACACACACACATACATACATGTGGGGTTGGAGGGGGGGGGGGGGAGGAGAGGGGTGGATGAAGAAGATGAAGATGAAGATGAATAAGGTGGGATATAATTTTTTTTTAAAATTATGTATTAATTAATTTTTCTTAAATATGATATATAATTTAGATTCTTTTTTAAGAAAAAGGGAATGAAATTTTTATATTTAATTTTAATTTTTTTATTTTGTGTACTTTACAATATGTAATTTATAATAGTAATTAATAGTAATAATATGATTATTAATTATCATTATTTAATAAATAACAGATAGTAAATTATTATTATTATTGAATAAAATTATATATTATAAAATACAAAAATAATTAATAATAACAAATTTGTAAAAATAAGGACAAAATAAAGGATAAAATGGTCAATTCAAAGTATTAAAATAGTTAATTTTGAAAAATCAAGACTCGGATCCCTAAGATTATAATCTCGAGCTTAAATCCATCATATTGGGGGACTTTCAAGATTAGATAAAGACCCGCAATTATAATTTTGGCAACCAAACGATCAAGTAATAGAGATTAATCGATATATAAAGACTTTTTCTTAACTAATTTCAATAAATAAATAATTTCTTAAGACATTAAACATCTTATATGTAAAATTTATTATCAAAATTACTGTATCTAAAACATCTTATAAGATTTTCAAATAAACTTAGCTAAACACCCTCTAAATCTCGTAAAGCCCAACAAAAAGCCCAATCCTCACTCGAAATTTTCCTCAATAGTGTCCTTTTTCATTTTTGTTTTCCTTTTCTTAGTTAGAATATTATTATTATTATATATACAAAATTTGCGCCTGATAAGTGTGTTATTTTTCTGCCTCTTAACGATTTCATTTGCTTCAGGTACGCCTAACGCTGTTCAACTGATTTTATTCAGATCTGAATATTTTCCCATCGAAATTTCATCAATTGGGATTATCACTCTTGTTTTAATCAGTTAATTCAGCGTTTTCATTCATTGTAAAACCCTAAAATTCGAGTTTCATTTGTTGTGGATCAGTGGCGTTGCAAGTCAATGTGAATTTACTGAACTTTCTTTTTTGTGATATGTGAATTTGATTTGTTGGATTACAGGTGTTTAACTGTGGGGTGATTTTTTATTTTATTTATTTTTTTCAGTTCGCGGTTTCCGGATATTCCGATTGCCTCAGCTATGAATTCCAGAAGGTTTTTGCTCGCAAGCACTCTGTTTCGAATTTATGCACCGTATTTGAATATACTCATTTTGACTGAACTGCTGATTTAATTGTTTTTGTGTTGTTTAGTGGTGAAGAAAATGTGAACTAAGTAATTTGAGGGGATAGTGAAATACTGCATGTGATGTATCTAGGTGTGTGGGTGGCATAATTAAGAGACATTATAGGAACTTAAAGTCATGAGTGCATTCGGAAGTACTTGCTTAGATTAAATACTGCCTGATTCTCAAAATCGCCTACTGAATTGGCAATTGGACTGAAGAACAGGTTAGGATCGGAAATTTTCTGATCTTATAATGTTTGTTCCTGGAAGCAACATGTTATTTAATTTTAGAAGGTTTATTGTTATTTTCCGTATGCGGATTCTTGCACATTTACAAAAATAAAAAGAAGATTGGTATTTAGCTAAATGTCACAAGATGTTTTGGTATTAGGTTTAAGTTGGGTTCTGGATATTGAGAACGGAGAACTAGTTCTGGGTGATCCATGTTGTAGATATTCTAGCTGACACTTACCGAGCCTCGGATTTTTATGCTAAATTTGGCCGAGGGCCTTTTGTGATAAAATGAAAATCCAAAGATATACTTAGGATCATAAATCTATGGTAACTTTGAACGTCAGGTGCTGTTGCTCTCTACTACATGAAAGCCATCTTTGGTTGGATATATGATTAACTATAACAAACTAACATGTATGGTGGCTAGCAGAAGGTATTAGTATCTCCTGGATATTTTATAGAGTACCTTCTTGTTAGTATCCATCTCCCAAAATTTATAATGATCTTTGGCTTCAGGGATCGTAATACTAGAGCTGCTCTTTTTGATGGTATAGAGGAAGGAGGTATAAGGGCATCATCATCTTCTTACTCTTCTCATGAGATTGATGAGCAAGAGAATGATAGAGCGCTTGATGGACTATCAGATCGAGTTAATCTGCTGAAACGAGTAAGTTATATATTCAGGACTTTGTTGGTCAATTTTTGTTTTAGTTGACCTCTTTCTACATTTAGTTGTGAGCCGTATATTGGGAATGTAATTTTAAGTGTATGTGTAGTTCTTGCTGAAGGTAACTTGAGAAATATGTTGTGTTCTCCTTACTGATTGGTCAGGTTTGGAGAAACTAGAGAGGTGTGGTTATTTGTTGATTCAGAAGTTGGACCTCACGGATAGCTTCTATGTTATTTTACTTTTTCGGGAGAATGATGAGCGAATCCTTTAAGATTTCGGATTCTGTGAAAGTGAGTGAATCTTGGATGAGAGATCCTACAAGAGCAACTTTTTTTCTGTGTAAAAATTGAATTTCGTGCTTCTAGCTTCAATAGGTTCCAGTATATCTTCCACTTCATGTTTCTTCTTGCACATTTGAGTGAGGAAACCTACTATCGATACATAGATTTGAATTGCAATGCATAGCTTTGAAGCATTTGACTGAAGTCATAGAAGAGTTATTATGTTTGCATGAAAGGTTTTAACGTCAATCATAAGTTTGCGGATATGCATTCTTTGTTTGATTTAAGCTGTCTTTTACTTATAACCTGTGTGTGTATCTTTATTGTGAATTAGCTATATATGTTCTACGTGCACAAATTGCGTTATTTATATATTATAATTTTTGCAACTAAGTGCTTTTTGTTATATTGTTTTGTGTGAACAGTTGTCTGGTGATATACATGAGGAAGTTGAGTCTCATAACCACATGCTGGATGGAATGGTTTGTATGTTGTTGTAATATCTTACATCCTGAACACTTGCTAACACTATAAACATTTGTTCCTAATGCTAGCATTTGAATTCAGGGAAATGACATGGATTCCTCAAGAGGAGTTTTGTCTGGAACCATGGATAAATTTAAGATGGTATTTGTTATTTAACCTCTACTTCATTTCCCTTTCTTTTCCTTTTGTCCGGACTTTGGTTTGTTACATGCAGAACTTCTTACTTTCTGTTCAGGTGTTCGAGACAAAATCAAGCCAGAGGATGTTTACTCTCGTGGCATCTTTTGTGGTTATTTTCCTTGTTATATACTATCTTACGAGGTAAGGCGTTACTGTATGGATATGGGAGGGCCTGCAAACTTGTCTAGAACTGGAATGCTCTGTTTGCTTTACTAGTGAATACATCATAATTGCTATAAGATGTCATGGCCCCCTAGGCCTGTGTAAAAATGTTTGTATACAACATATACTTGAATCCCTTGATCTTCCATTGTGTAAACAGTGATGGGTTTCCGTTTTGTTACCTTGAATAGTGGCAAGATTAGCTAGTACTAATATATTATTAATGGTTATGCAAAGTTGAGCTGGTATGCCAGTTTGTACGAGCCTTAAGCAGAGTAGGTCGTCCGGTATAACTAAGGGCACGTTTGCTGCACTGTTTTATAAGATGTGTAGATCTGTTTGATGGGCATGTTTGCTGCGCTGTTTTATAAGATGTATTGATCTATTGAAGCATCAAACGCATGTACGAAACTAAGAGTTGATACTTCAGTATCCAATAAGTTATTGAGCATTGGACATTGTTTTAGCATTGCCTGTTCCTTTGGTGGAGGATGGTGTGCTTTAAATGATCTTTAGACACACAAATCCAAGTTTAGGGCATGCCCTTGAACACACAAAAAATTACAGCGTTCCATCTCACTGTGCGACTCAACAGCTCCTAGTGTATTTAGTCCGGTTCCCACGGAGTTGATGAAAATTTGTACAAATACCACTCGTTTGGATCGAGCCAACAACATAAAGAATGTGTGAAATGCTCAACTGCTCTGTACCTTTTTTGGCATTGTTTCTTCATTTTCATCTGGCGCCACGATGGAACTAAAACTAAAAGGTTTGATAAATGAAAGATGGGAAGACTACAGGGAATTATTTCCCGTTATACGGCTATGGTGATTTCTGTTTTGATCTCTAAAATTAAATTTATGATTAAGAGATCCAAATTGGCTTTTGGATTTGGATTTGATACGACATAACATTCAAATCTTGAATTGAGATCCATAAGTAACCATGAACTGCGAAATGCATTAGATCCATACGTCATGTGGAAAACTAAAGTATTTCTCATTTTTATTTGTGCTTTTGCTGAGTGAGTTAATTGCCAGGAGAACTTCGAAAATGGTCAAGCGACTCTATTGAGAAACAACTTTGAAAGTTTAATCGTACAACACATAGCACTTGATTCCTCTAAAAATAACAACCAGAACCGAGATTATTATGTGTTTTTGATCGTAACTCTCGTAGTAGCTCGTTATATTTCTTCAAAGGCTGGTCGTAGAGATATCACGACTGCCAAAAACAAGAGGAAAAATGTAGCATGAGTAACCTTAACTTGACAACTAGAATGCCAGAAAACTTTCTCCATCATTATTACAAGTACTTAAGAAATACAAATTTACATTAGAAAACCGAAATTGGAAACTTTTACAAAAACAGAATTGTATGCGCATCTATTATGAACACAATAACTCAAATCGAAAGAAATTTTATGAGTCAATATTTTCAGCATAGTTTGGCAGAAATGCTAATCAACTGAAAGTACAAACAAAGAGATCCGAAGAGGGACAATCATTAACACCCCAAATCCCTCTGAAAGCTAAAAGAAATACAACTAGGCGTTTGAAGATCATGCAATTCTATCCTTAGTAGTGACGGGAGATGAATAGTAATAAGGGTTCTGCCAATATTCTTCTATGAAGGTAGAGTATTCATCTTCAAGATTATCAAGAAAATCACTTGGTCAGACTGATTTTGACAATCTGAGGATCGGACTAAGAGCTGATGGAGGCAGCCGAGACTCGCAAATCATGAATGTAAAGCATGGTTATCTCAATTTGATAATACCGATAAATTTCCCAGACAGCATCTATAAGAAACTAATTAGTAGTCAAAACATAGGTTCTTGAAACTGAAACCAATAGATGACTCTGAACTATAATCAATCCAGTTCATTTCAATCATTACATAAACAACACCGCATTCAGATATCCAGTTTAATTCATTCATACAGACTAAAATCGCTTCTTTCTCAATCCCCTTATTCAATCGAAACAAACAAACTAAAGAACAAATTTTACCATGGGAGCTGAAGCAACTGCACCGAAAGCCTAAACGCCGGCGGTTTGAACCGATGCTCCGACCACATAATCCAACACCAGAGCATCATCAAGAAACTCCTTAATCTTCTCCTTCTGCGCATTCGCATTCGCCTCCGATTCCAACTCCTCCAAATCCTTCAATCCCTTGAAAACCCCAATTGAACAAATCGAAAAACCCTTATCCCTCCCCGGCGAGAAGTTCTCCCCAACAGTCAGCTGCTCGATCGAACCAAATTTCTCCCTAATCCCCCTCAAAATTCCCAGAACCTCGGTTTTCCCACTCTCCCCCGCGCCGTCCTTCAGCTTCAAAATCGTCAGCCGCACGGCGGAGTCTGGAGAAACCGCCACCGGGCCGGAGAAGTCATCCGCCACCCAATCGACGGCCATGACGTCATCAATGATTGGTTTGACGTAATTAGAAACGACGCTGACGTGGGTTGGGTGGTCACGGTAGGTGATCAAATCGGCTTCGGACCGGTATCGAGAGTGGAGCATGTGGGTGAAGGTGAGGGTGTTGGACCGGCAGCGGGAAACCGGGCCGGCGGAGATGTGGAGGACGGTATCGAGGGAGGCGAGGCCGTTGAGGTTGCCGATCATGGCGGTGACGGCTGAGGGGTCGGCGTCGGGCTTGACTTTGAAGAGGACGATGTGTTCGATGATTTGGTTGGGTTTGGAATGGGAATCGGTGGACGACATTCTGATGGAGAGAGATGATCGGCGGGGGAACCGGCAGTGAGAAATCAAGGGTACTCGGCGGAGACAGGCGGAGGGGCGGTGGAAAGCGGTGGAGTGCAACTGCGTGCGAGCGGCGGCTCTGATGCTCAACATCGTTTTTGACTCAATCAGGTGTTTGTATTGTTTTAGGGGTCAATGTCTTGTTTTTACTGTTCTTGGCATTTTGCACTTTTAACATAATTGCACTTTGCATCCTTAAAATTGTCAAAAATGCCATACTGCACCTTCAAATAAAAATTACATCATTTTTTTTAAACGAACTAATGCTTCGTAATCTTGAAATTTCAATTTCGCCAATTGAGTTAGACTTTATAGACAAAAAAAAAATGAAATGAATTATTAAATGACTTAATCGATATTTTGTATTTAATTTACCATGTAATGTATTTTTGTTATATAATGAATAAATTTCAATATTGATTATCATGAATAGTCGTTTCAAAGTTATTATTCTGAGTTTTGAGCTCTAGATAAAACTGTAGTGTATATTTTCGATTTTCTTTGGTTAAAAAAATTGTGTACGTCCCGGATGTTTAGGAACTTATAACTGCTTGTAAATCTTAAGAGTTCAGATTGTTTTGTTGTGTAGGAGTTTATACATGTAGAAACACATATATATTGTTTTGTTCACTTTTTGTTTATTAATTTTCAGTTTAGTTTCTTAAATTTTCGGATTTATATACTTAAATTACATCGAGAACACTTCTTCGTTCTTGCTTGAAGATCAATCTAACATAAAAGGTCACCTTTATCTCATTTCTAGTGCATTATTTTCTGTTTCATTTTCTCCCCATAATAATTCAAGGGTTCAAGTTCTTTGAGATTGCGCAGAGTATACACGAATGTCTACATTTTGCAATTTCCTGTAAAGATTTTTTTCCCCCTAAATTTTAGAGATTTTTTACGAGATGCAATTTATTTCAATTTTTTTTAGAGAAATAAATTCATTATAATTATGAATTTTTTTAAGTCACCAATATAGCTTTCGGAATTGATGGTCGTTTCAATCTCAAAAGGGATCTCAAGAATGGCTAACCAGGCACCTGTGAAGACTCCTCCTCAGCCTTCACCATTGAGGAATGCCAAATATTTTCAGGTTTTATAATAGAAAACAATTGGGTTTTCAAAACTTTACCATGTTTTTTAATATATAATACAATATATATATATATATATATAGATACATATGTGCGCGCGCGGGCGTGTGTGTATTAGACTGTCAGTTAACCTCACTAGATGTGTTAAGCATGGCACAGTAACGAAATGTTTATTAATAGCAGGCGAATTTGAGGATATTAGTTACTGGTGGAGCTGGATTTATTGGCTCTCACTTAGTTGACAAGCTGATGGAAAATGAGAAGTATGAGGCAAGCATCTATACAAGTTTAGACTCACACCCTACAAAAAAATTATGTCCCACATTATATAATTTACATCTGTTTTTTTCCAACTTGTTTGATTCAGGTACTTGTAGTGGATAACTATTTTACTGGATCAAAAGATAACTTACGGCAATGGATTGGTCATCCAAGATTTGAGCTTCTTCGCCACGGTAGGTCATCATTTCTGGTTCATTGGTGAGCACGTTTTTTTGATGTGAATTCTAATTTCTCTAGTTGTTGCTGCTGTTGTTTCAGACGTGACGCAGCCATTGTTAGTTGAAGTTGATCTGATATACCATCTTGCTTGTCCCGCTTCCCCAATTTTCTACAAACAAAATCCCGTGAAGGTCAGATAGTGATGAATGAGGATATGTTTGCAAATGCTGAGAAAAAGCACTTGAACTTTTAGCTTCTTTCAGTACATATTGTAGAATGTATGCAACACTAGCTTCTACTTTTTTTCAGCCACAAAAAAAAAGAAGGTTAAAAGCAGAAAGCACCTTGAGAGCTGCTTTTTGCAGCTTCTTAGTAACTTGGTATATATTTGGAAGTTTAATACTCCAGAAAATCTGATTCTTTTTTTTTTTTTCCTTTTCCAGAAGGTCTGATTACTTCTGCTTTCTACTTCTCACTTCTTCTTCTTCTTCTTTTGTTTTTTTCAAACGCTCATAATTTTTTAATACATTCTTTTTTCAATAAGTTCTGAGGTTCTTTGTTGTTCCTCTTGTGATGATATGGAACAGACGATAAAGACAAATGTAATGGGGACGCTAAACATGTTGGGACTAGCCAAGCGAGTGGGAGCACGGTTTGTTAGATTCTCCATCCGATCTTCGACTTCTTGATATGTTTCTACGAATTGTTTTTATTAATTCACTATTTGAACCATTTTCGGATAGGATTTTGCTGACATCAACATCAGAAGTCTATGGCGATCCGCTGGTGCATCCTCAGAATGAAAGCTACTGGGGCAATGTCAACCCTATAGGTACATATCACGCCGGCCCCTGAGATATACAAATCGTGTTCCTTTACAGTATTTGGTGTAATATTTGACCATAACTGACATAATTAGTGTATCTTCTAATGTGGCTCTGCAGGAGTTCGGAGCTGCTATGATGAGGGAAAAAGAGTGGCTGAGACTTTGATGTTTGATTATCATAGGCAACATGGAGTCGGTAAGTATCATTCGTAAACATATATATCAAATGGTATCTTTTTTTTTTTTTTTTTTTGTTACCAATTTGAACCGTTGAACTTTGCAACAGAAATACGTATAGCAAGGATCTTCAACACATATGGACCTCGAATGAATATTGACGATGGCCGGGTTGTCAGTAACTTCATAGCTCAAGCAATACGGTAAACATTGTTATGGCATTCTTATTTCATCTTGGTATAGGCCAGGGCCGGGCTAATAGTTTTGAGATATATCCTATTGCAGTGATGAACCTTTGACAGTTCAGTCGCCCGGAACACAAACAAGAAGTTTTTGTTATGTGTCTGACATGGTATGTTCATCATGTTTTTGCTGTAGGACATTAAGCGCGTGCTAGATTATCTTTTGCTATTTTACCAAACTAAATTTTCGTTGGGTTAAGGTTGATGGTCTTGTTCGACTAATGGAAGGAGATAACATCGGGCCGGTTAACATTGGCAATCCAGGTCTATAATTATTAGTTTTGCATATTGATTTATGGTAATTACTCACCGAGGGCTTCTCCATCAGGTGAATTCACAATTATGGAGCTCGCCGAGACTGTGAAAGAGGTAAGTTTTTGACTTTGCTAGCTTGTTCTTGTTGTTTGTTTGGAAAGACATAATGGGAAACTAAAAGGTCTCATTAGAAATAATTACGCTATCCTCCCTTGTAGCTATGTGCAAATATATAGACTTCTCTTGATTTCAAAATTACACACACCTTTGAAATTTATCCCCATCTTACAATTAGCCCCCTGTGTGTATCGCGCACATAGTTGATTAGTTAATGACATCGTTTACTCAACCATCTTCATAAATTTCATCAATTTTTTTAACAAATCTCAATATTATAAGTGGATATTTGTAATTTCAAAACCAAGACGGGAAGATTTATGATTATACATAGCTACAAGCGAGGTCAGTGTAAGTAGCATAGTGGACATCATGCCTGTAGAAGCATATTTGGATATCAGCCTTCCCCCACGAGCACCAATTTTACATCTTACTGAAGCTTAATACCGAATGGTGGGGGTTCATTGCAGATGATCAATCCAAATGTGAAAATTATTACTGTGGAGAACACACCGGATGATCCTTGCAAAAGAAAGCCAGACATAACAAAGGCCAAGGAATTGCTCGACTGGGAACCAACGATCAAGCTGCGTGAAGGCATTCCCCTCATGGAGGATGATTTTCGCGGAAGGATTGGGCTTCCGAGGAATAACTAAATGCCTGCTAGTTTATTATGTACGCCATGGTTTGTTTTATGTTGTCCTGAGACGAGATCATATGCTTATTTGCGCCATGACATGTTATGTGCCGTCTAAGTCCCAATACTTGGCTTTTGGTCTTTACCTAATGCTACTTCACTTGCGGAGTTCGTTATCATGTTTGGTCATTGATTTTCTACATATTAGATTATCGTTGTTTAAGGCTATATTTGACATATCAAAATTTGATGTGGTGGTGCCAAAAAAGTCATTGCAAGCGTGTAGCGCGGCCCCGCCCCCCGCCCCTATATAGCATGGATAGATGAGGCAAATACTGACTTAATTAAGAATATTGGTTGCACCAAACTATCTAATGCATGCTAATATAAATTAGAGAGTGCTTCTGAGGGCATTTCATAGGAAAAATGAAATAAGTTTCAGAAATTTTAGTACTAATCCGATTTTGCCATACTAGTATACTTCATGTAATCAGTATACATTTTAGGAAAATGATCTATATTTAATCATTGATAAGTGCAGTAACACGTACCATACGCAATACACTTAATTAAATATGGTTAAATTTGTGTCATGTTGACACTTTTGATAGATTTCGTACATTGACATCTACTTTCTAAACCCTTGTTGAGAAAACCACTTTAAAGAAATTCAATTCTTGTTTAGGAACAAAAATGTTTGTCATTTTTAGAATTCAGATCTTTTACTAAGAATTTTAGTTGAAATTTAATTTGATCAAATTCAACAAATCATATAGTAAATATTGATACACTTGTAATGTAATCTATTGACCACTCTCCTTAAACTTAACACCAATCACGTGATAATTATTAATTACGTAATTATTCAATACTTGATTAACATTTATTCAACTGAAAAACATTAGCATATTCAGAAGCGTGTGAAGTGGGAATAAATGCCCCCCACGTTTACAGCCAATCAGCGACCCTGGGAATCTGTTTAGGTTTGATTGATTGATCCGAGCCTGTAGATCTCCCGAGCCAGAAAGCGCACGTGTTCTCTTGTCATTGGCTGAAACAGTGCCGTTTTATTGGATGGGATTGATGATTGATTTTTGAACTAGAAAATTCTTTATTTCTCTGGCTGGGATCAAAAATTAGTTTATATTTTTATTTATTTTTCTCTTAAAATAAACGTATGTTGCATATAAATGTATGGTGATTCAAAATTATTAATTGTGTTTAAGTGATTTCGAATAATTATATAAACGTATCTATTTGTATTAAAAAATAATATATACGTATTCATGATATTTGAATTGAACATTAAATCAAAAAATTCATGCAAATTCATTATTGTGGTCCTTTTTGAAAATTATTTTCACTGAGTAAGTGGAAATTGTATTTTGCACCCCAAAAATATACAAATTAAGAACTTTTACACCCTTAAATGAGAAAAAATAGCATAATACACCCTGAACTTTGTATAAATTTAGAACATTGCACCTCATATGTTTTTAGGCCATGTTGCTATATATTCAAATAAAGGATAAAATTGTCCAAGAAAAGGAGAAGCTTGCCTCTTCTTTTTATTCATTTTTATTTCGAAGGTGTGGAGCGTTTCGTTAAAACATTCATCCTATTTGTTTTATACTAGTAATACTTCACAACAAATATAATGTTGGTGCGAGCCATGGGACAATAAAATGAGTAAATAAATACCAAAATTTAAGGTAATTCAAGCATAATTATACTAATATTAATTTAGTTTGATATAGTCAAATAAAACCTTCAAATTTTATACTATATTGTTATTCCTCATGGTTGTAGAGTTAAATGTAAAAATTCGAAGGAAATAATTTCTAATTTAATATATGGAAAAACATATAAACCTCCCTTGCATCAACTCAGAATTCATTTATGAGTTAAATTTATAAAATCCCTTATGTTACCTAATTAGCATAAAAACCCATGTGTTATAAAAATTTGTTTTAAAACCCTCGTATTTTTTAAAATTAGTACACCGCCCCTTCGAGCCATTTTCTGAAAATTTTAGTATGAAGTGCCAATTTTACCCCTTATTAAAATTTGAAGAATAACATCACATTTTCTCTCATTTCCTACCAAAATCTTCCTATAGAAAATAAAAGAGCTTAAAATCAATTTGGAAACAAAATTCTAACCTTCGAAATTTCCTAAATATTTACTGTCGATTTGCAAGACACGTTACAAATAGATACAAAATAAAGGGTTCATCTTACTAATTTTTAAAAACAAAGGATTCAACTTGCTAATTTTTAAAAATAGAGGATTCTCCTTGCTAATTTTTAAAAATAGAGAGTTCACCCTGTTGATTTTAAAAAATACAAGGTTCAATTTCAAAAAGTTAAAAGAGTAATTTTGCATGCCTAAAACACGATCCTACATGCAAAAACCACACGTGTGACTTAAACCATCGGTGGAGGTTCTTTTTTGATAAATTTTATATTTCACAGGGTCTTTTATACTAATTTTTATTTCACATAATTTTTTGGTTTAATTGGCACTAACACATGGGAGTCCCGTGATAAAAGCCCATTCATTTCTTTGATGTTTTTTCACTCAACATCAGATCCTTATGTTTAGCCTATATATAGTACTAATTAAAAGTATATCTAGTTAAAAAAAGATTAAATCAGTAGTATTAATTTAACTATAAAAATATCATTAATATTTAAAAATTATTGTTTGAATTATATCACAATCTGGATAATTATATATTACTCCTATTCATCCATCAACATTGTACTTTCCGTATAGCCTAAAAAAATTAAAACGAGAATTTAGAAAATTTCAAATTCAGAAAAAATCTATTACAGTTCAAATATATATATATATATATATATATATGTGTGTGTGTGTGTGTGTGTGTGTAATTGCACTTTGCTTCCAAAAATATATTAATAACCACTTCGTAATAGCCTATCATAATAAAAGAGGTAAGTTGTTGTTTTTGGGACAATTTTACCCTTCACTTGAGTACCATTGTGGGCATTAATTATACTTTTAGTTATATTTTGGAATCTTTCAAATTAAATTCCAAAATTAAATCAAATATTTAATTAATGATTAAATTGAATATTTCCATGTTCAAAATTTTGACAATAAAAGTCATATCTTGCAAAAAAAAGAATCCAAATATTGATATTTTGACAATTCAAATTACATCTTGTGATTTAGGCAGTAAATTGTTACTAAATATTGAATGGCCAACCAAATCACGCCACCTCATCAAGTGAAATTGACAAGAGACTATTTCCTACACCTATAATTAGTGTCCTCTCTACAAGCCAAAGTTAATAACAAGAAGAGAGCGACAAGAAGGAGACCTCATTCAAGGAAGTTCTGCAATTCTCCCAAGCCAAATCCGTGGTAATCAAGACGAAGTCCTGGTGTTCTTCACGAAGATCATCCAAATCAAAATGTTTGATTCGCAGACACTATAAGAAAAATGCTATTTGCTGATGGAATTATCTACAAAATATTTGGTCAAAAAATGTTTAATTTTACAGAACACTTCCGATGATTTAGCGTTATATTAATGAAGAACTCGATAAAAACGTTTCTGACTTATATTTCATAAAAAAATTGTCAGCAAATACACGAGCCAAGGCAAGAACAAGAGCACACCAATTTTTGACAATCTTCCAACGAAACACAACCATTGAAAAATAATTTTATTCTCTTTATTTTTTTCCAGCATTTTTGATCTCCTTTTTGATGGAAAAATCATCGAAAATTTACTTTTCATATTTCTTTTATTTACCTACAGATTACTGATGACTATTTTTGTCGAAAATATGTTGATATTTATATATTTTTTTTCTTAAACTTTGTGATAAATTTTTGATGATGTTACAGTCGAAAATATTTTTATGATTTTTATTTTTTCATTTTGTTCTTTTTCGACAGAATACAGATGATTATGTTTGTCAAAACTTCTTCATCTCACTAGCAATGTGTTTCCAGCGACAATTCCGTTTGAGCTTTGATTTTTTTATTTGATGATTATTATTATTTTATTTTTCAACAGAAAATTCCATAGGAAAATCAAAATTATTCTTTACTTACAATAGACAATAGATAAAAAAATTATGACAATCTCTAACATAACATTTGGTATAATCGTCATGTATAAACATATATAGAGATTAATAGATAGTAATTAATTATTTTTACAATTATTAACATTTAATTAAGGAACATATATAACAGTTGTGTTTATAGATATGTGTGTGTGTGTGTGTGTACACAAATAATTGAAGAAAACTTGTAATTGACTCAATTAAATTGGAAAAAATATCCTATTAATTCAATTAAATTTGGGGAATGTCCAATTAACATAATTGAACTGGGGGAAATATACCAAATTATTATTATTATTATTATTATTATTATTATGATGATGATGATGATGATGATGATGATGATGATGATGTAATGATACTCATAATTTTTTTTTAACTAATTCATTGTCATGTTTTATTATATATTTTTTTATTATAATGATACTATAAAAATTGAAGTTTATTTAGTTTTTCTTAATAAGTTTTCAGCAGAATTAATTCAATTGGTAAATTATACTAAATTAAAGTAGATAATTTGATAGTTTAATTGTAAATTCAATGAAACTAGCTAGGGATAAATAAATTAATAAAAATAAATGAATAAATTAGATAATTTTTAGAATCATATAACAAGTAAAAAAAAATTATAATCAAAGCATTTTAATAGTTTAGCGGTAGTACTCCTCATTGAGAATGTTGTGTGCTCGCTCGTGCAGATGTCGTGTGGGTCTTGGGAGGCGTGTGTGGCTACCATAGTGCAGATCAGGGTTTGAGTCCCATATGGGGCGAAGGGGTTATATCTAAAAATACCAAAAAAATTCCGACAGAATGAGCCATAATGCAAATATATGTTCGAGTCTCGTTCAAGGAGAAAGGGGTTATATTTAAAAATATCAAAAAACTTTGGATAGAATGAGTCGTCGACATTTCATCGAAATTTTTTGAATATAAGTAACTTTTATAAAGTAATTCAGATCCACCATTCGTCAGAAAAGTGACTAAAAATTTTGTAATTTCAATTATTAAAAAAAATATATTTTCGACAAAATTCTGGTTGATATTTCGTTGAAAAATTCTTAAAATTTGTCAATATTGCAAAGAGTTTTTTGATGATTTGCAGACAAGTAAGTCGTCGGAAAATATTTTCGACGGTGATTTTTTGATAAATTAAATTATAAATATTTATTATTCTTTTTTTTTATACGAATAACATTATTTAGGATATATTAATTTCAAAATAAGTGAAAGCTAAAAAATTAAAATAAGATATAAATATATATATATTAAAAAATAATTACATAAAAGAGTTAAAAATTAGTTGGTGGTATGAGAGAAGAGAGGATAGAGATTGAAAAAGATTTTTTTTGGTAAATAAAAAAAGGTGGAACGAATAGGAGAGAGAGAGAAAAATAGGAGATGAAAAGTTAAAAAGAAAAAAGTAACCGATCAAAATTTTTGACAGATCAAAACAATTATTAAAAGGGACTCTTTCTTTATATAGTAGTATAAATAATATAAACAATTACTATTGTTCATCCCCAATAAAATCAGAATAACATTTTGGCAAAATGATAAATGGCGATATCAAAACCTTCTTCGATAATTATCACTAAATGGTAATATATAATTTTTATTTTATCACTAATAATATTGACACACTTGACGCATATGTATAATAAAATAAATAATATAATTTAATGATATACTAAAATTTAGGCATTATCTATAATACCAAAATAGTTTTTAACTATTTTAATAGATTCATAAAATTAGTGCTAAGTAAAAATAAAATAATTTAAAATAACAAACTAATAAAATAATCACAAAGAAAATTATATTGAAGAGTACTAGTGAAAGAGAGAGAGAGAGAGAGAGAGAGAGAGAGAGAGAGAGAATGATTGATCAAAACTATTGACAGACCAAATGTAGTTACTAAATTGTGTTGTTTCTTTATATAATAGTATAAATAATATATAATGATTTTACAAAACGCATACACATCGACAACAATTATTTCAAAATTTAATATAATTGGCAATGAGTGATGCATGTAGGAGAAAAATTTAATGACAAAATAAATTTATTTATATCGAATTCCCAAAATATTTTGGTCTTTATACATTGAGACCAAAAAACATCCCTACTTCATTCATGGACTTGCCAAAATATATTGTCTTTAGTAATTTTGTTCCACTAGACTAATACAAGGACCAAAGTGCCCTAAAATTAAACAAATTCATATATATGGTTCTGCTAGCCTACTGCAAATTCCTGGCATAATTATTATTATTATTTTTTCCCCCTGGATTATTGATTTCTAACACCCCACTAGGGTTTGAATAATGCAAACAGTACGTTGCAGATACTTATATAAACAACTATTTTTTATAGTTATTTTGTACATACGCAGAATATGAATACGAGGTCTTTCAATGATTCAATGACCAAAGTTTTGCAGCTGTACGTGGCTGTCAATATTTATTTCAGACAAGAAAATTAAATAAATTAGTATGATCACCAACAAAATTCCGTATTGGATGGCAAGATGTTAAATCCTAAATTAAATCGGCGGGAAGGTTTGATGTGCGGACAAAATTGGGCATGCTAAATTTGTCCTGATGAACCCCGTCAAGTCCAAATCAGTGGCCACCTTCTAGGTAATAGAATAGCGTACAAAATATAACCATGGTCCTTATAAGCAAATTGGTAATAGTACTAGGATCGAAAAGGGGGGAAATTCTACAACGACCCTATATGACTAGGGATAGGTAATAGAATAGTGTGGTATTTCAAATTTTCAAAAGATGAGCTAAATAAACTTGTTATAAGAGCATATTTTATAATAATAATAATAATAATAATAATCGAAATGGAAGACTAAGTACATAGTTAAAATGTCATGAATTATATTACATATATTGAGCGATATTAATTTTTTGGGTAAATTATGTCTACACCCCTTTAAAATATAATGTAATTATAAATTAATTAGTTTCTTTTATTTTAAAAATTACAAATACTCCCTCAAAATTTTGGATATACTTATAAACATTAATAGAGATGTTCAAAAGATAATATTTTTGTAGCCAGAGTAGTTAATATGGCCACCAAAAAATACATCTCATCGAGCCTCACATAATCCCTCAATCAATTTTATTGTTACACCAACATTCGTGAAGTAATTTAACCTTATATCACCATAACCACCATTGACATCACCATCTCACTACAAGAAAAAGTGGGAATTTCGGCGGAATTTCAGCGTACTAGTTTCGTCGAAAAAATCTTCGTTGGTTTTCAAATTTCGAAGGGAATTTTGGCTAAACTAAAATATTTTTGGCGGACAGATTTCTGCGGCTTTCTAGCGGACTTTCAGTGGAATTTAGGTGACTTTTATTTAAGTACCTTTCAAAAATTCCGCTGAAATATTTTTATTTTTTGTTTTTAATATCACCACTACTTTTATTTTTGAAATTGACTTTGTGTATAACTTCTATGTATTGGACTTATCAAAATCATGGAAATCCAATCTCAAACACACCTGTTGAAAAACACTACAAATATAACTTGTAATTATATCTTGCCTTGATGAAGGATGGACTTTGTTAGGTTGAAACATACATTATGGAGTGTTTGTAATTTTTAAACTCAAATGAATTAATTTGTAATTACGCTATATCTCAAGAGGTGTAGAAAGAAATTGTCCTAATTTTTATCTTGTTACTGATGATATTTTCTAATTCCCCTGAAATAATTCAGAAGTGGCTATTTAATTCTTAAGTAGTCATCTTTTATAATTACTTACACCTATATACATTGAGACACAATTTTTTTTAAAAAAAAAAACCTCCCACCATGATTTGTTGAAAGTTTTTTCTACTCACTGAGTTGTCATTATAATAATAGTCCTGCTATATTTTTTTTTTTTATCTATGTTGGCAATTTAAATACAATTATTGTCACTATTTATTTTGTGAAAGAACAAGAATACTGTTGACTAAATACATTTTTATATCATGACTTCATGGATATAATCACTATAATTTTTATAGCGTCACTTAACATAATATTATTAATTATTTTTTTATTTTTCTATAGTGAAAACCAATCAAGTCCTTCATTTTCTTTAATTAGGGTTTCAGTTCCAATTCTTATATGAATTATAACATGAAGCGCGTCTTGTTTATGATTATTGGAAGAGAGAGCAAATTATACTTCAAAGTTATGAATATATTTGTCATATCATATGTTCTATATAAATTCAGCTCTTAGTATGTCAATCCCTAATTGAACAACTTGTGAAAATTGCAAAAAAAGATGCCCAACATATACATATATAATCATATATATATATATATATATATATATATAAAAGATGTCCAAGATATATAATCATACACACACACACGTGTGTGTGCGTGCACACTAGGTGGAGTGTGTGAATTAATGGCATCTAGCTTCCAAGTTTTAATAATCGCAATAAATGTTGGGAAGCTCTAATCATTTTGAGTAATTAATTTGGACACAAGTTTTTGAGACATCCAAATTTGTGCAGAATAAGACTAACTGCACATTTATTTTTATATTTATTTCTATTTATGCACAAACACCACTTATACATACATTATCAGAATACAAATCACTATCGATAACTCTCCCTCCATACCTCTAAAGATGGATACTTGTTCATTAAATTACACTACAAGAATGTATACTCTTTAGTGACGAATCAATATATTATAAATTTAGTTTTTGAATTTCGTCATTAACCCATCACAAATTCCTTAACTCTGTAACAAAATTACTATAAGAAAAAGTAGTATTATTGACAAAATTTAAAAGTGACAATATAAAAGTTGTCACCAATAAATGCATAAAATGACAATACATTTTATTTTGTTACTAATTAAGTTTTTTTGGTGACAACAATTTTTATGTTGTCACAATATCACTCAATGGTGACAAGAAGTAATATTTTAATTGTCACTATTAATAATTAGTGACACACCTGTACTGACAACTTGGTGACAATAAAAATTGTTATTAGGATTTTGTGACAAGATTTCATTGCTAAATTGTCACAATAGGTATGTCACTAATTATCACTTTTGCACTATGTTGCCACCTTTTTATAATAAATTGTCACCATTGACATTGTTTATATTATGTTTTGTAACGACATCAATTTGTTGTCACCAAATGTATATAATTAATGGCAATTTTTTGTTTATCACTTATTATATTGTCACAAATTTACTCATTTTTTTTGTAGTAAATCTTCCCGTCACAAAATTTTCGTAAGTGAAGGAAGCGTTTTCTTGTAATGTTAAAATCCTGCAGAGAAAATTTGAAGAATCATTGAACATTTGTATTCGACAGACTAATTGAACATTATTGATTTATTTAATAATTACTAATTGGACATTTTCTTGTGAAGCATAACTTAGTATTACACTTTAGAATGAGCAAACTAGTTAGGACCACATATCTACCACTTCGATATTTATGTTGGTCATTTTCAAATCCTTTCATATGTACCTAAATCCGTAATAATGCCATTAATGTCTTAACTCAGGACCGTGTGTTGTATTTCTCAAGGAAACAGTACAAAAATAATTGCAAGTGTTGAGTTTTCAGTAGAAGTTACACATATCAACAAATATGAACTCGTTGATAGGGTTTTGATCTGCAATATGAATAATTTTCATTGGAGAGTAATGAATAAAAATGGCAATAAATGGAGAAGAGGCATGTGTTACAAAATTTATTTACTGTATTTGTCACTATTGCATTTTTTATTTTCTTGTGCTTAATTAATCTATTAATTTCTTTTTTTCTTCGCCCTTTTGTAATATATCCTATTCCCGTAGCCTTTGCATATGGTGTTGTTCCAACACCTTTTATATTAGACAAGGTAACTCCTAGACAACATATGCTAACGGTTAAGTGACAATCGCCTTTTTAGTATATTCCATTGTAGTTTTTGAAAGAAACTAATGTACGTTGCCATGGTATTTCTCTCATATCAAGGCAGTCCTACAAGAAAAAGTAATATTAATTTTTTAATTTTTTGAAAAAAAAAAATAATAGTAGTGGCAAAATATAAAAATAACAATATAAAAATTATCCCTAAGAATTGTATGCAATAACAATATTTTCTATGTTGCCACTAGTTCAATTTATTTAGTGACAATATTTTTTTTCTTTTGTCACAATATCACTCAATGGTGATAACTGATAACAATTAATGTTTTATTTGTTACCATTGATAATTAATGACACACCTATGGTAACAACTTAGTGACAATATCTCATTGTTACTAAGATTTTGTGGCAAGATCTCTTTGTCACTTACTTATTACCATATGTGTGTCATTAGCTTGTTACAATATGTGTCACTAATTATCAACCACTATAAGAAAATGAGTAAATTTGTGAGAATATAATAAGTGATAATCAAAAAGTTGTCATTAATTATATATATTTGGTGACAATAAATTGATGTTGTCAAAAAATATAGTATGCATAATGTCAATGGTGACAACTTATTGCAAAAATGTGGCAACATAGTACACAAGTGATAAGTAATGACACACTTATTGTGACAATTTAGTGGCAATGGAATTTTGTTACAAAATCCTAGTAACAATTTTTATTGTCACTATAGGTGTATCACTAATTATTAAAGGTGACAATTAAAACATTACTTCTTGTTCCTATATTGAGTGATATTGTGACAACGTAAAAATTATTGTCACCAAAAACACTTAATTAGTGACAAAATAGAATATATTGTCATTTTAAACAATCATTGGTGACAACTTTAATATTGTCACTTTTAAATCTTGTCAATAATATTATCTTTTCTTGTATTGAACGGTGACAACATAAACACTATGATGCCACTAAATTTATATAATCAGTGACAAGATAATTTTTTCTATCACTAAATTTATATAGTTAGTGACAATTTTTTCATTATCACTTATGATAATATTATTACAAATGTACTCATTTTCTTATTGTGCAGGCCGATTCATTTTCACGGGTGCTTTGGTCCTTTGACCATGCTCTCTATTTCTAAACGATAGTTTCTTCAATCTCACTTTTAATTTAATTGTTTTCACTCTGAAGTTTGTATTGTATCGTACTAATATTTAGTTTTGAGTGGAGCATGTTTAAATTATGAGTAAAAGTTTAGGTAGCGAACATTGGCTTCGACTAAACCACCATAAATACCCATCAAAAATAAAAAATAAAAAACACCATAATTGTATCATTTATTGCTTTACATTTTCTCATTATTGCTTTAATCGAAACGTACATCTATATTTGTCATATTTGTATCCAAACCCCTATAATTTTTGAAGCCTCGAAACCTCTGTTTCAGAAGTCGTATTAGGCCTTATATGCACTTGATTGAGGCACTAACTGTATTCCGTTAATGACTAGTAGACGCAATTAGTGACAAAATCTCTCTCCATTGTAATTATATATTCTAAGTTTCTAACATTTAAACGGCAACCTCGAGTAACTTTATCCTACAGTTACTTAATTTAATATTCATTTTGTGTTCTTATTTATTGTTTCTTTTTTTTTTATTTGGAGATCTCAAAAAAAGTTTAATAATTTGATATGGTACACTAGGAAATTTAATGTAATAAAAGAACATCACTAACCCTGAATTAAGACACCGACGTGCAACGCTATGCAAATACAATAATAGTCAATTTTCTTGTTTTCTTTTTTGATTTTTCATCTAAAATTCACTTCATACTCAAATTGGATATCCGTAAAAGTGGGAAGGAAAAAATACTTAGAAAGAATAATGTTTTTTTTCACGATACAATCAACTCGAAACACCCTATAAATATCAACGGAAACACTACACAGACACACACTCACCCAAAGGCAAAGGTAAGGGGACGAGATGATTCGAATTTAGAACCTTATTGGTTCTAGTTTGAAGCCCATCACTGAACTACAATTCTAGTGGCTAGAAAGAATAATATTACTCGCATGATATTAAGCCACGACGCAAAAGTTCTTACTGATTTTATATTTCAAATTATAATAAGAGTTTCTATTTTTCCATAGCAATGATTATGAAAGACTTAATAATAACAAAAATTGTATTGAAGCTATCACTATTAATAATTAATGACAATAAAAATCTATTAACAAATCACAATGTCAATTTTTATTGCCACTGAATTATGATTATGTGCAAAACTGGCTTAATACCAACCACTTAAATTGCATATCGACAAATAAAATGATCGATGCAATTTTTGGTGATGAGGGTTCGAATCATACATGAAATACCTACATATACTGTCGAGAGAATAAGAGCTAATATATTAATTTGTGAGAGTTAAGTTTGACTAGAGTTTGATCGGTCTTGGGGGCGAAAAGTGAACTGCCCCACGATGTGTAAATGATATGAGGTACTTATAAAATGAAGTATTTGATTTGACAATTTTAAATAAAATGCTGAAAATACCATTGAGCCCATTAAATATAATGAAAAAAAATGCTCACACTTAAATATGATTAGGGTTCTATTAAATCTTTCCTGTGTGATCTGGTGGTTACTCCCTATCTTGAAGATGAAAAGTTAAAGTCAAGGTTGATACGGCAATTTATATTTAAGATTGAAGTCAATATGTCAATTTGATACTTTTGAAGATGAAATCAACTTAATAAGTTCATATGAAAAGAGGACAATATTGATATAGTGGGACGATATATATATTTGCAAGAGTTTAAGAGATTCCTTTTTTATTATATAAAAATAAAAAAGAGGTTAAAAGATTTGATCCATCTCATAGAGAGGTGACACAATGAGGTACCACTAAATGAGATATATATGATATTTATCCCATATCATATATTAGTTTTTGTCACTATTATGCTTCGCAAGTATCATCATTAGAGTCAAAAAGTAGTAATTATCATAGTAAATAATCTTAGTAACTATCTTCAAACATTGTTGTTTAATACTTATTATTGATACCTTGTTTTTGTCTCGTATTTTCTTGGAAATTTGTCAATGGTCAATAAGTTCCTAAAAATTCGAAATTAAGTCGAAAAATGAAGCTGTAGACACTAGATATCGCCAAATGGTACTTTCATTAGATAATATTAATAGAGCCAAAAGTCGCATGATACTTTTGAGATAATAACAAAATATAAACTAAAGACAGGTGGGAAAACAAGAGAGTGAATAGGAAGCAGAAAAGAAATATATTTAGACAGAGTGAGGGTGGGTCGGACCGTCGGAGAGTGACTGTCAAATCTACATATTCTCTCTCTCTCTCTCTCTCTCTCTCCCTCCCTCCCTCCCTCTAGGCGAGATTCGATTTAATCGCCGATCTTTCCAACTCTTTCAATCTCTGTCCTCTTTCTCGCTCCATCATAATGTTCCCAGTTTTTCAAGGTACGTGAAATATATACACTCTCTATGTGCTACATATATACATATCTATGTATATCTATGTACATATTCATCTCCCTCGAGAACCTGGAGGGAGTACTTGTTCTGTTGTTTCTGAAATTTTTTTTTTAGGTTTTCTTCTGAATTTTCAGCTCCCAGGTTTTTGGGTTGTCTTGAATCGTTCATAAACTCCATTCTTGAACCTTTGAACTTCATTTTAAGTGTATATATGTGTGTATATTGTATACATGTGTATAAAAAATGGAGTTTCATGTAGGAATTTGAATTAAAATTCTTTCTTTTTTTTTTTTTTTTTGGTTTATGTCCCTGAATTTGAGATCTTTATGGGTTTCTTGATTCACTGTTTGCTTTAATGGGTGACAAGCATGTGCGCTTATTTTTATTCCTCTTTTTTATGTTTTCTATTTGAGGAATTCTATTATATGCCCCTCTGGAACTGCAAATCTTTTTTTGTACGGTTCCAACATTTGAATTCCCCATTTAGTCCATGGTTTCCTGATTTGTCAGGCCGACCCGATTTGATCGAATTCAATTAATTATGTAATAAGTATTAATATTTGTCCTCCAATGATTGGTGATTTTTTTTTTTTAAAATTATAAATCCATGATATGATAAATGTAAATAACTCACTACGAGATTAACATTAGTTCGATCGGATCAGTTGAGCTTGAATTTTCCCTTTTTAGGAATATTAATTGTTCATTAGGGAGTGTGTGTGAAGACTGGTTTCTTGGAATAATTACCCTTTTTGTGAGAGTTATTTGCCATGTTTGAACTGCATCATTGACTCAGATTCTTCTTTTGAAATTCTGAGCTTAAACTTTAGGTGGGTTTGTGTGATTACATTGTAAAAAGGCACCCTTTTTATGGAAATGGGATCTGCTTTTTTTTTTTTTTTTAAACGAATCATCATTCCCTTAAATAATAATAATAATTGAACTAATAATCTAGACACCAATAATTAACATCCACGATAGTTACTGTGAAGCACTGTTAACGAAATTATATTCTCATTATTATAATGCAATCCTTATTCTGTACATGTTTCTTGCTTGATCTTTTTTGTGAAAAGCAGAACCCATGGGGGTGGGTGGGGGTTTGTCATGATATCAAGTTCAGACCTTGTCTCTTATGCCCAAATTGTCTTTAAACAAATTATAGAACCTATCATGTTTTGTCTGGGCTTTTTGTCAATGCAAGCAAAGTACATATGAGAAGATATGATGATGTGCATTCCTTAAAAACCAATGTATAATTCAAGTGGTTAAAGGGGTATAGCTGGGCTTGGAGGGAATGGTCGTCGCTCCTTTTAAATTCATATCAATTAAATTTTATATGTATTTTTATTTGAAAATTTTAAAAATTTGATCTCATTTGAGCAAATTTTTAAAATTTTCAAATAAAACTACATATAAAATTTAGTTGATAATATTCGCTTCTTGATTATGTTCCTTTCGTTGGCCTATCATCTTCTCTCACTCTTTTCATATTCCTTGTTTGTTTCAGCACAAATTCTCGTTTGATAGGATAAATTAATCCCGGGTTATGGAGGGGGATACCTTATCAGGCCTCGGCACGAATGGCGCTCAGTTGAATGGTAAGACGATGCAGACTTTTCAAAACAGCTTTGTTCAGGTTCAGAACATCCTTGATCAGAACAGGCTGCTGATCAATGAGATTAATCAGAATCACGAGTCCAAGATCCCTGATAATTTGGGCAGGAATGTGGGATTGATTAAAGAGCTCAACAATAATATCAGAAGGGTTGTTGATTTGTACTCTGATCTCTCAACTTCTTTCACAAAATCCATGGATAATGGTAATAATAATTTATCTGAAGGTGATTCAAGTGGAAAAGGTGCTCAGAAGAGGCATAGGCCTGCTTAACTCTCAATTCTTGGTTCTTGATTTTGCATGTTAATTAATTAGATTGTGTAAGTTAATTGTAACTCCCAATTCCACTAGTGTGTCTTGATTTAGTGAATCATATTACTCACCTAGATTTAATTTTTCCCATAAGAAATTAATAATTGTAGCTCTGAATTGTCTGTTAGTCCTACACTGTAATTTTTTTTTTGTAATTCTGATCGAATTGAATCATGAATGCTTGTATTAGCATGTAATTACTTGGGTTTAGTTATGTGGGAGATCGTTCATGGCTCATTTGAATGGTTTCCTGAAAAAATTCCTATATGAAGCCCGTTTTGGGTTTCACATATGCACTCAATATTCACATTATATCATATTATTAATATTTTTCTAAAATAAATTTTTTGTCACTAAAAAAATTTAATCGATGACAAAATAGAAGTCATTATCAATTAATAGAATTATTGGTGACAATTTTTGTATTGTCATTTTTAAATCTTGTCGATAATATTATAGTTTTTTTGTAGTGACTGTGTACTGTCGCGTCATTTCATGATATTTGCATTTTCTTTTGTTTACATTATCAAATTTGTTCAATGATTAAAAGGGTTTGTTCTGTGTAGTAATAAATTATGTGTGGAATGAGGATAGTAGATTTGGTCTCCATTTAATGATCAAACTTAGCTCATGAATTTGGTGGTCCCATTTGTATGTTATATTTTCATGAAAGGCAACTTTAAATGTGGTGGGGTTTTGCTTTTCATTTCTTTGTTTTTTCAGTTTGTCAAAAAGGGCTATTGCCAATTGTCATGCATGGATGACCTTTACAGATTTTCTTGATCACTGTATATGAGCTTTCTTCTTGAAATCATTTTATTCCTATTGCAGAACTTTAACCTAGAAAAGCCATTCTTTTATGATACTTCAAAAACCTTGCAGATGCCGTTTTCATTTCTTTTCCATGAAGAATTTTATTACCCTTTTTTGCTTTGATAAATATCACTGTATTTATAATAATATGCAACACATGACCAAAAAAAAAAAAAAAAAAAAAAAAAAGGAATCTGCAAAAATTCTCTGAAACAATTGAGGGGAAAAAAAGCAGCTTCCAGATAATCTTTTTAGAACCTGTTCGGATGAGTTTTTTTTTTCAGGAAAAAGGCACTTATTTTTTCAATAAAAGTACTTCAAATAAAAAAATTATGTTTGGATGGACTTTTAAAAACAAAACAGAAACAAAAAAAAAAAGCCAAAAAGGGCTATTTTTTAAAAAAAAAACCCTACACCATAATAGCTTCAAATAAATGCATATTTTAAAGCACTTTTAATTACTGTATTAAAACGCAAAATTACTTGATTTAAAAAAAAAGCTCTACCATAAAAAAATACAATTCGAGAACATTTTTTTAAGCCCATTCAAAAGAGCCCTTAGTTTCCAATCACAGTCCACCACAGGGGAGCAGAATCTCAGATAACAGATGATGATGGTTTTTTTTTTTTTAAAAAAAAATCATTCTTTTATTATTCTTTTCTTTTTGTTCCTCCCAATGACAATCTCTTGGATGTATTGCCATTTTTTTTAAATACATATATTTTTTTTGAAAAAAAGAAAGAGAGAGAGAATAAGAAATGGATGTAGAATCTCAAGGGTTTAGACCTAATTCTAGATCTAATTTAATCACAAAAGCTAATACACTCCTTTCATGAACAAGCCCGAAGTATGAAATCAGTATAGAGGGGCAACAATAACAAAGCAGGACGTAACATACTCTGATGCCATATAAAAGTTAGTTGATATTATGTCTAATTCAATTTTAAAAGTTGGCTTGTGGGGTAAACATTATCCAAATCATTACAAATCACATCAAATTTTGATATTCAATAGATGTGAAAAATGTTAACAATGCATGACCAACAAAAACGAATTTTCAATTTGATTATAGTATTTTTCCATGTAAATAAAATCATATAGACTGTGATGATCAAGTTAGGGGTGTAAATGATATAAGCTTAGAGGCAAGTTCAACTAACTTCAACTGGTCGAGTCCAAGTTCGAATCAAATTAATGATGAAACTCAAGCTCAATTCATTATTTCGTTAAAAAGTTGAACTTGAACTTTAATTCATTTTTTAATATATTAATTTTTTTCTAATATATTAATTATAAATTTAAATGTTGACTTAATTTATCTCACACCCGAAACAAGTTGACTGGGGTCCCAAAAGGTTCCTCTCATGTGATGACTACATATGCTTATCCCTTTCTCTACTTAGGTTCTTTGTCTTGCTTTTCATTTTCTTTCTCAGTTTCTGTTTGCGATAAACGTCTTTTTATGAGTGGCTTCCATTTGATCAGCCCTTTTGTTGGTGGGACCTCTAGATTTTCTTGCCAATTTCATAATCTTAGTTAAAAACATAAAAATAAAACTAAAAATGAAAAAAGGCCCACATAAATGGTGTGTTTTCAAGTGTAGATTTTGAATAATGTTGTGTGATTGTAATTGTTGATATGATTGTTTTTTGCCCTTATTCGGCTGAATGTTGAGGGCCTCTAACATCTGCCTCATCATTGTATTATTGATTTATAGGTACCTCGTGTCATGCACCATATTGGAGCAATCACGCTCGTCTCCTAAAGTGGCCTCGGGATATGTTATTCCAAAATTTTAATCTTTATGTTTATTACACGATCAATCTCGTTTAAATATTTAAATTGTGAGAAAGAGGAAGAATTAAATATTTACTATTTTCAACATGTTCCTCACGTGCAAGTAAGTTTTTTTTTATGTGCAAGGCTATGTGCAGGCGAATTTCTCTTTATGTCAAACTTTGCATGTTAATTTCTATTTCATAAATAGATGATGGTGAAATTCGAATTCACTACCTCTTACTTAGCATGATTTTTAGATAATGTCATCCAAAAATGTTATAGTGAGCAGATATAAATGCGGAAAATCATCCCATATATTGAGTATTTGGATCTCATAAATGCATTTAATGGTTCAGATTTAATCATATTCTATATTTTATAAATAAAAAAAAAATAACGTATCAAATACAATTAAATCTAAACTGTTAGGTACATGAATGAAGAATAGTACCCTCGGTCTGTACAAGAACTTTCTCATAAGTACACTAAAAAGCACTTCATTTATCAACGACAATATTTATAATTTTGTGATGCATTTTAATCATACCTTTCTAGTGTTCAGTCACGATTTCATCACAAGTATATTTATTTGTAATGAAAATTTGTTTGTTACTAAATTTTTGTTAATGAAGGGTTTTTTTTTTAATGATACTCATGCTAACGTCTTCTAAATTCCATTTTTTTAATCAAAATTTTCTTTGATTACGTTTCGTGGAGATACCTTCAAATGTGAATGACAAATAAAAAACTATTTCTCTTAAATATACATTTGAGTGTTATTTTTTTTTGCAGTGACATATAATTAAATACAAAATGAAAGAAGTGCTTATCATGTCGCGTTAGATATAGAGGAAGTGGTGGTTCGGGGTTATCCTTGCAAGGTGGACGAGGCTCTTGGAAATTTATTTGGGTCGCGTCGGTCTTTGCGTGGAGAGTGGCCCGGAACATTATTCCGACGGGCGGAAATCGGGCGTTGCTCTATTAATGGCCTATGTCCGTGGTGCTCTAATGAGTGTGAAGATAGTTTTCATGCATTCCTGGACTGCATTTGGAGTCGGCAGTTTTGGGGACTATCCAATCCGCCTTGGAGATTCGTTTCGGCTAAGACAGAAGATTTAGAAACATGGCTTAGAACAATAAATTAGAATTTATCGCCCGGAGATTGGTGCTATTTTCTTGTGGCCCTTTGATTTGTGAGCTGGTGCCGGAATAAAAAGGATAAGGAGGGAATCGGTAGTACTCCGGATCAGGCCATCCAAAGAGCTCGATGCTTCCTCGAAACGTATACTACTACTGCCGCGACAGAGACTGCGATGCAACAAACCTAAGGCCCGACTAATTATTCCTCACCAAGTACAGGTTTTATCAAGATCAATGTGGATAGTGCTTGCTTTCCGGAATGCGGCGCATTGCCGCATCGGGAGTTGGTGTCGTGGCACGGGATTCTACTGGCACTGTGATGGGCCGGCGCATTAAGCGTCTCCAAAAGGATCCTGAGGCGGAGCATGCCGAAGTTGTCGCGGCATTAGAAGGTGTTGGCTTCACGAATGGGCTGTGGAAATGTATGCATTGAAGGGGATTGCGTGAATGTTATTAGGCGATTGAATTCAACGGATCGGGACCTATCTTAGTATGGCAATTTAGTTGATGACATTCGAAATCTTGCTAGTAGCTTTTGTTCTTGCAAATTTTCTTTCATTAGGCGAGAAGGGAATAAAGTGGTCCATCTGTTAGCTAGGGGAGCATTGTCATGTGAAGAAGGGTGCCTCCGAATTTCCTTCATGTGCCTGTCACTTTGTACACCTTGACATTTCTCACGGTTAATGAAAGTGTCTGCTTCTCTTAAAAAGAAGATGAAAGAATGTAAATAAGAATCTCTAAAGTCTCTTGTGAACTATGTATGAACCGCGAGGAATCGGATCCTCGCCTAAATTGAATATCACTTACTTTGAGAATGATCATAATCTTTTGGAAAATTCTTACCCTTCGGCCACACCGAAATTAATCATGTAGCGAGTGTTTTACACTTACTATATGATTGATGTACAGTTTAGGGAGAGTGACCAATCAAATGGCAAGTGTATTAGCACTTACTATATATGATTGGTTGGGTGCGGTCAAGTCGGGTTTGGGTAAGAATTTTCCTAATCTTTTACTTACAATTGTAATTCAATTTTGGTATTATATTTCTTAATTTCTAGATCTAGCACCCTCATTAAATGAGATATTCTACTTATGCTTGCAAGTTGCAACAAGCTTGATTTACAGAGTGCTCGGCTAGCTTGATTTACAGAGTGCTCGGCTGAGTTTATAAGCTAGTCAAAATTTATTATAAGATGTCTGAAGGTTTACAATTAAAATGCCATAAAAATATTGGGTAAAATTTTTAGGGAAAAAAAAAGGCTTCTTAACTTATAAAATAAAATATTTAGGATTTTATAAACTCTCTCAAAAAAAAGATTAAAGATCTAGTTGCTAACTTATTTTGAATATCTTATTAAACCATTTGATTTTAACCAAAATTAATAATAATTTATGAGTTCCATCATCTTATTTATCCAACCATTTTAAAAACTTATTTTTAAAATAAAATTAAACATCTTATAAAATATAAAATCTTATTTCAAATAAATTTACCCGAACACCATTTCACAATATATATTATATGCACACATTTTTATAGCCCCCCACATATTACAAGGATAGAAAGAAGGGATGAGTTGGCCCCCCAGGCCCCCAGTCCCAAGCCAAGCCAAACTAAGCATGCTATACAAAATATAACATAACATGTGAAGTGGGAATCTACTTTTGCCCAATTCCCTTTCCTTATTTATTTATTTATTTTTGTTTCTTGAAGTAGTTTTTTCAAACAAAGAAACCAAGCAAAATGTAATGTAATTAGCCCTATGAAATTTCATAGGTTCCTACATCAATAGTTGGATCCAGTTGCATGCATATTTATTGTCTCCACGAATATAATAATCCCTTTATCTTATCTCATGCTAGTAATATTCATTTGTAATTAAAGATTGTGACGTTTATACTAATTAAGTCCAACAATCCTTTTCCTTACGTTGAAATAATCATGACTAATCACAATTATTCTTAAACCTTCGTAGTTTGGGTGCTAGCTAAGTTATGACTTACGAATCTTTGTAGGTTATTGACAAATCATATAATTTGCTTGGATTGAATGTGATTCGATTAATTAAAAAATGATAAGTACTTATACACGATAAGATTGCACCACTTTAGCGATGAACAAATACATTATGAATTTAATATTTGTGATGAATTTCATTTACATGAATATAACAACTTTGTTAGTAAATATCTTGTCATTAATTATTTTATTGTTCTAATTATTTTGAATTATGTTATTAATCGATCACAGATATCTTAAATCCGTGACGGAATCTCTCCATCATAATATTTTTTCATTAGTAAATGGGGTGTTCTCGTATAGTGATCGTGGACTCTCATTCGACTTAATTAATGCTTATTTGAGCTCAATTTGATTGACAACGATTAAATTAACTTGAAATTACACCCGTAGTTAATATTAAGCAATATGTTGGAAAATACACGTAGGATTTTTTTTTCTGTTCTTCCTTAAAGCATTGATGTTATTTTCAGTTTGGTTGGATATGGCACATGAATGGAAATGAAAGAGTCCTCTATGTGCATGAAATGGACTCAAATGTTTATCTACTTACTGGTTCTATCAAAATAATATAGATATTAATTATTAAGTATCTGTCGTCTACTCACGATTACTTAAGCAAAGCAACTTTTACACACACACACACACACTTGTAGGACCCTATAATTTGCCCTAGCGGCCTCGTAGTTTGAATTAAAGGTAGAAATAGCCTAACATACAGCCGGAAAACAAGTGTCGTATATCAACTAAACTAAGCGGGGAAAATAAAATAATTATGAATTATTTGTCGTCTCCTATATATAGGGATAGAGTTAGAAATTTTTATTTACGAGAGGGGAGAGGGTTGCAAAGTGAATTTTTTTAAAAAATATATGTAAATATTAATTCAATATAAACGAGTGAGGATGGGATCAATCGTACCCTCTAGCGCCCACCTATAGATTCCATTATTTCTCAAATATGAAATAAATAAACTAAATATAAATCAAACTAATACTAAATTTTCTCATTTATCACTGACATCGGTTATAAAAAATATTATAAATTGGCAGGTGTGGTCGCCCCCCTCAAATTTAAATCGTGTTAAATTGACACATTCATTTTTTTTTTTTTTTTTATAGTCCACACACTACAACAAATTGGCTCTCAAATTAGCTTTAGATCCAAAACTTGGATTGCAACATCCTTTTTCATTGCTATAGACAAACTTACGGTAATGTGGCAATTCTCCATGTACATGACCATAAAAGTTCTCTCATGTTCTGGAATTCAAATTGAACCATAATTGCTGCAAAGGCGAGCTTGTCATCACAGTCTTAAACTCCTGATCGGATTCAACTTTTAACGTTATCTCGTGACTCGTCTCTTAGTAAATATACAGCTCGTTTGGGTGGACTCGTTTCAGGATATAAGCACTTATTTTTTTGAAAAAATAGTATTTGATTAAACTTTTTCGACAGCGGGCAGTTTTTCAATTACTTTTATGGCATTCAAACGTTGAACTATTTAGCTTAAAAAAAGTCTAATATAAAAATCACGACTCAACAAACACTTTTTTTAAACATACCCAAACGGGCTCATGTTCAAGTTCATTTAAATACATTTAAGTACTCTTTAACTATTTTTTTTTCAGAGTTAAAATAAACAGTTTCATGATAATATTGAAGTTCATAAACCGTTTAATTTGAATAAAATGAATAACGACTTTAAAACCTTCTGAAATTTCATGATAATGTATTTTTATTCTGGCAAAATATATTAATAAAATTAATTAACCAATTACTTTTCTGTTCATGATACTAAAACCGTGTTAAGGCCCAACAAAACCAAATACAACTGGACTTGGTTTATTAAATTCGGTCTTGTTGATAAATGAGAGCGATTGACTCGGGCCTCACAAGCCCACTTCAAGCCCAGCATTCACAGATATATTCATAGCTCAAAACCCTAATCTCAATCCAGGTATTGCGTTTCGCAGAGAACAGTAAACTCCAGATCTCCGCTCCGATCCCAATCACGACGTGCTAACCCGAAAATGGCGACTCAGATGAGCAAAAAGAGAAAGGTCCTTATTTCTGATCAAATATGAAATGTTATTCATCTTTTGATCGCAAGAGTTTTGGTGACTGATATGTTTGGTGGATTGAAATGTGGTCCAGTTTGTGGCTGATGGAGTGTTCTATGCGGAGTTGAACGAGTTGCTGACCCGTGAACTGGCGGAGGACGGATATTCCGGCGTTGAGGTCAGGGTTACTCCCATGAGGACCGAGATCATCATCCGCGCAACGCGCACTCAGAACGTTCTTGGTGATTCTTCAATTCTATTTTTTTTTCCTTTCCGTTGCTATTTTGGATTGGTTTGTGTAAATTTTTACCTTTTTACGAGTTTCGGTTTTGTTTGTAATTTTGCAACTTGGTCGACTAGTTTGATAGAATGCATTATCTATGCGTTGATTTTCTGTTTATTGCATGATAATCAATTGTTTTATTTATTTTTTGTTTTTTTTTCATGTTTGTGAGTTTGATTGGTTTTGGTTGGTGTGGTTACAATAGGTGAGAAGGGGAGGAGGATTAGAGAGCTGACTTCTGTGGTGCAGAAGAGGTTCAAGTTCCCAGAGAACAGTGTGGAGCTGTATGCTGAGAAAGTTAACAACAGGGGTCTTTGCGCCATTGCCCAGGCGGAGTCCCTTAGATACAAACTCCTTGGTGGCCTTGCTGTCAGAAGGTGATGAATTTACTTGTCATTCTTGTTTGATTATTTCTTGCGGAGTATAATCAGAAATTTATGCGACATCCTTTGTTTAGCATGCCATTGACTATTTTCCGGGTTACTGTTTCTGATGTTGTGAAATGCTTTTGATACTATCTGAACAAATGATAACGTATACTGCAAACGTTGTGGAGAGCTTTCTTGTGAAATTCCTATGATCCAACTTGTATTGTCATCCACAAAGCAATATTGGTGCTTCTATACCAATATGTGTGTCGGATGATGACAAGAATAACTCTCTTCCTCCGAGACATTATCCTCATGAAGTGTAATGATTTTCATGAGTGTTCATGGAGATGACACATGCGTAAGTATGGATTGTTACTCTCATCATCTTGTCCTGTAGTTTTAGAATGTATTTACTGTTGCTCATTATCTTGTTCTGTATTTTTAGAATGTATTTACTGTTGAAGATTTCTTGAAGGATATCGAAACTGTTCAAATTTTCTATTTCTAAAGTGTTTTTATTATCAATGGGCTTTACATGTGATTAGGCAGTACTGAGAACTTAACTGCAATTTGGAGGTAGGCATCTCTTTTCAAATAGGAATGGTTCCTGATATTCTATGGTTCTTGTGTTCCCTCAGGGCGTGCTATGGTGTTCTGAGGTTTGTTATGGAGAGTGGAGCCAAGGGATGTGAGGTATGCTACTGAATGGATGTTTGCAGAGCCTGATGCTTTGGATTTCCATATTATGGTGCAATCTCCAATTAATCGATTCGGTTTGGGTCACAGGTTATTGTTAGTGGGAAACTGAGAGCTCAACGTGCCAAGTCTATGAAGTTCAAGGATGGGTATATGATTTCTTCGGGTCAGCCTGTGAAAGAATACATCGACTCGGCTGTCAGACATGTTCTACTCAGGCAGGTTTGTTCCCTTTTTATCCGTGGTGTTTTTATTGATTAATGCCATTGTTGGCCGCTTGGATACTATATGCTGACTTTCCTTTGCGTTCAATCTAAACCCATTGTTAACTTGTAATCGGTGTTTGCTTCTTAGGGAGTACTCGGCATTAAGGTTAAAATCATGCTTGACTGGGATCCCAAAGGAAAGCAGGGGCCAAAAACTCCCCTTCCGGACCTCGTCACAATTCATCCACCAAAGGAAGAAGAATTCATTAGACCAACTCTGCTGCCAACTGAAGTTGAGGTGCAAGCGTAGAGCATCCGCAGTTGAGCGCTTTAGTAGATTAGGAGTTTCTTTTAGTTTTCTTGAGAGCATTGCTAATCTTTTGACGAATGAGAACTGTAGAGACATTTCTTTGACCAATTCTTTTTTGATCTATAACATCAATCTTTTCCCCTTGTTTGGTTTTCAAAATGTTTTTTTTTAATTTTCTTCAATTTCATTCTTCATTCCACTATTAGGTGGAAATTTCTAATAAAAAGAAAAGTTGACCGAAATCCCATTGGATAAACTTTTTATCCACACTTATTAATTCGAAATGATCTTCCGCTTTTGACAACATTTGTAATTTGATTTTTCATTGAACAAACTAGCATTTGAGCATTAAAAGTCGAATACGCATGCATGCCCGCACTCAGATATTTTACGATGGTGTTCAATTTTATTTTCAATATATAGAACATTAAACACTCAATAAGACTCAACATTATTTTGCTTTAAAATAAACGTAACTTTGATGGCCGCACTTTTACAATTATCTTAACATGATTTTGCATATAAATATTAAATTGGTACTCAACCAATGAAAACCATAAGTTTTTGACCAAATTACATAAAATCCCCTTGAGGTTTTGTGAATTTGTTAAAAATTTTCATGATTTAAAAATAGGCGAAAAACACCCGTTGTTATATTTGAAGGGACTATTTGACTCCAATAGTTTCCGTTTGACTAGATACTACTTTGTCGTAGATTTGAACTAGTTAAAATGTCCCACACACACACATTTATTGCCACATTTTATGCTCTTGAAATTTTGAATTAAGTTATATGATTTCTACATACTATGTTTCTCTGTGTGTGTATATATATATATATATATATATATATATATTTCAATTAAAAAAATAAAAAACCTTCAATTTCTTATTAATGATTTTTAAATAATATTTTTAAAAATGCTAGATTTGATATGGGATATTAATCTTTTTTGATACAGTCTCGAAAATATTCAATTTTATGGTCTAAAATATATTTATAAAAAATCTCAAATATTCCATCCATACAATATAATACAAGAGAAGAGACTAAATTAAATTCACTTTCATTATAACAACTAGTAACATGGGCACACTCGATGTGTGTATATATTTAAAAAATAATAATTTAATGACGTTAAAATTTTGATAGTAGATACTTTTAAAACGATTTTCAATTATTTTAATCGATTCATAAAATTTTTGATAGGAAGATCGCAAGAGCATCGCTCTTGGAAATTTTATACATCTGCGTGTAACTTATCGCGGTACAAGATTTCATTAATAAAAAATATTGACAGACCCAAGGTAATTATTAAATGATGCTGTCTCTTTATATAATAGTATAGACATAATAAAAAGTAAGATTTGAGGTTAAAAAAGGTAAATTCTCTTTACTTTTTTGGGTGGTTTCATTTTTATTACATTATTAATTTGGAAAAAAAAATACTAAAAGAACTTTTAAAATAATTTTTTATATCTAGAAAACCCATGAAATTAATTTTCAATCTTATAAATCCATTCCACCAATTTTTCATTCAAAAAAATCCAACAATCAAATTTTTAACTGAGTCTCCCTCATTTTTTAAGTTAAAAAAAAAACTTAACAAATCATTCTTTTAATATTTTTTCAAATTCTTGAAAATGATTTGTACAAAATATGATTTTGGTAAAGTAACTTTGTAAACTTTTTTTTTAATTATAATACATATTATGACTTTTTTCCTTTCAAATTTTAAGATATCTAAATTATATTTGAGGTTTTTTTTAAACAAAATTAATTTCATAAATTTTTAACGTAATAAAAAAATCAAAATCTTCAAAAATTAAATTCAATAAAAGAATTTTCTACATGTTAATTAACGAAGGTAAATAAAATCAATTTATAAGTAAATGCAAAAAAATAATGTAAGAAATTAAAGAGTGATCTTGTCCAAAAAAAAAAAAAAAGGTTAAAAAGTCAGTTATTGCTTTTTTCAGAATGATAAATTGAGGAAACGGGTTTATAGGATTGAAAAATTCATTCATGAATTTTTAAGACATGAAAAATAATTTTTAAGGGGGGTTTAGTAGTTTTCCGTAATAATTTCTGCAAAGTAGACATCGTAATATACTATGCCAAGTGGGTTTCAACTACATACTAATTTTTGTATTATTCGTAATTTAACTTTTAAGGCAATAATAAAACTACACACAAAACTTTAATGTTTTTGATTCTACTATGAAATTTCATGCTCGCTAAACTAATAGTAAGTTTAAAATAAATAATAAGTTTTTTTTTTCTTTGAAAGGCATAAAAATAACACCAAACATTAATGCAATTTTATTGTTTGATTAATTGGTATATCTATTGAAAAATGGAAGACCCATTAAATCTTTAATTTATATATTTTATTTCATTTTGATTAATATTATTTTTTATGACTTTCGAGTATAGTACGAGTTTTAAGCTAGCAAATTTAAATAGAAATGAAAATTTTCTTTTAAGATATAATTCTTTTAAATAGTAAATTTAAGCACGAGTACAATGGTGGTTTCTCCATAGACAAAAGAAGATTACTAATTATGTAAATTTATTAAATGAAAATAGAGACCGAAATCGGTAGTGTGGATCGTGGAAATAGTTAATTTGGCTCTCTCTCGGACCAAAAAGGTGATGAAGGTATCAAACAAATTAAAAGGCTTCATTTTAGGGGAAAAAAATGCACAAGATTTAATGCAATATAGTTGTGGTATGGACTCAATCCCGGCCAATGATTTCTGCCGTTGCTTAGCGAGCATACCCATTAATAAATTCCAAAAAAGTAGTTAAAATGCATAAAAATCCCATGATCTGGCAGATGATTCATGTAATATTTACAAGGGATAATTACACCTAGGCCTGTCAATGGGTAGGGTTTTACCTATTCTAACCCTAATTCTAAAAATACCCGATTAAATATACCCTATACTCTACCCTACCCAATTTAAATATTTACCCATTAGGTATGTATATTGGGTATACTCTATTTTTAGGGTAGGGTATGTACCCTACCCAATCATATATTTTTTTTTATTTGTCTTTTTTTTTGATAATGTGTTTTTTTTTTGCTTACACACACTTTTAACACATACACACGCATTTACACACATTGTACACACACTGCACACGCACACACACACACACTGCACACGCACGCACGCGCGCACACACACACACACACACACTGCATACACACACACAACACACACTACACACACACATACACACTGCACACACACACACACACACACACACACACTCTGCACATGCACACACACACACACACACACACACTGCACATGCACACACACACACACACACACACACACACTGTGTACACACAGCACATGCACACACACACAGCACACGCGCGCGCGCGCACACACACACAGTGCACACACACACACAACACACACTGCACACACTGCACACGCACACGCACACACACACACACACACACTGTACATGCATGCACGCGCACACACACACACTGCATGCGCGCACACACACACACTGTACATGCACGCACGCGCACACACACACACTGCACACACTGCATGCGCGTACACACACACACACTGTGTGTAGTTTCACACACACACACTGCACATGCACACGCACACACACTGCACACATGCACACACACTGCGCACACACACATACACACACTGCACATGCACGCACGCACACACATACACACACATCACACGCACACACACACTGCACACACTGGGCGCACACACACAGTGTGTGAAACACAATTTCACATTGTGTGTAGTTTCACACACACACACACACAGTGTGAAACTGTATGTTTTCACACAGTGTGTGTGTTTTGTGTGTGTGCAGTGTGTGTTTTCACACACGCACAAACAGTGTGTGTGCAATGTGTTTGTGTGTGTGTGTGTGTGGTTACACACAGTGGTGTGCATGCAGTGTGTGTGTGTGTTTACACACAGTGTGTGTGAAAATTGTGTGCAGTGTGTGTGTGTGTGTGTGTGTGTGTGTGTGTTTACACACGGTGCGTATGAAAATTGTGTGCAGTGTGTGTGTGTGTGTGAAAAATATGTACGCGTAGTGTGTGTGCAGTATGTGTGTGTGAAAAATGTGTGCGCTGTGTGTGTGTGTGTGTGTGTAAAAAATATATGCGCAGTGTGTGTGTGTGTGTGTGTGTGTGTGTGTGTGTGTGTGAAAAATGCGTGTGGTGTGTGAAAAATGCGTGTGGTGTGTGAATACCCGTTGGGTAATGATGTGTGTAGTGTGTGAATACCCATTGGGTATCATTACCCAATGGGTAGTAACGGGTAATGCCCTACCCTAACCCATTAATTTGTAGTAATATGGGTTAGGGTAGGGTATGGGTAAATTTTAAAATTTTAGGGTATGGATAGGATATGGAAAAATAAAAAATGGGTAAGGGTTGGGTAAAACCCTACCCATTGACAGACCTAATTACACTGGAATATCCTGTGATTTGCCTAAATTATAAATAAAATACTCGTTTTTGAAAAATTACTTAACAAACCCTGGGATTTGCAAATATTTTACAATGTCAACTTTATGTTTACAAGCGTTAGGGTTTGTAACGGAAACCGTCAAATTTTTGTTCGTTTTTTCTATTTTATCCTTTTGGTCAAAGTTTGAACAGATTTGACTAATTTTTTAGGACTAAAATGCCCTATATGGGTCAAATTTGATTTTGCTGTAACCCTTATTACTATCAAATATTTCTACATGTATTAGACCCAGAGGAAGCTCTCCACCCACGGGAGTGGTCAAGGTAATCCTCAACGGAGCTGTATTTCAAGCCACTGGCGGGATTGGGACAGGAGTAGTATCTAGCAATCATAGAGGTGAATGCCTAAGCTGGGCCACTGATCGAAAACAAGGGCTGTTAGATGCTGATCTTGCTGAGACCATGGAAGCTTGGGAAGCCGTGAAGTTGGCAGTGAAGAGGGGGTGGACTAGCTGCTATTTTGAAGGTGATAGTGTGAATGTTATCTCCAAAATGAAAGCATATCTGGAAGATTTATCTGTTACGGGGAACATACTAGAAAATATCAAAGGCACACTTGGACATTTCACTAAGGCACTCACTAGGAATGTAATCTCTTTCATGGAAGGGACCACGAATATTCCTGAATTTGCATCTACTTTCGTGCTTGAAGACATTTTGATCTGATTGTTGAGGTTAATAAATTTTATTCTTTCTATCAAATAAATAAATAAATAAGAACCCACCCTACCACCCGCCTCCCATGCCTCTTCCCCCACCCAACCCACAAAAAAAAAAAAAAAAAAAAGAAAGAAAAAATCAAAAAGGAAAACAGTAAAAGAAATTCGCTTCACTCAAAGAAGACTAAACAAACAAACAAAACAAAAGGGATTTTTAGCAGTACATGGATGTGTTCAAAGATTTATGCTCTTTTAAAGTACATATTTTATTTATTTTGAAAAAGTCAGTGATTATAGCAATTCAGAATATTTTAAATAGAAGTAGCTACAAATTTATAAAAGAAAGAAAACTAGAAACTACTAAAGATTTAGCATTTAGCTTCTTTCTTTTTCTTCTTTGCTTTTTTCCCCATAAAAAATAAGCAATAAAAATAAGAATTTCAAAGCATCTCCAACTATAGAAAGAAATATATATATGAAGTATTTGTTTTTTAATATTTGAAAATATTATAAGGTGTAATTATTACAACAGGATACGATGTTTTGGAAGACAACCGTAATGACTAAGCAAATGTCATATTGTTAAATTATAATCCAAGAATTTTCATATATACATCTATATTGCTAATATACAAGAATTTTATGCACTTTTCTATACAATATAATTTTCACAATATTTAAATAATTTTAGAATAAATAATACATATTTTTTAGGCTAGAAAGGTATAAAAATAAGTCCAAACAATGTAATTTTATTGTATGATTAATTGATATATCTATTGAAAAATGGAAGATATATTAATTTTTTAATTTATATGGTTTATTTTATTTTGAGTAATATTATTTTTTATGATTTTCGTGCATAGCACGAGTTTTAAGCTAGTAATTTTAAATATTAGAAATGAAAATATTCTTTTAAGATATAATTTGTGTATAGCACGGGCACCGTGATAGTTTCTCCATAGACAAAAGAAGATTACTAATTATGTAAATCTTAAAAACAGAGACGGAAGTCAGTAACCGTCGCAGAAAGTGTGGATCGTGGAAATGGTTAATTTGGCTCTCTCTCGGGGAAAAAAAAGGGGCAATGAAAGTATGAAACAAATGAAATGGCTTCCTTTTACGGAAAAAAAGTACACGATTTAATGCAATTTAGTTGTGGTATATTATGGCTCAATCCCGGCCAATGATTTCTACCGTTGCTTTACGAGCATACCCATTAATAAATTCCAAAATATTAGTTAAAATGCATTAAACCCATTGATTTGGCAGATGATTTGTGTAATATTTACGTATAGGATCACATCCATTGAATGTATATATACATATCCCCTTCAATCTCAGCGTACAACACAATAATCCAGTTAGAAAAGTTTCTTGAAACACCAGCCAAATTCACACAATGTTTACTCCAAAAAGAGTTATCAGTTTGTTGTTTGTGATTCTCTACTTTGTGGTATCCGAAACCAAGGGTGAGGGGTACAAACAACCACCAAATTGTGCCCGTCTCGAATGCCCATCGTACACTGGCTCACAGTGAGAAAGAATTCGAAATCAGGACTTACGACGAAGCTCTGTGGGTGTCCAGTCCCGAGATCTCGGATAAATCTTACAGAGATGGTTCCAATGAAGGTTTTCTAATGTACTCATCCTTTCAATCTCATCATGCGACGTACATAACATATTATGGAAAACCGAAGCGAAAATCTCATGTTTCTTTCCACTATTCAATTTTAATGCTGTTTGTGTTTCTTTTAGTGACTTGATGGCAAAATGCACGTGGCTGTTGAGTTCTGAACTCATGAGTTGACGGCCACGTCCCACGTGCATGACATGTCAATTTTGCTGTTAATTCGTTAACAGAAAAAGTGAAGAAGGGAGAACATTGATGGATACATCATACATCAAAGAAATCCATAAATGGTGTGACTAAAATTGAAGTAGGAATCCAAAATGCAAGTGATGGTTAACTTCTGAACTCAAGAGTTCACGGTCATTTGTACGGCACGTGAGCTTTGCTGTTTAATCACTATTAGAGAAATTAAAAGATGAGAATTATACGACTAAATTTGAGAAATCAATAAGCAGTGTGACAAAAATCGAATAAAGTCTAACATATAGAACCAAAAAACAAAAAAAAATGACATTATACTAAAAATCCTGACTAGAGTTGCTCCTTTTGAGGTCTCATATTTTTTCTTGTTTGTTCTCCATGGCAGCCTATTCAACTACATCCACGGCAACAACAAACAACACGTGAAGATCGACATGACGGCTCCCGTTCTAGTCGACCAGTAAAACTCAAACTACACTGTGTACTTCTACGTGCCGGAAAAGTACCAAAACGGCAACATACCTCCACCCAACAAAACGGACGAAGTGAAGCCGGTTAAGTTGCCGAAACACAAGTACGCAGCTGTTAGGAGGTTTGGTGGAATTCTTGGCAACAACAACATCCCGAGAGAGGTTGGTGCCCTCAAGAAAAGCCTGCAGGGCACCCCTTACGAACGTGCGGTGGCGCTTGATGTTGTCACCATTGCCCGTTACAATTCCCCGTTCGAGTTAATAGGTCGTATTAATGAAGTTTTTCTGTGGTTTGATTGATTTGATATGAGGGATAGATAGAGCCACAGAGGGATTACTATGTTTGATTCATGTTTAATTCCATGTTTGTGTTGGCAAAATTAGATCCTTTTCTGTGGTACAATGACCAAATTGTGATTTGTGGCTACATTGCTTTTTGAGAATTACATAAATGTTTGAAAATTAAATGTCAAATTCTTTTTTTTTTTTTAACACTCACGCACACTAAAATTTTTCTGTTTGAGCCCAACACATTTTTCAATTCGGATTCTCTATTACATAATAATCGTATTACATCTTCTATTATATTAATCAATATACGCCACGTGTATTGGTAAGCGGTTGAGATATTTTTCTGTTTTCTTATCTCAACCGTTCACCAATACACGTGGCATGTATTGATGAGTGTAATAGAAAATATAGCACGAGTATGCAATAGAAGATCCAAATGACACATTTTTGGTGTTAAGTTCGAGGTTACTATTTAGCGAAAAAATAATATCAAGTAAACTCTCCATAGAAGTAATGCAGCGAAACTTAAGCATAATTTTTAAAAGCATGACAAATTTATTTGACCCTCATTTATTTCATAGGGTCTTTTGGTCCATTTCGAGAACAATAAAACAAAAGAATATTTATGACTGAATATACATAATAATAGCATCGTTAAGGTTCGAATCTTTAAATTGTGAATGAAATAACTAAATTTGGAAGATTATTCTCATAATGTGCCTTTGCAATATCAAATCCAAATTAGTTGGCCACTAAATTAAAATTGGATGATTAAGACAAAAAAAAAAAAATACATAATAGTATCTTTTACTCTATTGCTAATTGAATTTATAAAATATCAACAATTTTTATTTTATCATTAAATAATTTAAATGTAATAATATTTAATACTTTATTGTTGTAAATATTTATATTAGTGACACGTTTTTACTTTTATAACGACAATTAGTGGAAAAAAGACTTAATGCCACACTAGATTTGTAACATAATTTTTCGAGATAATTGCCAATTTGACCCCATACGATATATTCACTGATCGATTTTGTCCCAAAATTTTTTTTTAGCTAAAATAGTCCCACTGGATTGTACTCTCTCTCCAAAATGATCCATCTGTTAAAAACTAACGGGAAACGCACGTGCAACTCACGTGTACCGTTAATTTTTAAATAGAGGGAGTTACACGTGTGACTACTTTAATCAATTTTGAAAATTTGGGACCAAATCGGCGAGCGCTTCTATACTGTGAGACTAATTTGGCTAAAATATTTATTTAATTTTAATTATGACTTGATGCATAATTAATTCCTCATCCAAGTCTAAGGACAAATTAAATCACATTATAAGCTTGGACCATTCCTAATTCTTCTATTCCCACTTAGAAATTTTCATGTGGGATGAGATTCTCGATAAATTCATTCTCTAACAAGCACCCATTTATGCATACGAGTGTCACTACACTTGATGTCCATAAAACAATACATCTCCATTTGAAATAGTCATAATGCAAGTCTTTTAATGAGTCAAGTCAATATCCCACTTTAGGTTAGACTCAATAACTTTGAGTAATTTTGATCACATTTTACAGACTTGTTTCAAGACTTTCATTTCTATACGAAGCCAAGTCTTACGGCTTTAATGTAATCATGGAGATTCAACCACAAATATTTAATATTTTTTGACAATCTTCATTGCATAGCATTAGTTATATTATTTATATTTAATATTTGTGGATGAATCTCCATGATCACATTAAAAGTTACTCAAAGTCTTGAAATAAGTCTGTAAAATATGATCAAAATTATTCAAATTTATTGAGTCTAACTGAGAGTGTGGTATCAACTAGACTCATTAAAAGACTTACATTTATGACTATTTCAAATGAGAGATGTATTGTTTCATGGACATCAAGTGTAGTGACACTCGTATACATAAATGGGAGATCGTTAGGGAATGAGTTTACCAACAATCCCAACCCAAATGAAAATTCCTAAGTTCGAATAAAAGAATTAAAAATGTTCCGAGCTTATAATATGATTTAATTAGTCATTGGACTTGGATAAGGAATCAATTATGCATCAAGTCATGATTAAAATTAAATATACATTTTAGCCAAATTAGTCCCACAGTACAGAAGTGCTTGCCGATTTGGTCCTAAATTTTCAAAATTGACTAAAGTAGTCCCACATGTAACTCTCTCCATTTAAAAATTAACGGTGCATGTGAGTTGCACGTGCTTTTCCCGTTAGCTTTTAATGGAGGGACCATTTTGGAGAGAGAGTACTATTCAGTGGGACTATTTTGGTTAAAAAATAAATTTGAGACAAAATCGACTAGCAAATATATCGTATAGGACCAAATTGACTAAAATCTCGAATTTTTCTCATTGCTAAGCGGTCATCAAAAGAGTATCGCTAATTATCCATCCTCCCACTTAACTATGATTATTGTCACTATTCATATTGTAAACATCATTTTTAAGACAAAATAATAATTGTTAAATGTATATAATTTATTTCATATTATTTTGTCACCAATTTGCTTAAATAGAATAAATTGCATTTAACCCTTTTATTTTGACAAATTTATTGGAACAATATTTAAATATGACAGAAACATAAATTTGACAATGTATAGAAATATTTGATAATAATATAAGAAAGGCGAAAACACATTACTAGAAGCAAGGGCAATATACCAAAACAATTCTTCTCAGCTCCGCTTGACTGGATCGAAATTAGCGACGCCGACGACTGCGCCGCCGATGGCCGCGACCACAACGCCGCCAGCGACAATGCTTAGCAAGAAGTTCTTCAGAGACGGCGACACGCCTTCGGCCGCCTCCGCCACGTCGGGGACCATCGTCGAAGCAGTTAGCGCGGCGGCCGTCAGCCCCGTCACCGCCTTCTCCTTCAACGAAGCCCTCACTTCAAATTTCGACGACACGGCGGCAGTGGCGGCGGCGGCCTTGGATGGCCTGACCGGCAGTGGGTTGAGGAAAGCATCGGCGCTCGGTGGCTGCCTCCTTTGCGCGGGGCGCGCGAGTGGCGTCGCCATTGATACAGCGGAGGTGGCGGCCATTGTTGCGATGATTTCTGGAATTTGGGTGATTTGCAGGCGAGAGATGTTGAATGAAGGTCTTGTTTATTGATATTATAGTTTGTATTGGAGATCAAGATTTGGATGGTGAGATTTGAGGTGGAAAATGAAGCGTATCTCACAGGTTGTCCCTCGTGGCAGCTTCTCGTCTTGGTAGTGGAAGATAAGGTTATCTTTCTTTTTTTGTTTTTATGATAATACGCACCTGCACGATTTATGCATGTACGCTATCAAGATTTAAACCCCATAAATACTCTTCATGCTTTTACAATTAGGGTATGTATTTATCAGGTCAAAAATTCGTAAACTGATGTCATTATCTCGTTACCATTGGTACTAATTTTTTCGTTCTTTTTTTATTTTTCTTTTTCTTTTTTCAAATATTACAGCCCAAAATCACAATATGATATTTATTTGGAGTTTAGTGATCTATTTTTTTCCTTCATTTTTTTTATTTGGAATAAGTTGGAGTTTTGGTGTTTACTTATGTAATTTTTGGCAATATGAAATTGTAGCAAATAAATCCCACATAAGAGATTAATCAAGATGAATAAATTCGTGTGACATAGATACTCTTGATTGTAGTTGAGATTTATAATATAAAATTAAGGAAAAATTACACTTGGGGTCCTCTGAGATTCGGTCAAATTACTGCTACACCCTCTTAAGTATGAAAAATTATACATACCTCCCTTGAAGTTTGAATCGGGCTAACAGGTAGCACATTTCGGTCACTGATACACCGTAATTTGTTTATGTAAGTAAAAAATTATAGCGGAATTCCAATTTTACACTTTTTCCTAAAATTCAAACTTTTGTGTAGACAATAGTACTCTTATTAGAATTGATTATTGTCATAAAAGAAATAGACAAATTGTTCATTTTACATTTAATCTGAATTGTGGGATTTTGTTTTCTTATTTTTCCTTAACACTCCGACAAGAATAATAAAATCATTTCATTATCTTTTCATTGAATGTTAGTCGGACCCAAACCTCAAGGGAGTTATGTTCTTCGCAGCTGGGGCAGCATTAATACTTGATGAAGGGGCATCAACAAGCTGTATAAATGGAGTAAAATCACAATAAATCCATCGCCTTCATGTAAATATAAACAACAACCAGATGGGTAAAAAAGCGTTGAAAGGAAAAAAAAAATGATACCTCAGAATTAATGTCCATCCCAATCTCATCAAGAGCCTGGTTCACCAACTCTTCGCTCTCTTATTCTTCCTCGTCTCCTTCCAATGCATCGTCGATGGCTTCTCCCATGACCTCGCTAGTGAGTTCCATCTTCTCATTCTCCATCTCGAACTCACGCATTATCTTCTGCAGCGATGGCAGGTTCATCTGCCGGTTCATTTGCCCCATCACTTTAGTCACTCCTTTCATCGCCTCGCCCATCACTTGTGTCGACTTCAATGTCTGGAGAAAAAAAAAAAACCCAAGGATAATTAATTTACCAAAAACTCGCCGAGGTTTGGCTCATTTCCACAAAACACACACACACAAAAAACTCTCCTAAGGTGTGAAAAATTACAAAAATCCCCATAATGTTTTATTTGGTATAACAAATTCCACAAGCAGATAGACAGCATTTGTAACCTGGAACAAAATATCCGGGGGGGGGGGGGGGGGACTGGTAATTTTTCATACAACAGGGGGTGGGTTGGGGGCCGGGGGTTATGAAAACGAGCCTAATGTAAGGGCGTTTTCCATGATTTAACCCAAAAACTAATGCTGTTATTTTCAAAGATCAATATCAAACAAACACAAAACTCAAATATTAAATCAACCAAAAAATGTGAAAATGAAAATCTTGATGTGGGGATCTTCTCGGCCTAATCAAAGGCTTTCACAATAACTTAATCAAGCCCGTACTAACCTGAATTCTTAGGGATACACCTTGAAGTTGCGATTTCAGCTTGTAAAACTTTTCGATCTGATGTCGCGTTCTGATAAGATCTTTCGCCATAATTTTAACCGCTCCCCGTAAAAAACACCCATCAGATGGAGTAGGCACTTAATTATTTAAGTAATCGGGCTAAAAAATTATACTGATACTGGCCATAAGAATCGATACATGACTTCACAGGACAATGTATGAACTCTACTAATAATCAGTTTTCTACAATTTATAGTCAGAAAACAGAAAAGTTTAAAGAGAGCATCATTCATAAGAATCAATGAACAACTCTATAAAATGACAATGCTGCTATAAATAGATTTTTATTAGAATACTTCAAAAGGAAACTCATGGCGATCGATTAATTCCGGCAAACAATTCAGGGCTGTAATCGGAATATTTTTTCTAAAAATTCTGTAGATATGTAATAATGAAAAGGAAAAATAATATCGAAAAAATCATAAATGTGTTGTGATTATAATGTATAATCAGCTGATAATATGAAGAATTAAATGATAGTCGCAGAAGTTGGAGATATATTGAACCAAACGTTCTACGCATAGCAATCTTTTGTTTTTCTTCGTTCTTTCGTTCGCCAGGCAGGGACTTTTCTTTTTTCTTTCTTTTTGTTTTGTTTTTCTTTTTTTCTGGGTACGTATATTATGCAGTAGACATAGGGCGTTCAAGAGGCGGATTTTAATTCCAAATCCATTTGATGTTTTAATCGATAAAAACATTGGGCAAATCAAATTGGATTATTAATATTCATAAAAAATAAACGAATGCATGTAGATTTAAAGATTCAATTCACATCAATTATCAATTTATCTAGTAGGAGGAGAGACTAGATCGCTTAATCAATTTTTAGGATTTGGCTCATAAAGTTGTAACTGAAACAATTGGATTGAGAATATCGCTCCCCCCGCCCCCCCATATTGGACCTCTATAATATCCCAATTCAAATTCATAGATTAATAAATCAAAACCGAGTGGTTAATAACCAGAAAAAAATAAATAAATAAAATCACTAAAGATTGGAAGTCTCTAGACTTCTATCTGAGTGCTATACTATTTTTCTTAAACAAAATGCAATATATATGTCATTATTGATAACACAGTATTTTCGACCTTTCTTGAGCTACTCTCTTTAATTTTTTAAGTTTCACACAAGATTTGATTTTAAATTTATAGTTTTTATTAATTCTGTAACATCCTAATTTTATTACTTAGTAAATTTTTGTTATATTAAATATTTACCTATTAGTAAAATGGTTAATTATGTCATTAGTAAAAAAAAAAGAAAAAAAAAAAACAAGAGCGAATTACAAAAACCTCTCATGAGGTTTGGCAAAATTATAAAAAACCCCTTAATTATTGAAAATTACCAAACCCCCCCCCCCCCCCCGAGATTTGCATAAATTATGTAATAGTTAACGAAGGGCTAAAATTCCAAAATTAACCTTAACGTTTTATTACAAAAACCTACCATGAGGTTTGGTGAAATTATAAAAAAAAACCCCTCAAGTATTGGTACCGTCAATTTGCTCGTCGGTGGTACCATCAATCTAACATTAACACCCTTTTTCTTGATCTCAACCATTGCAACAATCATAAAGACCTTGAGGAAAACAAAAACTATCATTTTCCCCCTCTTAGTCATAAAATTAACAAATTCTAATGGTAGGAGTTTTTTGTTAGATGAGCAAACCTTAGGGGATATATTGTAAATTCTAATACTTGAAGAGGGTTTTTTTTTTTTTTTTTTAAATTTCAGCAAACCTCAGGGGAGGTATTTGTAACACATCATTGTAACCAATAATTAATAAAATATTGAACAAGGGTATTTTAGAAAAATTATATAATTTTTTAACAAAAACCTAACAGAACCCTACGGAGGGATTTTTTTGTTCATTTATGCAAACCTCAAGGGGGTATTGGTAATTTCCAATAGTTAAGGGTTTTTTTTTAATTTCGCCAAACCTCAGGGGAGGTTTTTGTAATTCGCCCAAAAAAGAAATGACAAGGGTTGATGAAGATTATTATGTCAAATTAATTTGTCAACAACAACATCTATGTCTACAATAGGCCTTCTCAATTCAATTGCCACCAAATGCAATTAAATTGCCATCAAATCTTGTTTCAAGTGGGTTTGTTAATTAATTCATCAAATTTCTTCATTCAACCAACACCTTGTGAACTATTTTTTTTTAAAATCTCAAATCCTTCTATTTTCCTAAATCTAATCCATCAATTCATTCACATTTCAACATACTCAAACCCCAAATTTCACTTCCCAAAATCTACAAGAATTGGCTGCAAAAAGAAGGAAAAATAGCTAGTACTCCGTAAGAAATTGTGATCGGGTATATGATTTTGAGCTTTAATAACTCTCTCAATTCTTTTCAAAATTGATCCAAATTAATTCTCATACATTCTCCTACTTACTAGATGTTGAAAACAGTATCGACAATCTCATAAGCAACTAGTTATTTTTTTGAGCTCTTTGACTCACTCGTTACTAATCCAACTTTAGCATACTTTATACCATTAAAAGGCTTATTGTGCGAGCTTTAGACACGTGCTTATTTTTGACTAAAATTAGATTTCCTAGGATCTGTAAGGAGTCTCAAATATAGCTACTCTGTTTTGGGTTCACTGCTAGAAAACACGGTTTTGGCCACGGATTTTTAGCCACGGATAAAATCGGTTGCCAATAGCTACGGAAATGGCCACGGATATAAAAAAAAAAACGAAAACATATGGCCACGGATAAATCCGTGGCCAAATTTCCACAATTCCGTGGCCATTTCAATTTATTTAAAAGAAAAACATAAATAAATAAATTTATTTTTTTTAAAAACAAATTTGGAATTGGCCACGGATTTATCCGTGGCCAATAAATAAATAAATTTATTTTTTTTTTAAATTTGGACTTGATCCGTGGCCAATAAATAATTTTTTTTTAAATTTGGACTTGGCCACTGTAAATCCGTGGCCAATAAATAAATAAATTAAATTTTTTTTTTAAATTTGGACTTGGCCACGGATTTATCCGTGGCCAATAAATAATTTTTTTTTTAAATTTGGACTTGGCCACGGATAAATCCGTGGCCAATAAATAAAAAAATTAATTTTTTTTAAATCCGTGGCCAATAAATAAATTTAATTTTTTTTTAAATTAATAAATAAATTTAAATTTTTTTTTAAAAAAAATTTGGACTTGGCCACAGATTTATCCGTGGTCAATAAATAAATAAATTTTTTTTTAAATTATCCGTGGCCAATAAATAATTTTAATTTTTTTTAATTTTAAATGACTCGTTTAAATCGCCCGATCCGACATTACGGGGCACCAAAAGGTTCGAGTCATTTCGAAATCATATTATTTTCATCACGGTTATTATATTTTCCAATCTTATGCGTTGAAAATTACATTTTGTTTAGCGAGAATACATTTTTCCTCTTTCGGTGACACATACGAATAACTTCGTAGTTCGGTATCAATGTGTGCTAACGTCAGTTAACTTGTATAGGAATTATCAAAAATGGACTTTCAAGCAGATTGATTAGTGTTGAAGTTGTATTGCTCCAATCGTACGGTTCCGTAGAACCCAATTAACGAAAATGCACGATTGGCCAAAGTCAACATGAAGTTGTGACCATTGGCCACGGATAAATCCGTGGCCAATAAATAAATTTAAATTTTTTTTAAAAAATTTGGACTTGGCCACGGATTTATCCGTGGCCAATAAATAAATTTTAATTTTTTTTAAAAAAAATTTGGACTTGGCTTGATGTCAGTTCCTTACTTTGAGCTCTCATAACGTTTTCAATTCTTACTCAAATTTTAAGAATGTTGGCTGCTAGAAGCCTATTTTGTACAGATTTGTAGAATCCCTTAAAGTTGGTTGCTCGAAACCTATTTTGTAACTCCAAAAATTTTCAAATTTTGATTTTTGGGGAACAATCTTTGAGCGTTTGTATTTTCCTCAATACTTGGCCAATTTGAGTGGTTTTAGAGCCAATAAACTCTTCATACTTGATACTAAGTCGACAAACTATCACCTATGTACCTTATGTTCAAAATTCATGAGAAAATGGGGCTTGAAACTACCCCATCGGTTAGTTTCCTAACTTAAAATCAAAATTCCTAAATCTTTGTAGTATACTTTGAAACTTTCAAAACTCATCACAAATGGTTTAAACATGTCTTGAGGAGCGGGAACACTCCAAAAAATATTTTGTTTCATCCTCCGGTTTGATCGTGTATGTCAATAAAATCTTGTTTAAATCAAGTTGCTTGGTAAATACGATTTCAATAATTGTGATTTAAATTAACCATCCAAATTAGTTTTCTAGTTCTCTAATTTTGTTCTAGAATTTGTTAATTTCTAAAATTTTCCATTTAGGTTAGAACCCGACCTTAAAACTTCAATTACTCATTATCTATTTTGAATTTCTCGAAATTAACTTGGGGGTTTGATTCCTTATAGTGAGAGCTTCATTTTCAAACATCGATCATTGGACATCCACGGTCAACGACAGTCAAAAATCTTTGGTCAACCTTTTCGATCAACTTAACCAGTCTCATCACTTTTGACATGCGGATCTTAAATTCGAAATCTGATTCTTAATCCAACATTCTCTTGATAGTTTAATATCTCATTAAAGTTGACACCGGTTAAATGTATCTGACTAATAATTTTAAAACTCAACCTCATATGCCTAAAACACTTAAATAATAGCGTGAATTACATCTACCTCCCCTGAGATTTGGCGAAATTATAATATTGTAAATTACAATAACCTCCCTGTGGTATATTCTATCTAACAATTTACCCTAGTTGTTTAGGACCGTTAGGGTTCCGTTAGTTTTTGTATGTAAAGTTCCGATAGTACCCTTGAGGGATTTTTTTGTAATATATATAAAATATTTGGGGTTGTATGTTATATATTATATCTTTGTGTGGCTAAAAGTAATTACATTAAAAAAATTGCTCCCTTTTTAAGAGTTGAAAATGACGGGTAGGTGGGAGAAGAGAGAGATCTAGATACATACATATGCAACACTACAGAAAAAACGCCGGATTCTGGCGGAATAATTCCGGGGGAATATTCCGCCGGAGTAAAATCGGGGGAAATCCGGCGGAATTTCCCTCGGATTGTTTTTTAAATTTTTTAATTAAAAATCGGAAAAAATTCCAAGGGAAAATTTCCCCCGATTTTTTTTTTGAATTTTTTTAATTAAAATCTGGGGAAATTTTCCCTCGGTTTTTTTTCTGAATTTTTTATATTAAAAATCGGGGGAAATTCAGGAAAACAATTTCCCCCGATTTTTTTTAAAATTTTTTTAATTAAAATTGGGGAAATTCCGGGGGAAAATTTCCCCCGGTTATTTTTTTGAATTTTTTAAATTAAAAACTGGGGGAAATCCTAGGGAAATTTTTCCCGATTTTTTTTTAATTTTTTTTAATAAAAATCGTGATATTAAAATATAATAGGCAAACTAATAAACAAAGTTGGAAGTAACTCAATGGCAAGGTATTAGTCTTGTATCCAAGAGGTCCCAAGTTCAAGTACATACAAGAGCAAAAGTTCCTTTTTTTTTTAAATTAAAAATCGGGGGAAATTCCGGGGGAAAATTTTCCCCTGTTTTTTTTTAATTTTTTTAATTAAAAATCGGGGGAAATCCGGGGGAAATTTCCCCTATTTTTTTTAATTTTTTTAATAAAAATTGTGATATTAAAATATAATAGGCAAAACAATAAACAAATTTGGAAGTAGTTCAATGGTAAGGTATTAGTCTTGTATTCAAGAGGTTCCAAGTTCAAGTCCATACAAGAGCAAAAGTTCTTTTTTTTTTTTAAATTAAAAACCGGGGGAAATTTCCCCCGGTTTTTTTTGAATTTTTTTAATTAAAAACCGGGGGAAATTTCCCCGGATTTTTTTTTAAATTTTTTTAATTAAAATTGTGATATTAAAATATAATAGGCAAAACAATAAACAAAGTTGGAAATAGCTCAATGGCAAGGTATTAGTTTTGTATCCAAGAGGACCCAAGTTCAAATCCATACAAGAGCAAAAGTTCTTTTTTTTTTTTAAATTAAAAATCGGGGAAAATTTCGGGGGAAAATTTCCCCCATTTTTTTTTAATTTTTTTTAATTAAAATCATGATATTAAAATATAATAGACAAAAAAATAAACAAGCTTGGAAGTAGCTCAATGGCAAGGTATTAGACTTGTATTCAAGAGGTCCCAAGTTCGAGTCCATACAAGAGCAAAATTTCTTTTTTTTTTAAATTAAAAACACTCTTTGGGGAAATATATTTATATAATATCAATACTATCTTTTAACTATTGCTATTTATACTATCTTTTAATTATGTATATAATATACTTATATATATACATATGTCTATATAGTATATATATGTTTATATAGTATATATAATATATATATTTATATAATATCAATACTATCTTTTAAGTATTATTATTTATACTATCTTTTAATTATGTATATAATATACTTATAGGAATGCAATGTCTATATAGTATATATATGTTTATATAGTATACATAATATATATATTTATATAGTATCAAACGGCGGCGGCGGGGCGGGCGACGGTGGCGGGGTGGCGGTCCGGCGGAATAGTCCTGCGGAAATTTCCGCTGAACAGTCCGGTGGAAATTTCCGCCGGAAATCAGTCCCGCGGAAATTTTCGTCGGAATTCCAATCCGGGGGAAATTTCCGGCGGAAAAAGCCGATCCGGGGCCCTTTTTTCCGGCGGACACTATTTTGCCGATTTTCCGCTGGTTTTAGCATTTTTCGGCCGAAATTTCGCCGGATTTCCGCCGGATTTTTCCCCCGATTTTGGCCTTTTTTCCTGTAGTGCAATGTATATACATACGCAAGTTGAAAAATTCCATACTTTTAACTCATCATAACTTGCTCATTTCTTCTCCAAGTCGCGCAAGCTGTACGTCAAAATTGATCACCGCGACGAGAGGGACACGTTAGCGAAGGTAGTTTTGGGTTTTGCCGAATGGTGGAAGAACAGCGGCGGAGATGAGGTGGTGGAGGGTTTCCATTTTCCTATTAAGTTTTTCGGTGAACTTGAAGTGGGTCTTTAACTTTTCGACATGGAAAACATATTGGTGAGTTCAATTTTGGGCTAGAGATGGCGGAATTGAGGTGAAGAGTGGGTTTTATACATTTTTCGGCCATCACTTGTAATTATTATATACCATAGGGGTTTATTATAATATACATAAAAATGTGGGTTAAATTGTAATTTTTTCAAATCTCAAGGGAGGTAGATGTAATGCACCTTATGTATTATTAGCAAAAAATAAAGGGCAAAATGGAATTTATAGGTTTTCTGTCCATCACTTGTAATTATTGCATACCACAAGGGGTTTATTGTAATTTATAAAAAAATATGGGTTAAATTGTAATTTCGCCAAATTTTAGGGGAGGTAGATGTAATTCGCCCTAAATAATAATTATTTGGGGCACTTATACTAATTTTAGTTATAAACTCATGTTTTAGGAGGCTACCAAGAAAATGCATTCTATCCGACCTAATTCATCGACTAAACTTAATCGAGTCAGGCAAGAGTCTTAACCATTTTCTTGGTGAAGCATTAAACTATATGTAACAAATATTATTGTATGAACAGCCTGAATTGATTACTCTAACAAGTTGTATTTATTCTGTCCTGTTATGATTATCACCTTGGTGGACGCTATTGGGAAGTTTGTGCCCAAGGACGTATAGGAGGGGATTGACGGGTGAAACAGACTAACAGTCGGATCTCTTCTGCATTATCATATGCATTGGGTTTGATTTTATTAGCAGTCGGAGGTTGGATATATAGGTAAGATTGGATCGATTGCACGGGCACTTGGTACATCTTTATCAGTTCTGGTTGAAGTAGCTCCTTGACAAGGGAGGTATAAGAATTTCTGTTATATTTTATCTGTTTTATATAGTCGCATGGTTGCAAAGCTATTAGCTGAGTTCACTATTGCATGCGTTTGAAAATCATTTATGACATGACATCTTCAGTATTTGTTCTACATGTTTTTTAAACCATTCATGACATGATATTTTTCCCGAAGGGCGAATTAAAGTTACCACGTCAAGATATGGTGAAATTATAAAAAATACCCCCACAAATGAAAAATTATTATTACCCCCTTAATATTATGTACCGTCTAACAAAATTGCACATGTCGTTAGTTTAACTAACGACAATCGTTAATCAACCTATATGAACTTTCGAAAATACCCCTAGGGGTGTTTTTGTTATTATGTCTTATAGTTTGAGGAACTATGTTGTAATTTGCTAGACCACAGGGGGTTAAATGTAATACTCTTGTTATTTCTTCAAACTTGTCAAGTTAGCCGTTGGTGGATGGTGTGTATATTTATCAAAATATTAGTTTTTAACCAGTGTATTAAAGTAATGTAAGATTATATTTATATAGTGCACAATCTGCTGATAAAAGTACTATTCATAAACCATACAAGACTTAATTTTCAACAATAAAATAAAAAATCATATGAATACCTCAAAAAACGCAATAAATGAACACAAAAAATATTATTGTGATTCATACTATAAAACTTAGTATTTATTTATAAAAGTGTACAATATATATTGCTTAAAGTGATCATCAAACAAGTCGGAGGTAATGTAATTTCCCATATTTAGGAGTGTTTGCCCGATCTTATGGTGATAAGTATGATTTGCCCTAACTTGAGTAATGGCAAAAATGATTTTTTCTCGATTCTGTTAGACTTAACATTGACCCCCTTCAAATTACGGGGGTAATGATAATTTTTCATATGTGAAGATTTTTCATAAGTGTAAATGTGCAAGTCACCCTTTTCCTGAATTCTGAAATGGGATCAAACTCTTATTCAACCCTCAATTACGCAATCTGCCTTCCCTTTAAATTAAGATGTCAATTATGACATTCTCTAAAGTTTACGTGGCCTAGTATAAAAAGATATACATAATTTCGACGAAATTCTATAAAGATTTAATTATTATTTATTTGCCAACACAAATATGCAATTTTAATGCTATTGATTTTTTATAATTACAATTTAGGGCGAATTAAAAAAATCTCCCCGAAAATTTGGCGAAATTACAAAAAAAACTCTTAACTATTAGAGATTACCAATACTATACCCCCCCCCCCCCCCCCGAGGTTTGCATAAATTATGTAATAGTTAACAGAGGGCTAAAATTCCAAAATTACCATTAATGTTTCATTACAAATACCTACCCTAAAGTTTGGTGAAATTACAAACTAACCCCTTGAGGTTTGGTGAAATTACCAAAAAAAACCCCTCGAGTATTGGTACCGTCAATTTGCTCGCCGGTGGTACCATCAATCTAACATTAACACCTTTTTTTTAGATCTCAATCATTGCAACAATCATAAAAGTCTTGAGGAAAAAAAAACCTAATCATTTTCTCCCCTCTTAGTCATGATATTAACAAACCCTAATGGTAGGAGTTTTTTGTTAGATGAGCAAACTTTAGGGGATGTATTGTAAATCTTGATAGTTGAAGGGGGGGGGGGGGGTTTGTAATTACAGCGAACCTAAGGTTTTTGTAATTTTAGCAAACCTTAGGGAAGGTATTTGTAATACATCATTGTAACCAACAAGTAATAAAATATTGAACGAGGGTATTTTAGAAAATTACATAATTTTTTAACGAAAACCTACGGAACCCGAATGAATGGGGTTTTTTTGTTAATTTATGCAAACCACAAGGGGATATTGGTAATTTCCAATAGTTAAGGCGTTTTTTTTGTAATATCACCAAACCTCAGGGGTGGTTTTTGTAATTCGCCCTACAATTTATACATGATATTCGACATTATCAAACTTGTAAAATCTAATTTTAGCAACCAAATTCATATTAAATTGAGAACGAATAAAAAAAATAAATAGTTAAACAATAGAACAACAATGGATTAGCCACGGCCAATCCGTAGCTAAATAAACAAAAATTAATTGGC
>CM047885.1:4740293-4806912 GCA_026212405.1 Petrea volubilis | reverse complement strand
GTCATGCTAGGCTGCTAGCTATTAATTATCGAATACCACATCAAGATAGATGTTGTTGTTATGTTTTGGCTTAATTTCTCCCACATTGCTTAGTTAAGGAAGATGGGAAGTTCCTTAATGCTATAAAAGGACTCTTTCCCTTCCTAGTTTATCATCCCAAAATTTGTACTCTCTTCTCCCAAATTAAAAGAGCAGGCTGCGTGAGTAGTGCTCGGAGACGTAGGCATAATTGGCCGAACTCCGTTATCAATTTTTCGGGTGTGTTCTTTCCTTATCTCTTTTAGTTATTCCGCATTTGATTTGTTTCTTTTCGGTATTAGTATAGTATTCAATATTTATTTGTCGGGTTTATTTATAGTGTATTGTACTATTCATTTGGGTGTATTTTTCTATTCACGTGTATGGTACTATTCATGTATACACGGGTTTAGGTTGTGATAATATACTGTGCAAGTAAGTTCTGTCTAGGAGACTGGGTTTTAAGTGGGACCATTTGTGACCCCTTCAGCCTTTCTTGGAAATTTATTTGGAATGATAATTTTGTCTAAGGAGACTGCTTAGTAGTTTTTCCTGGAAATTATCGAATCAGTACAATTCACTAGTTGTAGCTTGAGTGAAAATTACCCGATTTTCCCAACAAGTGGTATCAGAGCCGAAGGTTCGTCCTAGGTCTGTTTGTAATATTGTTTATATTGAATACTATCATTCGAGTCTGTAATGGCGTCAGAAGTTTCACCAACAAATAGTGTTATATCAAATATGACACAAGGGACATCGGCTTCCTCGTCCTCATGGCCAAGGTTTCCAATGTCAAGTTTGAAGTTGGCGGTTGAGATATTTGACGGTACTGGCCATTTCGGCATGTGGCAAGGCGAGGTCATGGACTCCCTTTTCCAACAGGGTCTTGACATCGCCATTGAAGAAAAGAAACCAGAATACATAGAAGATAAGGATTGGAGTATCATAAATCGGTTAGCATGCGGAACAATTCGATCGTGCCTGTCCAGAGAGCAGAAGTATGCATTCAAGAATGAGACTTCTACACATAAATTGTGGAAGGCGTTGGAGGAGAAATTTCTGAAAAAGAGTGGTCAGAATAAGCTCCTTATGAAGAAGACGTTGTTCCGGTTTGATTATCAACCAGGTACTACTATGAATAAACACATCACTTTGTTTCAACAATTAGTAGCAGACCTGTTAAATTTAGATGTAAAATTTGAAGATGAAGATTTGGCTTTGATGTTGTTGTCATCTCTTCCCGATGAATTTGAACACTTAGAAACTACTTTACTTCATGGGAAGGAGAATGTATCTTTAGATGCTGTATGTTCTGCATTGTATAGTCATGAATTGAGAAAACAAGATAAAATGAGAAACAAAGTAGCTACAGCAGATGAAGCATTAGTGGCGAGAGGTCGCCAGCAGAGCCAGTCAAAGGGAAGAAGAGGAAGATCAAAGTCGAAGAGCAGAGTTGCCAAAGATGAGTGTGCTTTCTGTCATGAGAAAGGGCACTGGAAGAAATACTGTCCAAAGTTGAAGAATAAAGGGAAGGCTCAGCAAGATGCAAATGTTGCAGAATGCAAAAGTGATGCAGAGTCAGATGTCTCTTTGGTGGTATCACCTTCAACATCCCATCCAGACGAGTGGATCTTAGATTCCGGTTGTACCTACCATATGTCTCCCATCCGGGAGTGGTTCTTTGATTTTGAAGAACGTGATGGTGGAGTTGTTTACATGGGCAATGACAATCCATGTAAAACAGCTGGGATAGGTTCAATCAAGCTGCGGAATCATGATGGATCTACAAGAGTTTTGAAAGATGTACGGTACGTTCCGAATTTGAAAAAGAATCTCATCTCTTTGGGGGCCTTAGAGTCAAAAGGCCTAGTTGTGATGATGCGAGATGGAATTCTCAAAGCAACTTCAGGAGCACTTGTGATGTTGAAGGGCGTGAGAAAAAATAATCTGTATTACTATCAAGGTAGTACAGTAGTTGGGACAGTAGCAACTGCAACATCTAGTAGCAAGAAGGATGCAGAGGCGACAAAGCTGTGGCATATGCGTTTGGGACATGCTGGTGAAAAATCCTTGCAAATTCTTGCTAAGAAAGGATTGTTGAGAGGTACGAAGACTTGCAAATTAGAATTTTGTGAGCATTGTGTTCTGGGAAAACAAAGAAGAGTGAAATTTGGCACTGCCATCCATGATACCAAGGGTATTTTGGATTATGTGCACTCAGATGTATGGGGACCTGCCAAGACTCCATCTCTTGGAGGTAGACATTATTTTGTCACTTTTGTTGATGATTTTTCCAGAAGAGTATGGGTGTTTACTATGAAGAAGAAGGATGAAGTGCTTGGAGTTTTCCTTAAGTGGAAAGCTCAAGTTGAGAATCAGACTGGAAGAAAGATCAAAGTTCTCCGAACAGACAACGGTGGAGAATACAAGAGTGATCCTTTCCTGGAGGCATGCCAAGAGTTTGGCATAGTTCGGCACTTCACAGTCAGAAAAACACCACAACAGAATGGGGTGTCGGAGCGTATGAATAGAACACTAGTGGAGAAAGTTCGTTGTATGCTGTCTAATGTTGGGTTAGGCAGAAAGTTTTGGGCTGAGGCTGTAATATATGCTCAACATCTCGTAAATCGTTTGTCGTCATCCGCAATAGATTGCAAGACTCCTTTAGAGGTATGGTCCGGGAAACCTACAACAGATTATGATTCTTTGCATGTCTTTGGTTCTACTGCATATTATCATGTAAATGAATCAAAGTTGGATCCACGAGCAAAGAAAGCTTTGTTTATGGGCTTCAATGCTGGAGTTAAAGGATATCGCCTTTGGTGTTTAGAAGCAGAGAAGACCATCATCAGCAGGGATGTTACCTTTGATGAATCTGCCATGTTGCATAAGGTAACTCAAGGAGGAATTGATGATATTCCACAGCAGGTGGAGTGTACGCCGAAGCAGGTGGAGTTTGAACAGATAATGGTGAGCCCAGAAAAAAGCACCATTAGTGACTCTCCCATGGCAGAAGAAGAGTCAGATGAGGAAGAGGTTCCGACCCAAGAACCTCAACAGCAGCCAGATTCAATTGCTGTTAGAAGGAACCTGCTCGTTTTATTGACATGGTAGCTTATGCACTTCCAGTTGTTGATGAAGTCCCATCCACCTTTCCAGAAGCCATCCGAAGTTCAGAAAATGGTAGATGGAAAGATGCAATGGAAGAAGAGATGCAATCTCTTGAGAAGAAAAAGACATGGAAGTTGACACAGTTACCAAAAGGCAAGAAAGCAATTGGATGCAAATGGGTATTTGCAAAGAAAGAAGGATTTCCTGTCAAGAATGATGTTCGCTACAAGGCAAGATTGGTAGCTAAAGGCTATGCTCAGAAGGAGGGAGTTGATTATAATGAGGTATTTTCTCCAGTTGTTAAACATTCCTCCATTAGAATTTTGTTGGCCTTGGTAGCACAGTTGAATTTGGAGCTAGCTCAACTTGATGTGAAGACCGCGTTTCTACACGGTGACTTGAAGGAGGAAATCTATATGTCTCAGCCAGATGGATTCAAAGTTGCTGGTAAAGAAAATTGGGTTTGTAAACTTAACAAATCGTTGTACGGATTGAAGCAATCACCGAGACTATGGTACAAACGATTTGATAAGTTTATGATGGGTCAGAAGTACACAAGAAGCAAATACGATCAATGTGTGTATTTGCGCAGACTTCAAGATGGGTCCTACATCTACCTACTCTTGTACGTTGATGATATGCTGATAGCATCAAAGAGTCAAGTTGAAATTGACAAATTGAAGGCTCAGTTGAGTAAAGAGTTTGAGATGAAGGATTTGGGAGAAGCCAAAAAGATTCTCGGCATGGAGATAAGTCGGGATAGACAGAGAGGCAAGCTTTGGCTGACACAGAAGCAGTATTTGAAGAAGATATTACAACGTTTTGGTATAAATGAAGATACCAAACCTGTAAGTACTCCGCTTGCTCCTCATTTGAAGCTTAGCAGCCAGTTATCTCCAAAGACAGATGAAGAACGAGAATACATGGCGAAAGTCCCATATGCTAATGCAGTTGGAAGCTTGATGTATGCAATGGTGTGTACGAGACCCGATATTTCACAAGCAGTTGGTGTTGTGAGTAGATATATGCATGATCCTGGCAAGGATCATTGGCAAGCTGTGAAATGGATTCTACAGTATATTCAAGGTACTGTAGATGTTGGTTTAGTGTTTGAGCGGGATGAATCGCTTGGTCAATGCGTAGTTGGATATTGTGATTCTGACTATGCAGGTGACTTGGATAAGCGGCGATCTACAACTGGCTACTTGTTCACTTTAGCCAAGGCGCCAATTTGTTGGAAGTCTACTTTGCAGTCAACAGTGGCTTTGTCTACAACAGAGGCAGAGTATATGGCAGTTACAGAAGTTGTGAAGGAGGCAATTTGGCTTCAAGGATTGCTAAAAGACTTGGGAGTTGGTCAAAAACACGTTGAGGTGTATTGTGACAGTCAGAGTGCTATTCACTTAGCAAAGAACCAAGTTTTTCATGCAAGAACGAAGCATATTGATGTTCGCTATCACTTTGTGCGGGAAATTCTCGAAGAAGATGAGATACTTCTCCAAAAGATTCGGACTACAGAGAATCCTGCAGATATGATGACCAAGGTGGTGACAAAAGTCAAGTTTAAACATTGTTTAGACTTGGTCAATATCCTGCATATTTGAGTTAGCGCCTGAAGGCGCAAATTGGAAGCACTACGAAGACCGTTTTTTGTTTGATTGAGAAGATTTGCATTTGGTGGGACCAGAAATTGTGCCAAGGTGGAGATTTGTTATGTTTTGGCTTAATTTCTCCCACATTGCTTAGTTAAGGAAGATGGGAAGTTCCTTAATGCTATAAAAGGACTCTTTCCCTTCCTAGTTTATCATCCCAAAATTTGTACTCTCTTCTCCCAAATTAAAAGAGCAGGCTGCGTGAGTAGTGCTCGGAGACGTAGGCATAATTGGCCGAACTCCGTTATCAATTTTTCGGGTGTGTTCTTTCCTTATCTCTTTTAGTTATTCCGCATTTGATTTGTTTCTTTTCGGTATTAGTATAGTATTCAATATTTATTTGTCGGGTTTATTTATAGTGTATTGTACTATTCATTTGGGTGTATTTTTCTATTCACGTGTATGGTACTATTCATGTATACACGGGTTTAGGTTGTGATAATATACTGTGCAAGTAAGTTCTGTCTAGGAGACTGGGTTTTAAGTGGGACCATTTGTGACCCCTCCAGCCTTTCCTGGAAATTTATTTGGAATGATAATTTTGTCTAAGGAGACTGCTTAGTAGTTTTTCTTGGAAATTATCGAATCAGTACAATTCACTAATTGTAGCTTGAGTGAAAATTACCCGATTTTCCCAACAGTTGTAGCAGTTACATTATCCCTAAAATCTAAGAACTAACGGACAGACCAATCATGTGAGACTTCCATTAGAGGCATGGGCAGAGGCACCTTAAAATCGGTGGGATCCAATGATCCTACTAAAAAAATAAAAAATTCCATTACAGTAATATATTAGATATTAAAAAATAGCTGAATTCTAAATTTTATTTTGTTATTGGATGCCACTAAAAAATATAAAAATCTTTTTGTAGTGAGATCCAAATATCAAACTCATTATTATTTATAATATATATGTAGTAGATATATATGTGTGTATATATATTATTAAGTAGTGACCCCACTACACAATCTTCCTGACTCCGCCACTGATTAGATGCAATTGGATATTAAATCGGCCATGATTAATGACTCAATAGATTGATGAAGCCACATATATACCTCAAACCATTTTATCTCATGCTGCATCTGGAGAGCTGAACCAGTAACAAGATTGAGTTTGTGAGGAGGTGCCAATTTTGCAGCCAAGTGCAAGATGTTGTTCCCATAAGAATCTGCCATATCTAAAATCTGATGGTATTTAATAGTATTTGTTTGATAAATGAGATCGAAAACTTTGCTGGTGTTGTTTTCAGCTGCCACATGAAATATGGATTGCTTAGTATACATGTCCCGAGTGTAGACAGCTGCGGGAAATGTATCTATGATCCCTTGTATAACCTCGTGAACCCCTGAACGAGCTGCTGTTAGTATCACGTCTTCGTAAATTGCAGAAGCTTTCCAGTAGTCTAAGGATTCCATATTCTTGCACAAGCATTTCACAAGATTCAGTGATTGCTCATGACTCCGTTCTGCTTCATCGACGAATATTCGAGCTCGATTACCTGATCAGTATGTAAGAAATAATATGATCCATGGAATCAACAAAACAAGAAAAGTAACTCTCCATATTCAAATATGAAATTCAAGCACCCGAAGTTGTGATTGCGTGTGTTTTATTCTTTTTGTCCCATGAAACCAAAATCAGGGAAGTGGGGGTTGCGTGGAAGGTTTTGGGAGAAAAAAATTTCAGGGGAGATTTCGAGGATCATTAAATTTAATATAGGGGCTCTTTTTAAAATTAAACCTATGTTAATGAAACAAGTAAAGGAAAAAACTACATCAACATCTGTTCTGGTTAATGAAAGTGCACTCCCTCTTATCGGAGTATTAAGCTGCAGTTCTTTATAGCTAGTGGCATATTACGCTAATTCGAATTAAGAAAGAAGATTACTTGTTACAATTAGTCGCTAGTTAATTAAACCTATGTGTCATTGTTGAATCTGCTCATCAATTACAAATAATATATACCAGTATCTTATGTTCATTACTCCCAAACTATATGCATCAATGGAAGCTCTCAATGACTAGTAACATATATAAGGGTTCACTTACGGTCTCCATAAACATTTATCATATACTGCAAACATGTCTCCATAAACATTTATCGTATAAAACTGAATCAGTGAAGATCGTGTGACTTGCTATTAAGAAAAGCAACGACACTTACTTGGTTGTGCAGAATTGAAACGAGCACGGGGGGTGAATCGTCTCTCTCTAAAGAAGGCGGTCTCCTTAAGGGCAATCCTTTTCAAAGCAGAAGTGCCATCTTCAAGTTTCAAAGTAGCCAAATCGGTGTACTTTCGAGCCAAAGACAATGCCACATCGAGTATGCCAGCATCAATCACATTACAGAGAAGCTTGAGGCCTGTTTCACCAATGTAAGGGCTAGGCAACACATCATCCTTGGTCACAGAAATCAAGTACTCAAGTGTTTTCCTGTTGGCTGAGAGGGCTGCCGTGTGAACTGGAAATTCATCTGCACTGTTGGTCGAGTGGAGCAAATCGGTCCGTAGCGGAACCAAGATTTTCGCCACCTCCGTGTTCCCCATCAGAGCAGCTACATGTAATGCTGTGCATCCAAACTTGTCCTGTAGCCCTAATAAATCGTTAGGCATCTTTTCCACCAGAAAGTTCACAAAATCGATGGCCTTTCCGGTGCCAATGGCTATGTGAAGAGCTGTTTCTAAGTTGGGATTGAGTCTGGCTCTCAATCTCATGGCATTAATAGTTGGGTCTTGCTGGTCTAGTATTTCTCTGGCTTTGTTCAATTGTCCGTTCTGTACAACTCTATACAGCGGCAAGTAGTCGTGCCACTCTTTCGCCAAGGCTTTAAGCGAATGCGGAATATGTTAGTTAACATACATTATTATTGTAGGATGAAGTTGGCTATTTTCTCTCTATCTCTAATATAACTGGATCTCTGAATTACAACATATGATAATCTCAAAATATCTATCTTAGCGAGATTATATAGTGCAACCCTCTTTATTCCTTTTAAGATATCAAAAATCTCTTTTTTAAGTTTTCAGGATGTATTTACAAAGCATTTTGGGTCATGTTAATTAATTAGGACAAATAAACTAAACGAGTGTATGCATAACCCGACCTCTTTTGGTTGGTTAAATTGTACCTGAATTTTTAGTTTTGTGTCTTTATATCAATACTCTCATTAGTTTTTTTTTTTTTTTTCATGTGTAATCACTTGAAATGCGCTTTCAATTACTTCACAAGTATTTTACATATGCATATGAGAAACATTCCTAAAGAAATAATGGTAAAACATCTCTAACCAATCCCACAAGAAGTAAACACGATCCTTAAAGTTTGCATCAAGTGGAATTTTGGATGAAAATTGCTTTCGTCAACAAAAAGTTTGGACAATTTTTCCAATTCTCAAGTGTATGGCATATGGCGTAAATCGCGTGATGAGAGAAGACATTGGAAAAATACAATGATCTAAATTTTTGGTAACATCATCAATTTTCATTTGAAATTTTAACATATATATAATATATATATATATATATATAAGCACAACTATTATTATAGATCTTAACTTGAAATTTAACTTCTTATTGCTTGAAGGTTTGATTATAGTATAAAAAGTGTTGGTTCGGCTTTCTTTACTAGCAAAAAATGGAAAAAAGAAAAAGAAAAAGAGTGATAAATTTAGTTACTTATGAACAAAGCAGAAGCAAAGACTAAATCGATTTCTATAATTATTGAAAAATTAAAACAATTGTCATTAATATTACTGCTCCATATTGAATTCTTAACAATAATTCTCTTTTCAAAATCAAATAAGAAATAAAATTTAATTGTCAAATAAAAAATATCAACTAGATTTATGTAGTTAAATTAAAAGTTTTGCAAAAAAAGTATAAGAATCTTATTTTATAATCTCTTACTAAATTCTTGATATAAGTAAAAAAAAAAGAAAGAAATTATTGTTTCTCACATTACTATTGTACAAGGTCTAGATTAATTCATGGTAAGAAAATAAAGTGAATTTTAAAAATAATATGCTACTCAGTTGTAGAAATTAGTATGCAGAAAAAATATATTAAACTCTGATAAATTAGTATAAATGGTATGAAAAAAAATTAAGACTAGTAACCAGTCATTGACCTATAAAGTAGGAGCAAAAAATCCAACTAATAAATATTTTTTGCCTACATGACAATGTATGTGGCAATATGAATAGTAATATGAGAAATATTTTTGAGGGAATAATAGTTTGAGAATTATTTTTAGTTGGAGCAATATTTTAGGGGGAAAAAAAAAACTCGCTTATTTTATCATTATTAAAATAGATTAACAAGCATATTCTTTTGCTGTAAAACACTGACAGATGCAACAACAAAAACTGAAAATAAAAACAATCAACCATAGTTAGATCCCTGATACTTATGCAGACAAGAAATCGGAATCAACATGAAAGTACTGAAGAATAAAGGATAACATGAAATTAAATAAGGCTTGGTATATTGCAATTTTTGTTATGTACCTATCGATGTTTAATAGTTTTTGTCATGGTCAAATTTATATTTTCAATATCGTCCTATAAGTCTTAAAATTTCAAAAAATTGATCTTTTTTTTGCCGTAGATTGTTAAACTCACCAGACACAATCACATGTCAGGCATGGGTCGCTTGAAATTGATGTGTTGGAGATTTTCATCATAGGTGGCACCATATATTATATGTATTTTTTTTGTATAAATATGACATGTAATTGACAAAAAAATTATTAGACATATAGGCAAAATCTCAAAATTTGAGCAATTAAACTTTATTCTATCTCAAAATTGATCACATACACCATAGGAAAATACTCAATTTCCGGGGGGAAAATTCCGGCGAAAATAATCCGCCAAAATTTTTCCCCCGAAAAATTTAAAAATCCAAGGGAATTCCGGGGGAATTTTCCCCACTGAAAATTCAAAAATAAAAAATAAAAAAAATCCGAGGGATTTCGGGCGGAATTTTCCCCCGAAAAATTCAAAAAAAAAAAAAAGTTAAAGAAAAACTGACAAAAATTTCAGTCGGAATTTTTTTTTTTAATTTCGGCTGACTTATATCTTTATTTTAAACTACAAAATATTAAAAACAAGTTTGAACATAGCCTAATAGTTTAGTTATAACTCTCCATCTTCAAGATCCAAGGTTCAAACACCCTTAGATGCAAAAAGTAATTTTATTTTTTCTAATATCAAAATCTGGGGGAATATTCCGGCTGAATATTCCGCCGGGATATTTTGGCGGAACTTCGACAGAATAATTCTGCCGAACTGTTTTTTTTTCCGAAATTCCACTAAATTAAATAGTAATTTTTGGTTGCAAAATGTTTAAACAAAATTAAGCATACTCTAATGGTGGGGCTACAACTCTTTTATCCTAAAGGTCAAAGGTTCAAATCATGCAAAAATAATTTTAATTTTTTCAAATTCCTTTTTTGCAAAATTGTATGTGTAAGTACATATCCATATTAACTATTATTATTTATAATATGTCTTAATTATTTATAATATATTTATTGATTATACGGTACAATATAAATACATTGAAAATCTTTTAGCTTTTTTAAAGGAAATAAAATTACCAATTTTATTTAGTATATAAAAGAAGATAATAATAATAATAATTTGAAAAAAAATCAATAAATAAACTTGGAAGTAGTTTAGTGGCAAAGTATTACATTTTAAATAAGAACATAAATAAGTTAACAAATAAGAATATGCAATAATTATAAATAATATTTTACAAATAATATTTAAAAAACATTAAAACAAGTTAACAAAATAAAACTATGTAACAAGTATAAAACAAAATAATATATTAATAAATTAAAATAAGAATAATCAAATGAATATGTAATAAGTATAAAAAACGAAAAAACATAACACAAGTTCTTGCAATAGCTTAGTGGTTAATAGCTTGACAAACATGTTTGAGGTCACGAGTTCAAATTCCCTCAATTACAAAAATTTGTATATTCCAGTGGTGATGGCGTCGATGCGGTGGCGGCGGTGGCGGTGAGGGCCCGGTGGACGGCGACGACGGCGGTGGTCCGATGGAAATCGGCCGGCGGCAATAGGAGCAACGGCGGCAGTGGTCGAGACAGGCGCGCGGCCCGCCAGCGGGAGTTGCCGACGATGGGGCTCTGGCAGTCCGGCGGAAATTTCCAACGGATTCCCGCAGATGGCCATTCGGCAGAATATTCCAGCGGAAAATTTCCGCCGGATTTTCTCCGATGGTCAGGTCCGGCAGAATATTCCGCCGGATTCCCACCGGAAAATAGCAATCCGGCGCCATATTTTCTGGCGGACCCATTTCTGCCGGATTTCCTCTGGTTTTCCGCTGGAATTTGAATTTTCCTGCGGATGTCCGCCGGATTTTTCCATTGAAAAATGCACGTTTTCCTGTAGTGATATTTGGGTTGCCCATAAAACGAGGACCTTGTTTATGTTAAAAAAAAAATGAAAGGAAAGACGGGCAAAGGCAGCGGAATGTGACCATTTCTGACAAGTGTAACAATATCTGGCAAAAAAAATCCATTTTAACATTAAGAATTAAATTTCACCAAAATCAAAAATGTTAAACATTAATAGATGACGTGTACATTGCACAATTTAATTGATTACAATAAATAATAAAATAAAGACACTACAAAACTTAAACAATTAACAGCGCACATCAACTAATTTTATCATTAAGTTAGACATTAATGGAATCAGGAACGGAGCCACAAAATTTTATTTGGTGATGAGATTGATTTTTTATGAAATATTGAAGGTATTTTTGTAATTTTCTTTTTGGGGAGGAGGAAAAAATAAAAAAAATTTAAAAAATGCATATAAGTTTTGCACTGATGTAAACTAGGGGGAGGGGAGGACATGTTAATTATCTTGCGAGTAATTAACAAATAAAAACTAGTGATCAGATAAAGTATATAAAAACAGTTTTTAACTACTAAAATTACTAAAGTATGTATCATATCAAACATTGAACTATTTGCCGATGAAGCCAAACTCAACCAGCAAAGCTCAGGCCCAAAATTCTAAAGGTCTTGAATTCGATTCTTACCGATGTATGTGTGGACTTTATTCATACCTTTATGATAGTTTATTATCTTACTTTAATAATAATTTATTGTAATAGTTGTCTATAGTTTGTGAATGATTTAGATTAAAACATGATGTAATAGTTTGATTTATGTTTAATGTATTAAAAAAAAAACACTGAACTATCTATGTGAATTATTCTTTGACGGAATAGGTGTTTAGATTTAAAAATTAATTAGTGGTTATATATAAGTAGAAGAATAAACATAAATGATATTCTTACAAAAGATAGATATCATTTAACAAGACATATTTCTTTTGCCATAAAACAGTGAAAATACAATGACAAAAACTGAAAAATTGAAACAATCAACCTTAATTAACTAGTTAGAAAAGACGGTAAGTGAGTGATCAAATGGGAAAGATGTAGTACCTTGTTGCTCCCGGGTAGGGTGGACATCCATGCAGCCTGGGCGACTAAAAATCTTCTCCAGTTCTACCCAAACAGCTCTTGCAGTGGCAAAGTTGGCCACATATTTGAGCACATCCTCGCCCAATGTACCCAAGATCCAGCCCTTGACGAGCCGATCCATTCTCCGGATATTAGTGCAATCTTCGCTGTTTGTCTTTCCATCAGTACCACCGATGATGAAGTGGAGCAAATCTTGGCTCTCAATAAGGCAGAGTATTTGTTCTTTCCACGAAGAATAGTTGTTTGATTTCCTACCACCGGAGAGTTTGGAGGAAACAAAGTTGTTAACGTTAATTGTGGATAGGTACACTAATGGGAAAGATTGGCGATGACGTTCATTTGAGGGTGATGGGCTGGTGGTGGAGGAAGCCATTGCTGCAAGCTCTTAAGGTTTGCTGCTAACTGAGCTTACCTTATATTGTTGATTGAGTAATGCCAAAGTGTATGTTTATACTGTGTTTACTTTGATTAAAACCACAGGGTTTTTATAGACGAATTCCCGCCACACACCTAATTATCACAAAAGACCTTGAGATATTTTTAATTGTTACTTTAACTCTCTATATATCTATATTCATATTTAATATAAATGATATATAATAACAAATTATATATTGTACATAAATAAATACATACAAATCAAATCCCATTCACTCGATGTGGAAAATATTCATAAAAGAAAAGTAAGCAGACGACTTCGTGCGAGTGAACTATTGAAGTCAATCCATAAAAGATTAAAATGTTGGTCTCAATACTGTATATTCAGGATTGCCCTGTTTCTTTACTGATCAAATGTAGCTGTCTTGTGAAGAACTATAAAGAAAATTTAATTATGGGATTTCTACAAAATTGGTCTTTTAAGTTTGAGGTCTTTTAAATTTTTGTCTTTTTTGTTTGATTTTTTCACTTTTAATTTTTTATTTTATAAAAGTTTCAATTTATAGTCCAATTTTAGACTACGTCCTTCGCCGGAGCTAACATGAAATGATAATTGATTAGATTTTTTTTTTCATCGGTACAGATGTGGTAATAATTTGAAAATTTTTATTGATTTTCCCTCTAAAATGCGTGCATAGATGATACCTATTATTTAGTTGAAGAAGATAAAAATGCCAAATATACACATATAGATACACATACATAAATATAACTATATATGTATATGTATGTATATATTAACATACATTCACACACATACAAATATACATACATATATATATATATATATATATATATATATTGAGAGAAAGAAGAGATTTGGGGGAGAAGGGGTGGGGGTGGGTGTTAGGGGCGTCAACGGGGGTTGGGCTGGGGAAAAAGTAGGTGGGGCAATAAAGGGTGGGGTTGGGAGTGGGTGAAGAAGAAGAGAAGATGATGGACGAGGGTTAGATTTTTTTTATTTTGTTTTAATTAATTATGTAATTAATTAATTAATTTTTTAGATATTTACATATAGAATTTAGATTTTTTTTAAAAATAAGAAAGGTATGATATTTTTATTTTTATATTTTAATATGTAATTTTATTAAATTTTGTATTTACTTAAATTAATTGCATTTATATAATATATTTTTTATGAATTAAACTAATTAAATTTGTATAAAATCTTTATATAAAAAATAAATAATATTTTTTATATAAAAATAAAAAACACTTTTTATATAAAAATAAATAATATTTAAATTCCAAATTTATAATATTTATATAAATTAAATACTTTTAAATGTATATATTAAAATATATAAATGCAAAATATGAGGTGGGTTTTTTTTAAATGTTAATCTATCTGCACTTAGGACCTAAATGTATCTTTCACTGTCAGTATCATCATCACATCAGCATATATGATGAGAAATTTGGAAAGAAAAAAAAAACTTATTTTTTTATGCCACATCAGCTTTGGTTGCCGGAATTGTTCACAATCAAATAAAAATTGAAAATTTTAGAATAATAAAAAACTAAAATTAAAAAGCACAAACATAAAGAATAAAAATACGAACACCGAAACTTAAGGGGTGATTTTTATAAAAATATCCCTTTAATTATTTGTGCTGACGGCTCACTGATTCCTAGGTCTTAAAAAGTAAAAAGTCTTCTACTTCGGAGAAGAATAATTAAAAAGGATTATTATTTTTACGAATATCACTATTTAAAAAGAATGGTTAAAAAGGATTGAAAAAAATCCTGTAATTACTAAAATTACAACAATCACCTTAAATATTATATTCACAACATAGTAAAAAAAATATTTTTACGAGTATCACTATTTAAAAACATATATATATATATATATATGCATCTCGCATTGAAATTTAATGACAATTGTTCAAGGGAAAATTTCACGTAAAGGAAAATATGCTAACATCAATGGACAAGTAACTTAAAAGAATTTCAATGAAATAAAATTTGTAGAAAAATAATTTTAATTTATTTTTATTTTTTCAACTACGTTGTACGTATCATGATTCTTGACTCCCTTACCCTTCTTCATATCGAGGGTTTGAAAAACGTGTTTTTCGATTGAAGAAGTAGTTCAGAATTTGATGGATACTGAAATTTTTAATTGGATCGCTAGAAAATACGTCTCTTGATCAATTCTTCTTTTCAAGCACAAAGATTTATTGAACTTGATGAATTTGATTTCATAACTAAACTAAAAAAAAAATCATAAAAAGCAAAGATAACATAATGGGTTCAAGATACAAAAGAAACGAATTGAGAGCAAAAACTCCAGTATACCATCGTTGAACTCATCACTCATCTTCAATATCCACTGAAATCTTGAATCTACCAAGTGATGAACTAAAAAGTAGAGTAAAACTAATTTAGAGCAAAAAACTATGTAAAATAAAAGATGTTCTTTTCCAAGAGAAATAAGCTATTTATCCTAAAGACTTGACAATAGCAAAATAAGAAAAAAGTCCAAGAAGAATATCTCCTAACTAGTTTCGGACCCCTTTTCTGCGTATCATGTGCTAGTGCATAAGGAATCTCTCTGACTTCCAATTAATTTTCGAAAATTCACGTCATGCTAAAGCACCAGAGTTTTATGTTGAAGTACAAGCCTGGTGGAGCCTAAGCTCTCTGTTCTATTTGTGTTGGCGCATACGGTTCTTCATGTGGTGCATATGGTTCTTCATGCTAAAAAACGAGCTTGTTGTGTATATTATCCTCATTGCACTAAAACATGATTTCTGTGTACTTTAGCATATAATTTTTACTTCTTTTGGTGTAATCTTCCACGAAATCTATCAATTAACAAATGAGCACATTAGCACTACAAAAATATGCATAACAACCTAGAAATATTTATAAATCCGTTAAATTATATGTGTAGGCATTGAAATTTTATATCTTATATAAATCGACATATATAATATTTATCTTAAGATAACCGATTATATTTTTACTTATATTTTAAAATCTTTCAAATTAAATTTCAAAATAAAATAAATTACTTAATTGGTGATTAATCAAATTTTTTCATGTTCAAAAATTTGGCAATAAAAGTTATATCTTGCAAATAAGAAAGTTAGATATTAATATTTCGACAATTCAAATCACATCTTGTGATTAAGACAGTAAATTGCTAGCGAATATTGAAGAGCAATCAAATCGTGCCACCTCATCAGGTGAATATGACAAGAGATCATCTCATACACCTATAATTAGAGGTCCTCTCCTTAAACCAAACACATAACAAAAAGATAGACACAAGGAGTCTTCATTCAAAAAAATCCTGAAGTTCTCTCAATAACACTCAAGTGCTCAATTACAAGTTCCCACTGCTCTTCACAAAAATCATCAAATCCAAGCATTTGATCAGCAGTCAGGTGCTAAACCGAGGAATCAAAGTTTTCTCAAATCAAATACAAAATGATTAAGGCAACGTTCCAAACGTTCTGTGGGAAGATCATACAAATCAATGCATTTGATTTGCACACAAAGTGCTAACCCAACAAATCAATGTCAATCCCAAATTTACATCAAATTAAATCCACAATATTCACAAGCATTCTTCGTGGCATTCATCAAAATTATCGGCATTTGATTAGTAATCAAGTTGCGAACCCTACTAATCACGTTATTGAAGATCAAATTAAGTGCTAAGAAGATTAAACTACCAAATCCATTCCGGAAGTGTTTGAATTTCCAGGTTTTCAATTCATGACGGAAGAATCAGAGAATCAAATAGAAATTATAACTCGCATTCTTTTATTTAATTTTTGAAATTCAATTTGTAGTATTTTTTTATCTTCTAATTCAATAGATATCTTGAATTTCCAAGTTTTCAATTCATGAAGGAAGGTGCTATGTAAACCAATCCTGCAGAACTCATGAAACTCCAGTTCCATGGTTAATCTCTTGCTAATGCGTTGATAAATTTGGCCGACACTTGACGTGAACATTATCACTCTATTTTTTCCCAATGAATTTCCTCGTGAAATCCATTTCCGTTGTTAATCCCTCGCCAATCCGTAGTGACAAATTTTTCTATCAAATATTATATTATCATTAATTTACTCATTTTTTTATAACCCGCTACTCCTCCTATATTGTTTTTTTAAAAATTAAAAAAAAATCAATCTATGCCGACATTATATGAATTTTATTATTTTATAATTTGATACGTAGGTGCCGATGCCAAGCAATGTTGCCTCAAAATACCAAAAATTCTCAAATTGAGGTGTCATGTGATCAGGACGTGCGAAAGTTCATTAAATTTTATAAATTTGATAAAATCGTACAAAACTGCCAAATCATTAAAATATACGGCACTAAATTTCCATTGATAAATTAAAAATGACCAATGTGCCAAAAGGGATAACGAGGCAAATTTGCATTTTTGCCGTAAATTTATTTTCATGACAAGTGGAATTAGTTTAATTTTCTATTTTGCATTTTACATGTTCCTAAGTCTAACATGCATCTAACTTATTCTTGTCTTAGGCAATACAGCCAATTGAATAATATTAATAATGACCAACGAAATAAAAATAATAAACATCAGAACTAGAAATATACCGACCCGAATATGTCGCAAGATTTTTTTTTTATTTGCTTTCACATTCATGCAACAACCAAATCCATTGTCGCGATGTTGAAAATAAAATAGCGTGGGCGACTTTGCGGAGTGAGCAGTTGAAATCAGTCCACAGAAGAACATGACATTGGTCTCACAGCGTTGATTACCAATCACTGTATAGCTGCCATTTCAATAACTAAAATGAAATGTAATTATCGGTGCGGATGGCTAACTGAGACGCATAATTAACAGGGCAAAATGCCACAACCCCCCTATGAAGTGGAAAAATAGCACTCCATCCCTCTGAACTGAAAAAAATAGACATTTAACCTCCTTCAACTTTTTAAAAAGAGGCAAGTTCGATCCCTGTACCAAGTGTCTGTTTTGCATGCAGCTTATGTTTTTTGACCTATATAATGCCATTTATGCTCTTAGAATGCAAACTTCTTTTTCTTTACATTTTTTGTGTCTTTCCACTCCCATTGGTTTGAGCAGTGAAGAAAAGTCCATTTATGCCCTTGGAATGCGATTGTCTTAGGTAATATAGCCAATGGAATAATATTAATAATGATCAATGAAATAAAAACAATAAACATGTTGGCACATCTGAACTAGAAAATGTCGCGAATTTTTTTTTTCTTTATTGCTTCCACATTTATGCAACAACCAAATCCATCTTCTCGATGTTGAAAATAAAATAACGTAGGCAACTTCGCGGAGTGAGCAGTTGAAATCAGTCCACAGAAGAACATGACATTGGTCTCACAGCGTTGATTACCAATCACTGTATAGCTGCCATTTCAATAACTAAAATGAAATGTAATTATCGGTGCGGATGGCTAACTGAGACGCATAATTAACAGGGCAAAATGCCACAACCCCCCTATGAAGTGGAAAAATAGCACTCCATCCCTCTGAACTGAAAAAAATAGACATTTAACCTCCTTCAACTTTTTAAAAAGAGGCAAGTTCGACCCCTGTACCAAGTGTCTGTTTTGCATGCAGCTTATGTTTTTTGACCTATATAATGCCATTTATGCTCTTAGAATGCAAACTTCTTTTTCTTTACATTTTTTGTGTCTTTCCACTCCCATTGGTTTGAGCAGTGAAGAAAAGTCCATTTATGCCCTTGGAATGCGATTGTCTTAGGTAATATAGCCAATGGAATAATATTAATAATGATCAATGAAATAAAAACAATAAACATGTTGGCACATCTGAACTAGAAAATGTCGCGAATTTTTTTTTTTCTTTATTGCTTCCACATTTATGCAACAACCAAATCCATCTTCTCGATGTTGAAAATAAAATAACGTAGGCAACTTCGCGGAGTGAGCAGTTGAAATCAATCCACAGAAGATTATGATATTGGTCTCACAGCGTATATTACGAATCACTATATAGATGTCATTTGAAGAACTAAAATGAAAATGTAATTATCGGTGCGGATGGTTGACTGACAGTGCTTCTGGGTCTTATAAAATTAAAGTCTTGCATTCGGGAGAAGCATAATTAAGGGATCATTATCGAACCTCTGAAGTTTGATTTCCTCATGAAAACATCATCTAATTATTAAAAAATGCAAAAATCACCCTTAAATGTATGCAACTTGGTAAGCAAGTATTTTTACTAGCATCACTATGTAATAGAGATACTGCATTGAAATCTAATTATAATAAATTATGATTATTACGACATGTTTTCCACTTAAACTGTAAATGTATCAAATGAATTTAAAAATTACAAGTAAACAAATTTATTGAAAAGGGATTTGATTTCCCACCAATGTGTAAGTCCTTGTTCATTTGTTCCAAACTAGGGGTGGTGTCAAAAACCAACCCAACTCGATGATTCAAACACGATCCATATCCGAAAAAAATCAGGTTTGGGTTTGGAGTTTTTGGGTTTGAGTCAAATCAGGTCGGACTCAAAAATTGACCCGAAAAGTAAAATCGAGTTGGGTTCGGGTCAACCCGAGTAGCCCAAAATTGAATCTCAGATCACCCAAAATCTGATTCAACCCGAGTTAAATATATATATTCTTCAATTAATTTTTTTTTCACTCTCTAAAACTTTAACCTTTGATATTATTTTTTATTTATTCACTTATTTTGTTTTTCCCTTTAGTACTATCTATTTTTTAAAAATATTTATTATTGCATTTAAAAACAAATATAATATAATTTATTTTTTACTAAATTAATGATGATATTAAACTTGAAAAAAATATAATTAAGAAAGAGTTCAAATATTCTCTTTATCAAGAACAACTTAACAATGTGGTTATAATCTTGCTATACTTAAAAAAGATGTAAGAAATTGAAATATATTTGATTTATCATTTATTATTGTTTTTATTCTCTAGGTTTTTATACCCACTAGTTTAATATTTGGCCTCGCAATTTTAAAGTTTGAACACAATTAAAGACAATTTTTAGTATTTCCTAACCATTTTCTTGACAAAGAAAAAAAAAACTTAATATTGTTAGGAAGAATGATTGGTATAAAAGATTATATGATCATTTTGCAAAGAATGTCATAAACAACTATATCCTTTAAAATTTAGATTGATATTTCAATTTATAGAGATTAATAATATTTTAATATTAATTAGTTAAAACATGTTATATCATTTATGAGGCAAGAAGAATTTTTAATTATTGAAAAATATTACTTTTTTTAAAAAATAAAATAGATATAAATATAGTTAATGTTAAAATCAAAATTTTAATAATATATAAACTATGGTATTTCCTTCTCATTAGTTACTATAGCGACTTATTTAAGAAATTTCTACACCATCAATCAAAATATTTTAATTCATGAATGGATCATCGATTCAAAGATAGTTCTTAATTCATGCCTTCAAAGAACTCGCCTAGCCTAATTTTTCCTTAAGAATAGAATAAATCCGTGAACGCAATGAATGATCCCTAATTAATGAAAAACCTTAGTCGAAAGATAGAATTTAACCCGTTAACAGTATTAAAAACTAGAAAGACTCAAATCCTAACCAACAAACCTACAAACGTGGTTGTTCAAAACTAGATTATGTATTTTCCGTAGTATAACGAATTATACTACTTTCCACTTGTGTTGATTTAATCAAACAATTACGGATTTGATCTTACCAACTGGAAATATGAAGTTAAATTAAGTGAATAACCGGTTGAAATTGCACAATTAATAAAACAACAATAAGATATGAAGTTTTCCCAAAAAGCACAGGAAAATACACAAATACGGCATAAAAATTAAAAGACAAATAAATCAATTAGATCTCACAATTCTTGAAGAAAATATTGGCTTGAATTACACCTTGATTGAATAAAGAAGTTTAGCCACACATGGCCATAATAACAATTAAGATAAAAATATAAAAGTTGAAAATTAAAAACTAAAATTAAGATTAGAATAAAAGATGTCTAGACAATGCTATACAATCGTGTATATATAGGGCCCACACCCTTAATCAAATTCCTAAGAGGCCTAGGATAATTTTTTGGAAAGCGCTAGGAGTCGTGAGCAAATAGGGGATTTGTTTCAAAGTCGAACTCTTGCCATAACGAGATTTTTCCTTTCTATTCTCACGTAGGACTCCTGGTCAAATGACGTGATCACGCCTTATGTGATGAACATGCTTATTTCCATATTTTAGCCTTCTAACTTCCTTGTATAACAATTCTCTACACTTTTTACCACCTTTAGGCCCATTTTTAGCTCCTTTTCATCAATTTTCACCATGGCAAGTAAGAATTAACTTTTGTAAAATTTTAATCAATTTAAAATCCGAAGTTGATCAAAATAAGCACAATTATGGCCTAAAACTATGTAAACATAATGCATTATTAACGCTCATCACATAATTAATATATCATATATAATTCATAAGCCAACAGAATGAATGTACTTTAGTGGCCTCAAGTGTAGTTCTAATTGATATTAATAGAATGATAGAAAAATTACCTAGTTTTTCTAAACTTGAATGATACGGAAGAAGCCACTACCATGGTTCGTTGGAACAGTTGTGGGGAATGGAATGGAAGTCACTGTTCCAATTCCGTTGCAACGTCGCACAACGATTGCGGCCGTTCCACACATTTTAAAAGTTTATATATATATATCTATTGATATATATATATATATAATAAACAATATATATATATATATAAATTCAAATATATATATATATATGTATATAGAATTAATAATATTTAAATAACTCAAATTAGTATCTAAATCTATGAAAACTAATTAGCAACAAAATTTACTAATAAATTAAATGAGAAAAATCATATTATAGAATTAACAATATATATTTAACCCAAATTAGATCTAAAAATTATGAAAAGTAAATTAGTAATAAAATTTAATAATCAATTAAAAGAAAATCATATTACACACTTAACAGTATTTAAACAAGGGGAGTTCTATGGTTAGTCACATTTGTAGGTGACTAACCTTAGTCACCCCTTAAAAAATCGTCATGTGTCCATTCAAAAAAAAATTAATTGGTTAAAAAATTATAAATTTCAAGGTAACCGGTTGTTTTGGGCAAATTAACCGGCTAATTAAAAAAATTGATTTTAAATCAAAATCTCTTTCTCTCTCTACAATCCCTGTTCTTTTCGGCTTCTTCAACTCCCCAGATTTGTCTTCTCTCTCTTGCACCGTCATCTTCACTTCCCCTCTCCCTCTCTCTCTCTCTCTCTCTCTCTCTCTCTCTCTCTAGAATCTCTTGTCTCTTCTCCCATCGTTTGTCTCTCTCGGGGCTCTCCGAGTCTCTCCAGTCTGCCTTCTACCCATCATCTCTCCCGTCTCTCTCTCTCTCTCTCGCCTGTCTTGGCCCCCAATTTGTGGTCTCTCGCCGCTCTAGTTACAGTCCAACAGAGAAGAGTGTCCGCCGTCGTGTCTCCACCTCCGTGTCTCCGCCGCCGTGGACTTGAGAGTGAGGGTTACTCTCAACTCTTAATTGAAAATTTCAGGTATTTTTCTGATTTTTTCTTTTAAAAAAAAATCAAAATTAGGGTCTATTTGCTCACTTGAATTATTGATACTTGAATATTAAGTTTTTATTCTCTTTACTTTTTTCGTCTGATGTGTATTTCAATTATTGTGGAAGTTGGATATGTCCATGTGACTGCATAACCTTCTCAACAGCTGGAACTTTCTTCACCTCGTGAAGGACGACTAAGTGTTCTAGTTTCTGAGCATTAGCAAAGTCTGAACCTTGTCTTTCATATCTTTTATTTTATTTGAATTATTTGTTGTACTCCATGCAAGTGGCCTTATAATTTGTTGCATTGCCATGAATAAATTAGCAGAGTTCTTTTTCTTTGTTGGTGTCACTCTAAGAAACTCCTATTTATTTATCATTATTGTCATTTCTTCTATGGTACCTCCAAAATGCAGGTTTTGAATGCTCTTTATGCAGCAGGCAATTCGTGTGAGTAGTTGGCGACAGCTTATTCGTAAAAGCCTTTTTACTTGCTTTCCATAGACGAGCCTAATCATTTTTAAGGCTATTTGATAGCATAAATTAGACTCACACCATCTTATGCTGGAAAATTAACTGTTTCCAAATGGATAATCATACTTGCCTTGTGTAAGTTACTAATCAGCCATCTAAAGTTTGAACTAAAATAATTAAATTTTTCGTACTCTATTTTAGGGAGTTGTGGAGGAGTTTGGCATTCCAGAGAGAGAAAATATAAAGGAGGCTGCATTTTTACCTTCATGGCGCTTTGGTAATGGCATGTTTGCATTGGTACTGTCCTTTGGCTTTCTCCTTACTGCATTGAGGAGCCGGAAAGCTAGAGCCTGGCGCTACCGAACAGGTCTGTGAAAATGTGTATAATAAATTACTAAAGCCATGTTTGTTCCTTGGACTTTAGTTGGAAAAGAGAAAGAAAAAAGGAAAACTTTTTATACAATACTCTATGCTTTGCTTTTTGATCCTTTTTGTTTTCCTAAAGACTTCTCTCATAAAAATTTGACTTAAAAACAAAGCATAAGGCTTAGGTGCAAGGCATTTTAGATAGAATCTATTAAAAGCAGTTAGAAAAGGAAAAGCCGAAAATCAAATGCATATATATATATATATATATAGTTCAATTATTTCAAATGCAACTTTAATATTTGCTAACTTTTAAATTTATGTAAAGGATGGCTTCGAGGATTTATTGCGGACTATGGTGTGCCATTTATGGATATGTCCATGTGACTGCATAACCCTCTCAACAGCTGGAACTTTCTTCACCTCGTGAAGGACTACTAAGTGTTCTAGTTTCTGAACATTAGCAAAGTCTGACCCTTGTCTTTCATATCTTTTATTTATTTGAATTATTTGTTGTACTCCATGCAAGTGGCCTTATAATTTGTTGCATTGCGATGGATAAATTAGCAGAGTTCTTTTTCTTTGTTGGTGTCACTCTAAGAAACTCCTATTTATTTATCATTATTGTCATTTCTTCTATGGTACCTCCAAAATGCAGGTTTTGAACTGTTTACTTAGTCGAGACAACCAGAAAGAGGCAATTTCAGTCCCAATTGGAATCATACCTGCTGGCTCTGATAATTGTTTAGTCTGGACTGTTCTTGGGGTTAGAGATCCAGTATTTGCAGCAATTGCTATAGTCAAGGTACCTTTTGTTTTGACCCTCTTTAATTTGGAATGGTTTTAGAAAGTACCTTGAAGCAACAAATAGAAAACTTTCTGTTGTTCTTTCTGGCAGCAACTTGTATAGAGCAGGATAATTGGAAGAAAAATCATTAAATCATTCTATTCAATGCTATGTTCTGTAAGGCAGCAAATGTAGAAGTTTCATGCCACAAATCATTCATGTTAGGCACAAAAAATGTGTGCTATGACACTTTATCTTTTGAGGTTATAAATTGTTCATTCTTAAAGATAAATTCTTTTAAGCCAATGGCCCAAGGCACTTTTGGTTTCCCCACTCCTTTACAAAGCCTCAAAGCACACCTAAACTCTGAATTATAATAGATAAGTTATCGATCTATATAAATGAAATGTATTCTAAAAAAATCTGTAGGTTGGTAGGATAATAAATTAATATATAAAACAAACCAAGTTCTTCTTATATATATTTTCTCCATGCCGAGATTATTTTTCCATCTTAACACTGTTGATTAGTCAACTTGGTTATTTTATGACTCCAACATTTATAAATAATTCGATTAGCTTCTTTTTATTCTGTTTTTCTATTATCACCGCTATGCCACATTCATTAGGCTAAAAGTATCTGATGCATTGTTGGATGACTTTTATGTTGGCAGGTAAAAAGATATAAGTTGTGCCGTATTTCTTTATTTTGTCTTGGAGAACTGTCTCCTGTGTTGTATAATCCATCCCCATATGGCGATTGATATTTTCACAAATTTCATCTATTGACAAATGTTGATTCTATAAGTTGGTTGATTGACTTGAGTTTTGGACTTGCGTCATCTGTTTGATGTGTTTCAGCGACCAACGGCCATCGCATACATTCCTATTGTTGTTCTCCTAGGTCCTCTTGAATCTTGATGCTTGAACTGCTGAAACTTTTATTGACATTTTTCGTGGCTGACAAAACTTGTTGTTGTAGGTAAAATCAGAGTTTTTTGATGCCCTAAGCAGTGCAGAGAAGCAAGTGCATGCTTATCAGTCCAAATTCGAAGCACAGAATGAAGATTTCTCAAAAGCTGGTAAGACTGATAAATCATTATGGTGCCACGGTGACTCTAAAAGCACTTATGGATCACTTGAGTTTTTAATTCACCATTTTCAATACTTTCCTTGGGATTCATACATCAGGTTGTTGATCGTGCAATGACATTTCTGTTATCATAGTCTGTAGTAGAAGAACCATCATAACTTCATATTTCCTGTTGGCTACCTGTAACCTTCAACAACAATATTACTTAACCAGTTGCTTCTCTGGAAGAGTTACTTAACAATAGCTGAGATTTGAGAGCATAGAGTTTGCCTTGTATAAATTAAAGTCAAGTAAAGTTTGGAGTTGCCGAAAGCTGGCTATTTGGCAACATTTATTGTACCATTTACCACTAAGACTATCTGTTGAACTCTCGAGCAAAACACTGTTTCATCTCGTTATATAGTGCTTTATTGGATCATTATTTATTATTATTTTTTTTTCCAGGCCATTTACCTCATCAGGTTATTTATGAACCATGAGATATTTGTTGCACAATTCATTGGTGATACCACTTCTGCTTAATCGCTCTCTCCCTTCTAGGGACAATTCTCCATTTGCCATTGTTATAGTTTGTTTTCCCAAGCAATTCTGGAAATAATGGTAAATGACATGCAAATGGCAAAATAGCAAGAAACCTGTTCATAGGAAATTCAGAGAGAGATATTTCACATGGACATCAATTTTTACCAAAAGAGATATTATGGATTCAGGAAACATACCAAGCTTCTTGCATCATCTAATGACTATAAGCTTTGACCCTGAAAGAGGACATTTCTTAACGATGCCAACAAAGTCAATTTCTATGGCTGAGTTCACAAACAGATTCATGTGAAGTTTTTCAGTGGAATCTCACTCGTACTTGAAAATCATTGACAAAAATTAAGAAAATGTGCATAAACCAAAATTAGGATATTTATATGAAGTGAAGTAGCACCTAGAAACTGAAATTTTGAAAAATAATTTGTGTTCTTGATATGAAAATCATTATGAAATCATATTCCTTAAGGACCTGAACCTCAGAATGATTCGAACAATCAATTGCCCAACCCATTTTTGACCCAACCCACAAAGACCCGACCCAAATCCGACCCAACCCACCCAATTGCTACCTCTATAATATAACCTGACCGGGCCAGCAAAGGCACAATATCTGCTGTACCATGCCAGTAATCCACCAAAAAAATAAGTTCTTTGGCAAGCTGCTGTTCCATAAGCATTCTTAACCACACAGAGCATACCCTATTGGCAGAAAACCTGAAAATTCTGATGCCTAGAACATTAATACATTTACATTTCTTGTTTTTTCAGAAGTATTATTGGGCTGGGTTCTAAAACTTTTATTATTATTGGATTGGGTATTATGGGGTTGGGCACGACTCTTAATTATTAGGCATGATTCTTAATTATTATCGGGCTTGGAATTAGTTGTTTAATTAATATTGGGCTCGTATTATCGGGCTTGGTATGATTTTTAATTATTATTGGGCTAGGTATTAATGATTTAATTGTTGTTGGGCTGGGTATTATGGGGCTGGGTATGATTTTTAATTAATATCAGGTTGGGTATTAATAGAAAAATAAAAATGAATTGGAACCGATCATCATTTGGGGGCATATCAGATATCCGATCCAAACCTGCACTCTATACGATAGTACCAAAAAAATTATATGGGTTCATAAATTTATAAATAAAATAAAATTTTTAGGACAAAAATTAAAAACGAACAAACTAGTTACATTGACTTATTTTTACATTTATTTATTTGATTTTAAAATAAGTCAATTCTTTTTCATAAAATAATGTATTATTCATGAATTACTATATGAAAAACGTAAAATATAATTACTAAAAATTTCGTACCAAAAGTATAAACATTGTCCACTAAATTCTGAATGTTTGCTATCTAATCACTGATAATATTATAATAATCATACTTATTACAATTAACTCCGTATTTCACTTCAAAAATTAGTATATTCACAAATTTTCAAATCAATAAATGAATTTCATATTTGGTTACCTTGTCCAACGAGCACATATTTCTCAATATACTTGTCATTACAACCATGTATAAAACCTTGCAAATTATTATTATTTTTATTTGATCTGTGATACTATAATCATTATTATTGTTATAGTTAGGGGTGGAATCAGAGATTATTGTTTGGGAGTGAGATCAAATTCTAATATAAAATATTGAATGGATTTTTATAAGTTAGGGGGCGAAATTTAAAACTTTTAATTCTAATATAAAATATTATTATTCTACAAAAATGCATGAAAATTTTAGTTCAATATGAACTCAATGGGGTGCGACCCCCCCCCCAACCAACCACCCCTTGGCTCCGTCACTAATTATAGTTATCTTCCATTGAAGTATTGTTAATATTAATAATAATAATAATAATAATATATTTTGTTATAATTAGAGTTAATGAGATCAATAATTCAACTTCCTATGCGATTACATTTTCTAGCGAGCTGATACATTTCACTACATTGCACCGTCTTGGTCTGCATTTGTTAAAACCGTTTATTTAGTCTTATCGATATTATTATTATTAATAATATTATCATTATATATTATTTAATGTTTCATACTACTTATCTCCACTCATAATCAAAACACATTTTTTCTTACCAATAGTTCTTGTTGTACTTCTCTCTATGTGTTTTATATATTCAAATCACTTTTTGAAATACATTATTCAATATAATTGTAGGCCAATCATTGAAAAGTAAATTTACGGGTAGTATGGATAGTTTACTAAATAAATATGTCCGTATCTTACAAATTCAAATTGTTATTTAAAATACATATGTCCATTCTACATATTTTTTAAATTTGAAATATAATCCATGATGAATGTTATGCATTATTTGAAATATGTTAAAATTTAAATTTAAACATAATTTTTTTTTCAAATATTAATATGTGTTTGGATTTTTGAATTATAAATACTATTTATTTTCGTATCAATTCAATATTTTAATTTTTGTGCCATGCTTTTCAATTACTTATCCTTGTTAATGCACATTCTCTTGAATTTATAAATAAAAACTTACAATGAGTTCCATGATATTCATTATTAAAAATTAAAAAATAATGATGCCATGGTATTATAAAATAAAATATTATCAATGAGTACCATGGTAATTTGTTTAAATACCAAATAACATCGTAGTATTCCAATAAATTAAAAAAGAATGACTAATAATGGTCTAATGGACCCAATGTCATTAAATTTATAGTTTTTTCTTTTTTAGGTTAAAAACAAAATTTTAATTGGTTAGTATGTAGCGGGCCCATACATGGTCCAATACACTAGTTGTTGTATAAAAAAACTTATTAGTAACCTATTTAGCATGTAATTCTGCCAATTTACCTGCACAACAGGTTGCAGGTCATACAAAATTAGTGGCTTAGATTAAACATCACACATTTAACGGTTAAGATTAAAGGTGACTAACGTTAGTCACCTACGAACTGTGACTAACGATAGAATTACCCTTTAAACAATCCAGAGAATATCTAAAAACTATGAAAACTAATTAGTAATGTGCTCAATTTACTTTAGTAATGGGCTCTAAAAATCAGTCTTGTCTCTTTCGGCACACACTCTAACTTGAGATAATGGGCTCGATTCACATAATAAAGACAAGCCCATAATCATTAATTACCAGGATTTCAATTTCTCCATCTCTGGTCTTGTGTCTTCTCCGAGTCCGACGCCATGATTTCATCTTCACCAGCAAATCCGCCCGTCGGGACTTCATCTTCTACATCAAATCTCTCTGTTTCCGCGACGCTCCCGTTCCAGCCCAATAAAATGGCCGTTAACTCGCCGAACGGCATTTGGAACGCCACGCAACACCATTATAGACCGGAACACCAGAAGGGAAGCAGCCCTTCCGGTTTCGTTTCTTCAGTTATAATTGCTTTCAAGCGAACCATGAAGTCCACTGCATCCCAAAAAAAGGGGGCTGCTAGAATCCGGAAAACCGATACTGGATAAGAAGCAAGTACAAGCATAGGTGCAAGTACCCATAGCTTGTTTTGACCAACAAGCAGACAGGTTATCGCAATAAAGGCTCCCAACACGGAAGTCACGGAGGTGAAAAGACAAGCAACGTTGGCATTTAACATTGCAGGTAGGAAATGCCGGAAATCATATTCTTCATAGCGCGAAACAATGATGGATAAGGAGATAAATAGGGAACAGATGGATGTGAAGAAAGAGATGACGTTCAAACCGGTGAATGCCATGAAGGCACTTTTCTTGGAGAATACAGGGAAGCCGTTGTTGCCATCGTTTCCACCAGGCACTGTAATAGCTGCGGCGAATGTAATTGTGGCAACCAATGCTGCGACAATTGATGAACGCATTGGCCGTATCTTTCATCCACTTTGCTCCTCCTGCTTTCAAGGCTGCGTGCTCCTCTGTAAATACCATCCTAGGAGTTTTTCCAACGTCATTTGCTTCTTCTCTCAAACAAGGATGAAGAAATTTTTCAATCTCCTGTTTGTTAAAAACATGGTATCACAAATTAATTAACATGTCATGCTAGGCTGCTAGCTATTAATTATCGAATACCACATCAAGATAGATGTTGTAGCAGTTACATCATCCCTAAAATCTAAGAACTAACGGACAGACCACTCATGTGAGACTTCCATTAGATGCATGGGCAGAGGCACCTTATAATCGGTGGGATCCAATGATCCTACTAAAAAAATAAAAAATTTCATTACAGTAATATATTAGATATTAAAAAATAGCTGAATTCTGAATTTTATTTTGTTATTGGATGCCACTAAAAAATATAAAAATCTTTTTGTAGTGAGATCCAAATATCAAAATTATTATTATTTATAATATATATGTAGTAGATATATATGTGTGCATATATGTTATTAAGTAGTGACCCCACTACACAGTCTTCCTGACTCCGCCATTGATTAGATGCAATTGGATATTAAATCGGCCATGATTAATGACTCAATAGATTGATGAAGCCACATTTATACCTCAAACCAGTTTATCTCATGCCGCATCTGGCTAACTGGACCAGAAAAATGATTGAGTATGTGAGGAGGTGCCAATTTTGCAGCCAAATGCAAGATGTTGTTCCCATAAGAATCTGCCATATCTAAAATCTGATGGTACTTAATAGTATTTGTTTGATAAATGAGATCGAAAACTTTGCTGGTGTTGTTTTCAGCTGCCACATGAAATATGGATTGCTTAGTATACATGTCCCGAGTGTAGATAGCTGCGGGAAATGTATCTATGATCTCTTGAATAACCTCGTGAACCCCTGAACGAGCTGCTGTTAGTATCGCGTCTTCGTAAATTGCAGAAGCTTTCCAGTAGTCTAAGGATTCCATATTCTTGCACAAGCATTTCACAAGATTCAGTGATTGCTCATGACTCCGTTTTGCGAAGACCTTTCCTTTCACTGATCAGTATGTAAGAAATAATATGATCCATCGGAATCAACAAAACAAGAAAAGTAAACTCTCCACATTCAGATATGAAATTCAAGCACCCGAAGTTGTGATTGCGTGTGTTTTATTCTTTTTGTCCCATGAAACCAAAATCAGGGAAGTGGGGTTGCGTGGAAGGTTTTGGGAGAAAAAAATTTCAAGGGAGATTTCGAGGATCGTTAAATTTAATATAGGGGCTCTTTTTAAAATTAAACCTATGTTAATGAAACAAGTAAAGGAAAAAACTACATCAACATCTGTTCTGGTTAATGAAAGTGCACTCCCTCTTATCGGAGCTGGAAAGTAGAAAAAACTGCAGTTCTTTATAGCTAGTGGCATATTATGCTAATTCAAATTAAGAAAGAACATTACTTGTTACAATTAGTCGCTAGTTAATTAAACCTATGTGTCATTGTTGAATCTGCTCATTAATTACAAATAATATATACCAGTATCTTATGTTCATTACTCCCAAACTATATGCATCAATGGAAGCTCTCAATGACAAGTAACATATATAAGGGTTCACTTACGGTCTCCATAAACATTTATCATATACTGCAAACATGTCTCCATAAACATTTATCATATAAAACTGAATCAGTGAAGATCGTGTGACTTGCTATTAAGAAAAGCAACGACACTTACTTGGTTTATTCCTTCCAGAATTTAAACGAGCACGTAAGGTGAATCGTCTCTCTCTAAAGAAGGCGGTCTCCTTAAGGGCAATCCTTTTCAAAGCAGAAGTGCCATCTTCAAGTTTCAAAGTAGCCAAATCGGTGTACTTTCGAGCCAAAGACAATGCCACATCGGGTATGCCGGCATCAATCACATTACAGAGAAGCTTGAGGCCTGTTTCACCAATGTAAGGGCTAGGCGACACATCATCCTTGGTCACAGAAATCAAGTACTCAAGTGTTTTCCTGTTGGCTGAGATGGCTGCCGTGTGAACTGGAAATTCATCTGCACCGTTGGTCAAATAGAGCAAATCGGACCGTCGCCCAACCAAGATTTTCGCCACCTCCATGTTCCCCGTCAAAGCAGCTACATGTAATGCTGTGCATCCAAATTTGTCCTTTAGTCCTAATAAACCGTTAGGCATCTTTTCCACCAGAGTTTTCACAAAATCGAAGGCCTTTCCGGTGCCAATGGCTATGTGAAGAGCTGTTTCTAAGTTGGGATTGAGTCCTGCTCCCAATGCATTAATAGTTGGGTCTTGCTGGTCTAGTATTTCTCTGGCTTTGTTCAATTCTCCATTCTGTACAGCTCTATACAGCGGCAAGTAGTCGTGCCACTCTTTCGCCAAGGCTTTAAGCGAATGCGGAATATGTTAGTTAACATACATTATTATTGTAGGATGAAGTTGGCTATTTTCTCTCTATCTCTAATATAACTGGATCTCTGAATTACAACATATGATAATCTCAAAATATCTATCTTAGCGAGATTATATAGTGCAACCCTCTTTATTCCTTTTAAGATATCAAAAATCTCTTTTTTAAGTTTTCAGGATGTATTTACAAAGCATTTTGGGTCATGTTAATTAATTAGGACACATAAACTAAATGTTAACGAGTGTATGCATAAACCGAGCTCTTTTGGTTGGTTAAATTATACCTGAATTTTTAGTTTTGTGTCTTTATATCAATACTCTCATTAGGTTTTTTTTTTCATGTGTAATCACTTGAAATGCGCTTTCAATTACTTCACAAGTATTTTACATATGCATATGAGAAACATTCCTAAAGAAATAATGGTAAAACATCTCTAACCAATCCCACAAGAAGTAAACACGATCCTTAAAGTTTGCATCAAGTGGAATTTTGGATGAAAATTGCTTTTGTCAACAAAAAGTTTTGACAATTTTTCCAATTCTCAAGTGTATGGCATATGGCGTAGATCGCGTGATGAGAGAAGACATTGAAAAAATACAATGATCTAAATTTTTGGTAACATCATCAATTTTCATTTGAAATTTTAACATATATATAAAATATATATAAGCACAACTATTATTATAGATCTTAACTTGAAATTTAACTTCTTATTGCTTGGAGGTTTGATTATAGTATAAAAAGTGCTGGTTCGGCTTTCTTTACTCGCAAAAAATAAAATAAAAAAAGAAAAAGAGTGATAAATTTAGTTATTTATGAACAAAGCAGAAGCAAAGACTAAATCGATTTCTATCATTCTTGAAAAATTAAAACAATTGTCATTAATATTACTGCTCCATATTGAATTCTTAACAATAATTCTCTTTTCAAAATCAAATAATTTAAGAAATAAAATTTAATTGTCAAATAAAAAATATCAACGAGATTTATGTAGTTAAATTAAAAGTTTTGTCAAAAAAATTTGAGAATCTTATTTTATAATATCTTACTAAATTCCTTATATAAGTTTAAAAAAAAAAGAAAGAAATTATTGTTTCTCACATTACTATTGTACAAGGTCTAGATTAATTCATGGTAAGAAAATAAAGTGAATTTTAAAAATAATATGCTACTCAGTTGTAGAAATTAGTATGCAGAAAAAATATATTAAACTCCGATAAATTAGTATAAATGGTACGAAAAAAAAATTAAGACTAGTAACCAGTCATTGGCCTATAAAGTAGGAGCAAAAAATCCAACTAATAAATTTTTTTTGCCTACATGACAATGTATGTGGCAATATGAATAGTAATATGAGATATATTTTTGAGGGAATAATAGTTTGAGAATTATTTTTAGTTGGAGCAATATTTTAGGAAAAAAAAAACTCGCTTATTTTATCATTATTAAAATAGATTAACAACAAAAACTGAAAATAAAAACAATCAACCATAGTTAGATCCCTGATACTTATACAGTCAAGAAATCGGAATCAACATGAAAGTACTGAAGAAAAAAGGATAACATGAAATTAAATAAGGCTTGATATATTGCAATTTTCGTCATGTACCTATTGATGTTTAATAGTTTTTGTCATGGTAAAATTTATATTTTCAAGATCGTCCTATAAGTCTTAAAATTTCAAAAAATTGATCCTTTTTTTGCCGGAGATTGATAACCTCACCGAAAACGGTCACATGCCAGGCATGGGTCGCTTGAAATTGATGTGTTGGATATTTTCATCATAGGTGGCACCATATATTATATGTATTTTTTTTGTATAAATATGACATGTAATTGACAAAAAAATTATTAGACATATAGGCAAAATTTCAAAATTTGAGCAATTAAACTTTATTCATCTCAAAATCGATCACATACACTACAAGAAAATACTCATTTTTCGGGGGAAAAATTCTGGCGGAACACCGGCAGAAATAATCCGCCGGAATTTTTTCCCCGAAAAATTAAAAAAAAATTATAAATAAAAAAAAATTTGGGGGAATTCAGGCAGAATTTTTCCCCCGGAAAATTCCAAAATAAAAAATAAAAAAAATCCGGGGGAATTCCAGTGGAATCTTTCCCCTGGAAAATCCCAAAAAAAAAAAATTGAAAAAAATCCGAGGGAATTCCGGCCGAATTTTCCCCTGGAAAATTCCAAAAAAAAAAATTTAAAAAAAATCCGGGGGAATTCCGGCAGAATTTTCCCCTGGAAAATTCAAAAAAAAAATAAAAAAAAAACCAGCGGAATTCTGACAAAAATTTCCGTCGGAATATTTTTTTTAATTTCGGCCGACTTATATCTTTATTTTAAACTACAAAATATTAAAACAAGTTGTGAATAGCCTAATGGTTTAGTTATAACTCTCCATCTTCAAAGTCCAACGTTCAAACTCCCTTAGATGCAAAAAGTAATTTTATTTTTTTTAATATGAAAATCCGGGGGAATATTCCGGCTTAAAAATTCCGCCGGACTGTTTTTTTTTTCCGAAATTTCGTTAAATTAAATATTAATTTTTGGTTGCAATATGTTTAAACAAAGTTAAGCATACTCTAATGGAAGGGCTATAACTCTTTTATCCTAAAGGTTAAAGGTTCAAATCCATATGGATGCAAAAATAATTTTAATTTTTTAAAATTCTTTTTTTGCAAAATTGTATGTGTAAGTACATATCCATATTAACTATTATTATTTATAATATGTCTTAATTATTTATAATATATTTATTGATTATACGGTACAATAATATATTGAAAATCTTTTAGTTTTTTTAAAGGAAATAAAATTACCAATTTTATGTAGTATATAAAAGAAGATAATAATAATAATAATAATAATAATAATAATAATAATAATTTGAAAAAAAATTAATAAATAAACTTGGAGGTAGTTTAGTGGCAAAGTATTACATTTTAAATAAGAACATAAATAAGTTAACAAATAAGAATATATAATAATTCTAAATAATATTTTACAAATAATATTTAAAAAAAATTAAAAAAAGTTAACAAAATAAAAATATGTAACAAGTATAAAATAAAATAATATATTAATAAATTAAAATAAGAATAATCAAATGAATATGTAATAAGTATAAAAAACAAAAAATCACAACACAAGTTCTTGCAATAGCTTAATTAGCGTTTGAAGGCTTGACAAACAAGCTTGAGGTCACGAGTTCAAATCCCCTCAATTACAAAAATTTGTATATTTTGGGGATCCTATTTCAATGGTGATGGCGACGACGCGGCGGTGGGGGCCCGGTGGACGGTGACGGCGGCTATGGGTGCCCTGTCAGCGACGACGGCGGCTGCGGTGGCGGTGGTCCGACGAAAATCAGCCGGCGGCAACAGGAGCAACGGCAGCGGTGGCCGATACAGGCGCGCGGCCCGCCGGTGGGAGTTAAGTTAGACATTAATAGGATCAAGAACGGAGACATTAATAGATTGAATTTTTATGAAATATTGACGGTATTTTTGTAATTTTCTTTCTAGGGGAGGAGGAAAAAATAAATTTTTTTTGAAAAATGCATATAAATTTTGCACTGATGTAAACTAGGGGGAGGGGAGGACATGTTAATTATCTTGCGAGTAATTAACAAATAAAAACTAGTGATCGGATAAAGTACATAAAAATAGTTTTTAACTACTAAAATTACTAAAGTACGTATCATATCAAACATTGAACTATTTGCCGATGCAGCCAAACTCAACGGGCAAAGCTAAAGCTCCAAAACTCTAAAGGTCTTGGATTCGATTCTTACCGATGTATGTGTGGATTTTATTCGTATCTTTATGATAGTTTATTATCTTACTTTAATAATAATTTATTGTAATAGTTTGTCTATAGTTTGTGAATGATTTAGATTAAAATATGATGTAATAGTTTGATTTATATTTAATGTATTCAAAAAAAAAAAAAAAAACACTGAACTATCTATGTGAATTATTCTTTGACGGAATAGGTGTTTAGATTTAAAAATTAATTAGTGGTTATATATAAGTAGAAGAATAAACATAAATGATATTCCTACAAAAGATAGATTTAACCAGAGATATTTCTTTTGCAATAAAACAGTGAAAATACAATGACAAAAACTGAAAAATTGAAACAATCAACCTTAATCAACTAGTTAGAAAAGACGGTAAGTGAGTGATCAAATGGGAAAGATGTAGTACCTTGTTGCTCCCGGGTAGGGTGAACATCCATGCATCCTGGGCGACTAAAAATCTTCTCCAGTTCTACCCAAACAGCTCTTGCAGTAGCAAAGTTGGCCACATATTTGAGCACATCCTCGCCCAATGAACCCAAGATCCAGCCCTTGACAAGCCGATCCATTCTCCGGATATTAGTGCAATCTTCGCTGTTTGTCTGTCCATCAGTACCACCGATGATGAAGTGGAGCAAATCTTGGCTCTCAATAAGGCAAAGCATTTGTTCTTTCCACGAAGAATAGTTGTTTGATTTCCTACCACCGGAGAGTTTGGAGGAAACAAAGTTGCTAACGTTAATTGTGGATAGGTACATTAATGGGAAAGATTGGCGGTGACGTTCGTTTGAGGGTGATGGGCTGGTGGTGGAGGAAGCCATTGCTGCAAGCTCTTAAGGTTTGCTGCTAATTGAGCTTATCTTGTTCTTGGAGTAAGGCCAAAGTATATGTTTATACTCTGTTTACTTTGATAAAAACCACGGGGTTTTTATAGACGAATTCCTGTCATGCGCCTAATAATCACAAAAGACCTTAAGATATTTTTAATTGTTACTTTGACTACATATATATGTATATATTATTCATATTTAATATAAATGGTATATAATAACAAATTATATGTTATACATAAATAAATACATACGAATTTAAAATATTTGAAATAACAATTAAATTTAAAAAAATAAATTCATACTTACTAAGTAATATATATACGTAAACATTCAATATTTGAATATATAATATATCGGAGTTTCAATAACATTTACAATTAGTAAAAAGAATATATAATATTCATTTGCGTCAAAAGATAATTAAGATCCATCTTTAATAAGTGCAATTAAATATTTGAATTTATAATATATATATATATATATATATTTCCTATTGAAAAACTGGAACGGACAATGATTAACCGTGTGAAATTTGCATTTTTGCCGTAAATTTAGTATGGGAGTAGTTTCCTATTTTTCATTATTAATGTCCCGTAGTCAACTTGGGATGTTAAATTCCACACGCGTATTTCTTATTCTTGAAGATGCAACTGTCCTTTTTGGCGCATATGGACAAGAAATATACATATTAGTATTACCTGCCCAAACGTGTTAAAAACTTGTTATTCGCTTTCACATTTATGTACGAATCAAATCCCATTCACTCGATGTGGAAAATATTCATAAAAGAAAAGTAAGTACACGACTTCATGCGAGTGAACAATTGAAGTCAACCCATAAAAGATTAAAATGTTGATCTCAATACCGTAGATTCAGGATTGCCCTGTTTCTCTACTGATCAAATGTAAAGAAATACAAAGAAAATTTAATTATGGGATTTCTACAAAAATTGGTCTTTTAAGTTTGAGGTATTTTAAACTTTTGTCTTTTTTGTTTGATTTTTTCACTTTTAACTTTTTATTTTATAAATGTTTCAATTTATATTCCAATTTTAGACTACTTCCATTGTTGGAGCTAACATCACATGATAATTGATTGGATTTTTTTTTTCATCGGTACAGATGTGGTAATAATTTGAAAATTTTTATTGATTTTCCCTCTAAAACGCCTGCATAGATGATACCTATTATTTAGTTGAAGAAGATAAAAATGCCAAATATACACATACATAAATATAAATATATATGTATATGTATGTATATATTCACATACATTCACAAACATACAAATATATATATATATATATATATATATTGAGAAAAAGAAGAGATTTGGGGGAGAAGGGGTGGGGGTGGGTGTTAGGGGCGTCAACGGGGGTTGGGCTGGAGAAAAAGGAGGTAGTGGGTGGGTGGTTGGGGGGGGGGGGGGGACGGAGGGAGGGAAATAAGGGGTGGGGTTGGGAGTGGGTGAAGAAGAAGAGAAGATGAAGGACGAGGGTTAGATTTTTTTTTTTTTTGGTTTTAATTAATTATGTAATTAATTAATTTTTTAGATATTTATATATATAATTTAGAATTTTTTTAAAATAAGAAAGGGATGATATATTTTTAGTTTTTTATTTATATATTTTTAATATGAAATTTTATGAAATTTTTATTTACTTAAATTAATTGCATTTATATTGTATATTTTTTATGAATTAAATTAATTAAATTTATATAAATTTTTTTATAAAAAATAAATAATATTTAAATTCCAAATTTATAATATTTATATAAATTAAATATGTTTAAATGTATATATTAAAATATATAAATGTAAAATATGAGATGGCTCTTTTTTTTAAATGTCAATCTATCTGCATGTAGGATCTAAATGCACATTTCACTGTCAGTATTATCATCACATCAGCATATATGATGAGAAACTTAAAAAAAAATCAATATTTTATGCCACATCAGCTCTGGGTGCTGGAATAGTCCAAAATCGGATAATTAAAATTAAAAATTTTAGAAAAAATAAAAACTAAAATTAGAAAACACAAGCATAAAGAATAAAAATACAAACACCGAAACTTAAGGGGCGATTTTTATAAAAATCCCTTTAATTATTTGTGGTAACGGCTCACCGATTCCTAGGTCTTAAAAAGTTAAAGTCTTCTACTTCGGAGAAGAATAATTAAAAAGGATTATTATTTTTACGAGTATCACTATTTAAAAAGAATAATTACAAAGGATTAAAAAAAATCCTGTAATTACTAAAATTACAACAATCACCTTAAATATTATATTCACAACATAGTAAAAAAAATATTTTTACGAGTATCACTATTTAAAAACATATATATATATATATATATGTATCTCGCATTGAAATTTAATGACAATTGTTCAAGGGAAAATTTCACGTAAAGGAAAATATGCTGACATCAATGGACAAGTAACTTAAAAGAATTTCAATGAAATAAAATTTGTAGAAAAATAATTTTAATTTATTTTTAATTTTTCAACTACGTTGTATGTATCATGATTCTTGACTCCCTTACCCTTCTTCATATCGAGGGTTTGAAAAACGTGTTTTTCGATTGAAGAAGTAGTTCAGAATTTGATGGATACTGAAATTTTTAATTGGATCGCTATAAAATACGTCTCTTGATCAATTCTTCTTTTCAAGCACAAAGATTTATTGAACTTGATGAATTTGATTTCATAACTAAACTAAAAAAAAAATCATAAAAAGCAAAGATAACATAATGGGTTCAAGATACAAAAGAAACGAATTGAGAGCAAAAACTCCAGTATACCATCGTTGAACTCATCACTCATCTTCAATATCCACTGAAATCTTGAATCTACCAAGTGATGAACTAAAAAGTAGAGTAAAACTAATTTAGAGCAAAAAACTATGTAAAATAAAAGATGTTCTTTTCCAAGAGAAATAAACTATTTATCCTAAAGACTTGACAATAGCAAAATAAGAAAAAAGTCCAAGAAGAATATCTCCTAACTAGTTTCGGACCCCTTTTCTGCGTATCATATGCTAGGGCATAAGGAATCTTGTGCTGGATTACTTGATTTCTGACTTCCAATTAATTTTCGAAAATTCACGCCATGCTAAAGCACCAGAGTTTTATGTTGAAGTGCAAGCCTGGTGGAGCCTAAGCTCTCTGTTCTATTTGTGTTGGCGCATACGGTTCTTCGTGTGGTGCATATGGTTCTTCATGCTAAAAAACGAGCTTGTTGTGTATATTATCCTCATTGCACTGAAACATGATTTCTGTGTACTTTAGCATATAATTTTTACTTCTTTTGGTGTAATCTTCCACGAAATCAATCAATTAACAAATGAACACATTAGCACTACAAAAATATGCATAACAACCTAGAAATATTTATAAATCCGTTAAATTATATCTGTAGGCATTGAAATTTTATATCTTATATAAATTGACATATATAATATTTATCTTAAAATAACCGATTATATTTTTATTTATATTTTGAAATCTTTCAAATTAAATTTCAAAATAAAATAAATTACTTAATTGGTGATTAATCAAATTTTTTCATGTTCAAAAATTTGGCAATAAAAGTTATATCTTGCAAATAAAAAAGTTAGATATTAATATTTCGACAATTCAAATCACATCTTGTGATTAAGACAGTAAATTGCTAGCGAATATTGAAGAGCAATCAAATCGTGCCACCTCATCAGGTGAATATGACAAGAGATCATCTCATACACCTATAATTAGAGGTTCTCTCCTTAAGCCAAACACATAACAAAAAGATAGACACAATGAGTCTTCATTCAAAAAAGTCTTGAAGTTCTCTCAATAAGACTCGAAGTGCTCAATTACAAGTTCCCACTGCTCTTCACAAAAATCATGAAATCCAAGCATTTGATCAGCAGTCAGGTGCTAAACCGAGGAATCAAAGTTTTCTCAAATCAAATACAAAATGATCAAGGCAACGTTCCAAGCGTTCTGTGGGAAGATCATACAAATCAATGCATTTGATTTGCACACAAAGTGCTAACCCAACAAATCAATGTCAATCCCAAATTTACATCAAATTAAATCCACAATATTCACAAGCATTCTTCGTGGCATTCATCAAAATTATCAGCATTTGATTAGTAATCAAGTTGCGAACCCTACTAATCACGTTATTGAAGATCAAATTAAGTGCTAAGAAGATTAAACTACCAAATCCATTCCGGAAGTGTTTGAATTTCCAGGTTTTCAATTCATGACGGAAGAATCAGAGAATCAAATAGAAATTATAACTCGCATTCTTTTATTTAATTTTTCAAATTCAATTTGTAGTATCTTTTTATCTTCTAATTCAATAAATATCTTGAATTTTCAAGTTTTCAATTCATGAAGGAAGGTGCTATGTAAGCCAATCCTACAGAACTCATGAAACTCCAGTTCCGTTGTTAATCTCTTGCTAATGCGTTGATAAATTTGGCTGACACTTGATGTGAACATTATCACTCTTTTTTTCCCAATGAATTTCCTAGTGAAATCCAATTCCGTTATTAATCCCTCGCCAATCCGTAGTGACAAATTTTTTTATCAAATATTATATTATCATTAATTTACTCATTTTCTTATAACTCACTACTCCTCCTATACATGTTTTAAAAAAAAAAAAATCAATCTATGCCGACATTTTATGAATTTTATTATTTTATAATTTGACACGTAGGTGCCGATGCCAAGCAATTTTGCCTCAAAATACCAAAAATTCTCAAATTGAGGTGTCATGCGACCAGGACATGCGAAGGTTCATTAAATTTTATAAATTTGATAAAATCGTGCAAAACTGCCAAATCATTAAAATATACGGCACTAAATTGCCACTGATAAATTGAAAATGACCAATGTGCCAAAAGGGATGGTAGGTCTAACATGTATCTAACCTATTCTTGTCTTAGGCAATACAGCGAATTGAATAATATTAATAATGACCAATGAAATAAAAATAATAAACATGTTGGCACATCAGAACTAGAAATATCACCGACCCGAATATGTCGCAAGATTTTTTTTTATTTGCCCTCACATTTATGCAACAACGAAATCCATTGTCGCGATGTTGGAAATAAAGTAGCGTGGGCGACTGTGCGGAGTGAGCAGTTGAAATCAATCCACAGAAGATTATGACATTGGTTCCACAGCGTAGATTACGAATCACTATATAAATGTCATTTGAAGAACTAAAATGAAAATGTAATTGTCAGTGCGGACAACTGACTGATAGTACTTCGAGGTCTTATAAAATTAAAGTCTCGCATTCCGGAGAAGCACAATTAAAAGGTGAAAAGGACACAACCCCCCTATGAAGTGAGAAAATAGCACTCCACCCCCTGAACTAAAAAAATAGACATTTAACTCCTTTCAATTTTTTAAAAAGTAGCAAGTTAGACCCCTATACCTTGGTCGTGCATTTCAAGCGTTTGTTTTGCATGCGGTTTATGTTTTGTGACCTATATAATATCATTTATGCCCTTGGAATACAAACTTCTTTTTCTTTGCATTTTTTTTGTCTTTCCACTCAAATTGGATTGAACAGTGAAGAAAAGTCCATACATAATATCTCAATCTCAATTAATTGAAGAATAATCAACAAGAAACTGGCAAATACAGAAAAGACGTTCATAAAAAATGTTGCCATAATTTTAGATATTGAAGCCTTGACATGTTTAAAGTAAAAGATAAATTCTACTCCATAAAAGAACAATATTGAACCCCCAAATCACCTAAAGTATTTCAAAATTAAGACATGATGAAATTTCAAAAAGTTTCCCTAAAACAGGAAAAAAAGAAGACAAAAGAAAAACATCAATAAAAATGAGAGAAAAAGAAGAAAAAATAAAAATTGTACCTTGAGACTAATCAAACAAGGTTCTCACCAAAAAAATGCACAAAATGAATAGAAGTTCGCCCTCCTAAACTGAATTATTGATCATTTGAAACATTAAAAACACTTTTATAGATTAGTCATTTTTTTTGTGTGTGTGTGTTTTTGGTGATTAGGATTCCAGTGAATAATAACCCTCAATTTCTTTTTTCAGATGAATGATGTCAAATTGAATTACAACAAAACAATGAATTTCATATTATATAGAGGGGTATTTTTGTCTTCACAAACAAATATTATTGCTGAATTAAAAAATGGGGCTATGAACTTATTTTTAAAAAGTTGAAGGGGGTTATATGCTTATTTTTTCAATTCAGGGGGGTGAAGTGCTATTTTCCCACTGCATAAGGCGTTATATGCATTTTGTCCTAATTAAAAGGGATCATTATCGAACCTCTGAAGTTTGATTTCCTGAAGAAAAACATCCTCTAATTATTAAAAAATACAAAAATCATCCTTAAATGTATGCAACATGGTAAGGAAGTATTTTTACTAATATCACTGTGTAAATAGAGATATTGCATCGAAATCTAATTATAATGAATTATGATTACTACGACATAGTACAATATATTTTCACAACAGTCCGCTTCAATTTTTGTAAACCTTTAATTAGCCGATAAGACCTAACTAAAATAGTGAAATTGAGCTTCCAAAAATTATATGATTTTAGGTTTGATTTTCCACCAATGTGTAAGTCCTTATTCATTTGTTCCAAGCCAATGTGTGGGTTTTTGTTCACTACAAGAAATTAATGAGTAGCCATGCCGTTTTTAGCCATGTATTTTTTTTCAAGTTAAATTCGTAACTAATGCGTTTAGCTAAGGATTTTGACCATGGATTTTGAATCAAAATTTATCACTAAATCTGTGGCTAAAAGGTGATTTTCTAGAATTTTGCCGCCGTAAATAATCGAGCGATGATCTCGGAAGTACTTGTTCAAAACAAGCTGGTCCCTCCCAGGTGTCATTGACGCGTTGGTGATGCTGACTCGAATTCACAAAGGAAGAAGAGATGAAAGTGATGGTTGTCGAATCCACCACAAAGCATAACCAAAAAAAAAAATTCATCAAAAATAATTCCTACTCTTCCAAGTACAAAAAATAATTTGTAATTAGAGTAAAAACGGTGGATCCCATAGAAAATAACTTATTGACTAATTTTCAAGATAACCAAGAATTAAAAAAAAATAAAGAAAAAGAGGGTAATAAAAGCAATTAAAAACAAATCCATGTAAATAAAGACTCAATCAAGGGTAATTCTTCACAAAACGTTTTCACGAATTGATCATCAATTCAAAAATAACTTTTAACTTATGCAATAAATTGATTATAGCTTTCAAAGAACTCGTCCAACCTAATCTTTCCTTAATAATATACTAGATACACGAATGCGATAAATAATTCCTAAATAACGAATAACCATAATCAAACAATAGGATTTAACCCATTCATAGGATTAAAAACTACAAAGACCCAATTCTAACCAACAAAACTTCTATATGATTATTGTCATTAATTTCAATCATGTGGAGATAAAATTCTCAAAAAAAACTTATAATGTAAACTAGGGGTCAAGTTGTATTTTACCCTATCAAACACTAGCTAGTATATGAAATTTGAATCATATGAGTGCATCTAAACTTGATACTCTGTATTAATTCAAAAATATTAGATGGTTTCACTTCATGTTGGACACTCAAAACATGTACAATTAAAAGATTAGTACATGTATATAGCCCGCAGGGCAAGCTGATTAATGATCAAAATTACAAAGATTGAATTCCAGTTTAGGTGGTCAGAAATTCAACTTGGTAGTTCTGTACATTAACAAACTCATTTCATTGATATTTATAAATTAAAATCAACAACAAAGTAACTTTTTTACTTCATCTTCTACCCTTTTCTGGCAAAATAGCTCGTCTATCCACAAGCACAATGTCATCATGAGGAACCAGTCCACTAGTAATTCTAAACCGAACCATTATTACCGTTAAACTTCAGTCCACCAGTTGGACGTTTTGAATTTAGCTCTTCCCAGATATCTCCAGCCCTCCAAGTAAAAAGGAGCCCTCAACTGGTCCTTGTGGAATTCAGTCTCTGAACATCAACAAGCTGGTAAAGATCCCCTCGGCGTTGCGCCTGAAATGGAAGGTATGTTCTGCAATGCAAATATAAATAAAGAACATGGGTGAAATAAACGAAAATGGACAGTCAAATCAGTCAAGAGTACACAACCTATACCCCAACCCACCCCAGGTGACATTAGGATCAAATTTGCACCCAATAGCAATAATCCAATGTGAAGTAAAATTTCAAGTATGCATCAGATAGTATATGAATCATCCGAATTCCAACATACATTATATCAAATTTGTTTAACCCAACATATTTTCCAGGAGAAAGAGGAAAGAAGAGTAATTTAGATCTAAACATATGCATGTCAATGAGAAAAGTTACCTTCTTTGCTTGATGACCGAATAATCAATCTCTGATATAACTATCGCCTCATCATGTTCTGTGGTTGCAAGTACTTCACCAAACTGCCAGATTCAGTTCCTTTATTCATCATTCACATAGGTAATGCACAAGCAAAATCAAAGGGAATTACTACCCTTTCAAGGCTTCTAGTGATAACTTGAATACCGATGGTCCAAATATTTCAAAATCATAACAAGTTACAGAAAATCTTCAACCTAACTAAAAACATGTACTCACCGGCCCAACGAGAGTAGAATGCCCCCAAGCCACATAACTAGAACTAGGGTCTCTGGCTGGTGAACAAGTTGCTACATACAGCTGTCAGAGCAGCAGCAGATCAGCAGCACCAGTTAAGTTTACGTGCGAATTAATACTGACTCATACCAGTTATTGGTGAATATATTGATGTTTTATTCACTCCTTGATACAGAGAAAATTTTACCATGCATCTCAATAGTACCTAGATGTTGTGTTCAAGCATATATGCAAGCTCCGTTATTTGCGTGGGGCTAAAGTAAGCATATAATACCTCCATCCAGATGTGATATCAATTCAGTTCAGTTGACCAGTGTGCTTAACTAATTTATGAATGCAACATCGTGAGGTTTGGAAAATATCTTAATAACTGTGAGCTACATAAGAAATGCTATGTTCAAAAAGTTCTACGGAATTGAATTGTCATAAGATTAATAAAATAATGTATCGAAGTATTGCAATCGGATGAAACAATAACCAACTAGACATTCAAATCTGAGCATAAGTAATATATCTAGTTTAGTAGATACAAACACAACAATTTTCTTAAGCCCAATAATGAGCCATACGCATAACAAGCACACTTATTTCAATTTTTATGAACAACTCATGTGGCCAATCCGAGTATATACTCATTAGTCATAACAGGAGAATTAGGATGGCGGTAGTAAGCTACTTCATAACCAGTGTATAGGTTCAGACACATTAAGTGGAAGACGTAATAGCAAAATGACACGAGAAATATCTAGGTTGCTTGCACTCAGGTACATTTATTAGCCACTGGTAGATATTTAAGCCAAATAGCCAAATTGTTCAATGAATCTAGACAGGCAGTAGTCTCAAGTCTGAGGAGTATCACATTAGATGTATGTTATGCTAAGGGAATAGATGATGTCAAATGGGAATATATTGTAGCATATGCAAGCTCCATTCCTGCTCATCTACTCTGTGGGTCTAAAACTAATTTCCTCTTCTGAGTCTGCAAGCAAGGAATTCCAAACTGTTTTTTCATAAAAAAAAAATGCAGTCTATGATTTAATTCTTAACTTAATGACAGGATGCGATTTTAGCTTACAAATTTAGCAGTTGGAAGCTCATAAGCCGTTTTAACAAGGAAAAAGAGGAATGACGTATTACCTGACAATCAGCTGCCCTGAACATTAAGAAGCAAACATGAATGTCAGTAGGATTAATGTAAACAATGTAGGGAAAAGAAAATTATACATAGCCAAAATCACACATATTCCATAAATAAATGGTCAGGCCAAAATGTTGGTGAAAAGCCAATGCATCTCAAGAAAGAAGCACTAACCAAGAATCATGGCCATATGTAGATCTGATTTTTCAACAATGTAGGCTAACAGTCCCACTAGGAGCATTATCATTGGATCAAAATTATTCCATATCAGGAAAACACTTCAGAGATTCACTATAGTTTCATCCTAATAAATGGCAATCAAGTAATTAACTACATGAACCTTATCAAGTTATGAAGTCTTTGACAAAACTATTCCACTTAGACATTTTCCGGCCAATCAGTGACAGATAACAGTTGCAACTTTTACAATCCAGAGAGTTATGACTAATCTTATGTAGACTTTTGAGGAATGATGACTTTTAACTTGACTGGAGTTGCATGGAAGAGGGATATGAAATTATTGTTCCCAAACTCAGACCACACAAAGATAGAGGAAATAAAAATTCATAACACAAATTTAAAGTTCCATGCACAAGTTTGACAGTGTCAGACAGTGAAAAATAAGCCAGTAAAATTAAAGATCCTATGCAAATCCTATAGCTCTGAGGCAGTCACAGCTTGACAATTTTATTACCTTGCCCGCTGCACCAACTCCCAGTGAAGGGGACCAGTAGTCATGTTGAAAGCCCCAGGAAAACAAAGCAAGTGCGCACCTACAATTAAATAGAACAGTCCTCATTAGAACATCAAGGCCATATGCATAAGTATAGCAGCTCTCAACTATTCTAGACTTTCAAAGCATCTACCTACAGCAAAACTGAAATGAAACAGCTACAAGATAAACTTATTATATAGCTGCTAGCTACAAAATAAATGAAATAACCTCACCGAGAGTTAGAAAAACAAGAAAAGATACCTCTGGCTGCGTATATGGCTGCTAGCTCTTGGAATTGGATGTCATAGCATATACCTATGCCAATACGCCCAACATCTGCATACAAAAGACTCTGGTTATATTCACCAGATGCACAGGCAAAAAAGGCAATACTGAAAACCACAGTGATGCAAAAGCATATTTGATCATTTTAGTTGGCCTCAGAAAGTTAAAGTGACTACAAGTTAACAAGCTCTAATAATGAGCATATAATAGCTTACTTGGCATTCGTCCTCCATAATGATGATTATGTTCACAGAAGAATGAAAAACAACAGAAAAGAAAGCAGCGAAACATCCTATGATAAATATGATACTCCCTCCATCCTAAGTAAATACCTGACTTGGCATGAGACATGGGAGAAGTCACAGCATTTGATAACACAGATGGTAATGTTGTGACTTCACGGACACGAAGTAGTTGAATTTGGGTACCAAGCATGTGAAATTTGAAGTGATAAAGAATAATCATAGTTGTGACACTAATTGAAAAACAACCAATCTGAAGATGATCCAGTTGGGGAAAGCAGGCACTATGTTGACACATTAAAAAGATGGTAAAGCCCTCTAATATGAGACTACCAAAGGATTAGAGATTCAATTAAAATCAATAAAAAATGAGGTTCCCAAGCTTCAAATATAGCTGTAAGGAACTACTCAAGTCCTAAAATACTTGGCAATTCCCCAAGGACAATACGTTGTCATTCTTAACAAGAAATATTGGGAAACTATCATTTTTTGTCCCACAAGTCAGGCTTTGTTCATTTTTAGTCCTGCTTTTAAGCTTTTCTCACACTGAGTCCCATAAATTTGAATCTGTCTCACATTTGGTCCCAAATGTCCCTCGTCAATTATTTGACAGAATAGTCACGCCGACATGCTTGTGGGACTAAATGTGAGATAAATTAGTCCGCTCCCATCCACTGTTCTGCCAAATATTTGACACAAGGGGACGCTTGGGACTAAATGTGAGACGGATCAGTCTGCTTCCATGTACTATTCTGCCAAATATTTGACAGAAGGCGGCGCTTGGGACTAAATGTCAGAAAAATTCTAATTTATGGTACTCAATGTTAGAAAAGCCTGACCAACGGGATTAAAAATGAACATGGCCTAACTTGTGGGATGAAAAATGATATATTCCTGCACATATTTTTTGATTCTTAGCCTTAAAATATTATCCATCACTGCAAGAAAATTACACAAAGTAATCCTACTATTCACTTCCCACATGGTATGACAACAATCAATTATCAGATAACAAGAAACCACATAGGACCTGTGTCTACAATGGTCGGTGTCTCCCCTGCTGTGAGAGTCTTTGATTCTTTAAAGGTCATTTTGCCTGGTATATCAATATCAAAAAGATGAATCTGCAAACAACAAAAAGAGATCTAGATTACCAATGCCCACAAAAGCCTTTCGAACAAGTTGAAAGATTTCTCTACCTCTACGTCAGTAAATCGCTGATAGCTTTTGAACTCAAGATCATTCCTTTAGAGTTAAGCTTTAAGAAAGAAAATCATATACCTTCCTGTGTTTAGCCCTAAGCTTTCCATCTGTACCAAATACACAACAAGTGTTGTACAACTTATCACCACTTCGTTCTGGTATGGACCCACCAACTATTGTGATTTGTAGACTATGAGAAAGTTCGGACAACATTGCAGTTGAAGGAGACACATCATGGCCAGCATCAATATCCTCTGCATATACTGGAAAACTATCATTTGAATATGGACTATTCCATATTTCCTGACATCAAATGGGAGACATCATGTCAAAGAAGTGTTTCAAATTGAAAATTGTAATGAAAAAACGAACAATAACCACTTAATTCAGTATTTACAAGTTCTGAATTACTTGTAAGGAATAAAAATACCCCTGAAAGATTGTTATAGGAAAGGTCATATTTTGAAGAACAACAAATAGCTAAAGATAGAAGGATATGCAACACTTCCTTTCAATTGGAGATTGGAAATTCGGAAACAGAGAACCATCAGCAATGCATCAGAAAAATAGGGTAATTATGAAAAAGATTACTCAAGGGAGGTAAGTGATATCTACACAAATCCTACTTACAGGTAGAAGAATCAGTTGAGCTCCTTTCGCTGCAGCCGCCTCAATTACTTCTCGGGCATGAGCAATGTTCTTTTCCTTGTCAGCAGTCACGGATAACTGGCAAAGTGCGATTTTGAACTGAAAGACGATGTAATAATTATCACATTTTAACAGAAGGAGAAAAAAATGAGTTCAAAAGAGTAACCCCAAAAGTGTCATTGTGGGCATCATCTAATTGCTCGAAGTACCAAACAGTATATTCACAAGTTAATGCAGAGCCATCACGATTCTCGGAGACTCTCAGAAAGTTGTGATTTTCCCCCAAGTACGATATAACACCATGAACACTCGGCCATTATGTGGAATACCCCCATTACATTCCAGGCATGAACTCTACCGTTAGCGGATTCCAGAGCCATTAGAAGGTAAAATGCAGGTATCCCAAACGATTACATAACCAAAAAAGTTGCATACACATATAACATACTAGATTTACAAACCCATCAATACAAAAAATGAAATAATATCAAGAGAATTTGCCTTGGTGATAGGAGGTGCAGGCGGCGGAATAGCAGGAGGGACTCGAGCTTCCTCGGGCCTGAATCCAGACCCCATTATCGTCGCCTTCGCCGATGAAATCGAACGGCGGATTGGAGAAGTGCTGCCGAGTGTTGGTTTGTCGAGATTTCTCAAAGAAAACAAGGATTTGGATCGGATTTTGGCAGACAACAAATTAGTGATGTAGAGGTTCGAAATTGAGGAGTTGAGAGTGCGAGGTCGGAGTGAGGGAGAATGAGAGCATTTCAATGGCGGCAGCTGCGTTGACTTTAATTTGATGTGTATCTTATAGAGTTGGACGTGTATTTAGATGGCGACTCGGGGTGAATGGTTTGCTCTGCTGTGAGTTGTGTGACTCGTGACCACCGCGTTCTAAAGTTTGGTGAACTTTGTGTTTCGAGTTTCGATTCATTGAGTTTCAATCTGCTACGTTAACACCGTGAAATTACAAATTAGGTATTACAATTTTAAAAGTAACTAATACATCTTGGATATATTACGTTATCAGTTTAACAAAATTTATCATTCATTAATATAAAATATAATTATAAATTATATTTCTAATATTTTTGATGCTCTTGAGATGAAATTTACACAATTTTAATAAATCTAAAATATAAAAATTATATATAGATTCGATTTAAAAAAAAATAGTGGTGGTATCCGGTGTGCCCAGTATAGGTTTTAGCAGTATAGCATAAAATAAAATTACTCGGCGAAAGTCAATGAAATAATAAAATTGATTGAGAGATTTTATCAAATTCGACAAGGCGCAACTCTTGATGGTCGAGTTTGACTACTGTAGCTGCAAGAAAAATATCATTTCAATATTTCTATTATTGATTAGAAGGTCTAAACCTCTATAGAGTAATTGTAACTTTAAAATAAGAGAGATTAATATTCTTTAACTAATAATAAGGTCATTACTTTATTTTGTCAACTTAAAATAATAATAATTGAACAAACTTGATCATTTTTGCAAAATTAAAAAAATAAATCTGCAACTATTTATTTTTAATTAAGTTGCTGTTTGTCACTATTTATTGAAACATTCTTATATAAATTGGTGTTTTGTTTCACAAAAGCGCCAAATAATTTAATTGTGTCATATTTTGTATACTATTTTTATTTATTAAAGAGATTGAAGGTGTAATAAAATTTAAATACTTTGATATATGTATATATATATGTATGTGTGTGTGTGTGTGTGTGTGGTGCTCAAACGAAATGCATTTAATAATTTCCTTTGCTTGAGGTGGCTCTTTACGCCTTTATCTCTTATTTATTTATTATAAATGAGGTCTCTGATTTTAACTTACACTCCGACAATACCATATTTTTATTGCATATTGGAAGAAATTTAGAGACTTGACAAGCATATAGACTTCAAACCTTCCCTTACACTTTGTAAATGCCATTTTATCAAAGGACAAAATCCTAATGTCTCAAAAATATAGAATAATACCTCGCAGGATCGGACCTCCATGATCGACTACGGATAAACAATATTGAAATTAATACATGCAGCCGACAAAAAAGGGAGAAAAACGATGTTTATAACAATTGATTCTAAATTTTCGATAAACAATATTGAAATTAGTACTGTCAATATGTATTTGAAAACTTGATTGGGAAAATTATGATTAAGGATTTAAAAAAGTATTAAAATTAAGAAAGATGGAATAACTTTAAGAAAATCATGATTAAAGGATAAGGAAGTTTTAAATTTAATAAAGAGAAAATAAAGTTTACGTATTTTAAGATAAGGAATTTATCAAAGTTAAAAAAAAATTATGATTAAAGGATTAGAGTCTCATTAAATTATTAAAGAGGTAATAATTTTTATATATTTAGAGAATAGGGAGTAGTAAACTTTTTATATTACTAAAAAGTTCATTCTAATGCAAAAATCATATTTATGATTGTTATTGTTTTTTACTGTTTAAAAATGTGTTCCCCATTTATTAGAGTTTAATTTAATCATAATTTATTTTAAATATTGAATTAAGAAAACAATGAAGTAATAGTATAGAAAGACGATGGAGATGACTAGCAAAAAACAACGAAGCAGTGGTAGAGAAAATCACATTGGGAGAGTTTAGATATATTTTGAATTCATTTGCTATTTGCTTTTTCCCTTCTAAATAAAATCTAAATATCTAAAAGTTATTATCTTTTTATTAATTTTAAAACTTCCTTATCTCTTAATCATAATTTTCTTAAAGTTATTCCATCTTTACCAATTTTAAAACTTCATTGTCCCTTAATCATAAATTTCTCAAAGTTATTCCCTCTTTATTAATTTTAGAACTTCCTAATACCCTAATCATAATTTTCCGAGCTCGATTACAGTTATATTCATTTAAGATAGATGGTTGTAAATTTTAAAACAATAAAAACTAATTTGTAATTACACTATATTTCGAGGGATATAAGGGAAATTTGGCCCTTATTTGTATAACATTTATACTATGTATAGTATCTACTTATCTATCTCTCTCTATATATATTGATAGTTAGTGATCTACTACATATCAATTAATTATACCAATTACATCAATACCCACGAATTAAAATCAAACTATTATATCAATCAATCAATACAATATATATATATATAAGACTAATGTTTAATAGGTGATTGGGTGGCACTTAATACTTTGGACCTACATAATTGGTTAATGATATTTGTACGTAAATATATACCTACTTTAGTAGTTTCTTCATATGTGATTCAGGCCTCTATTGCACCATTGAATTACTAAATTACATTTAATGGACCTACAAGAGAATTCTTTATTGACTTGGCATTTTAGTAACTCATCAAAAAAAAAAAAAAAAAAAAGACTTGGCATTTTAGTAAAAATATCTTACAAACATGCCAAACTCCATTCACTCCCACCATCCTCCCTAAGATTCCAATCTATCATATTTCCCAAGATTAAGATGGGCCAAAAAAATATAATTGAAGGCCCATATGCACAAGTCTGTTTAATCACATTGGAAGGAGCATATGATTATTTTGCCCCAGACTTTATAATATTAACATTCAAATGCTTCCATTGAATTGAAAGAAACTATTATACAGTAGAATATATACACCTATTTAGTAGACTTATACCCAAATCGGTGAGACTCAAACTCATGACATTGTGGTGGTATTTGGATACATTGTTATGGAGTTCATTGTACATAATAACACTAAATCTGAAAATTCATTTTCAAAAAACAGTAAATTTGAAAATTAAGGATAAAGGTTATTATACTGTTGATAATTTGAAAAACAAATTAAAATTTCCTAAATATGAAGTACAAGGTTTCAATTTTTTTTTTTTGGGTCAAAGTACTAATATTGTATAATATAATATAAAATCATAAAAGAAATGGCAAATTATGTCTGCACCCATGAGATATATTGTAATTATAAATTAATCACTCTTATTTGAAAAATTATAAATACACGTCTCAAAATTTAGGATCTTCTAATAAATATTAATAGATATGTCCGACCGCTTAGAAATGCACTTCGCAAGCTTCACAAAATCCGTCAATCAATTTTGTTATTCCACTAACTTTCATAGAATTTCACATTATACCACCTTAACCACCACCGGACATCACCATTTATAATCCTATACTATCACTATTTTTTTTCAAATTAACTTCATATATATCTTATGTCAAGACCATGCGACTATTATCTCAAAACTCTGCTAGAAATACCAAAAATACAACTAACAATTACGTTCTGCAATAATAAATGACGAATTTTGTTAAGTTGATATATACATTAGGGATATGTAATTTTTAGAACCATAGTCTACTTTGTAATTACAATATATCTTGAGCGGTGTAAACGTAATTTGCCTAAAAAGAAAAAAGAAAAAAGAAAAAGTATATATATAATCTGAGTAGACAAAGGGTACAACCAACTCAAAAGTACTATTATTTCCCATCAATTCAAAGCATACCAGAGAAAAAACATTATTCATTTCTAACATCTTATTATAAGCTACACCAATCTTATTTATCCAAACATTTTAAGAGCTTATTTCTAGAATAAGATATAGATCTAAATGCATCTTATAAGCTTCTAAAAAGTTATAACATGTAAAAATTTATAAAATAGTTTAAATAAGTTTAGCCAAATACCGTCTGAATCACATCAAACAAAATTTCAGTATATTATCAAATAAGCTATATAATATAAATACCCATACATTGAGTGCAACTTGAATTCAAGAACTGTCTATTACACCAAAAACTCCGTATATATACTTATATATATATATATATATATATATTAAACACCATAGTGTATATGCCACAATTTCATTCAATTAAATTACAGAGAAACAAAGAAACAGAAAAGTATTCTCAAGTAGTCACAAACTGTGACTTTTCATGTATAGTACTTTGCAAGCAGCTCTCTACTTGTATCTAACGCAATTCTGAACTTAGCTTCTCAGAAAAACTAGCAAGCACTTATATATACCACAACCTCCTCAATCAGAAAAAATGAAGCATCATCTCTGTTCTTCAATCCCAAATCACAAGTATTGTTTATGTATTCTGGCTCTGTTCTCTTCCCACCACACTCTAGCATGCATCTCCCCGAATTTCTCCCGGCTGAAATTATTTCATGAAAAATTCAAGTTTTAGACATAGAGTTTTCGTTGTTAGAAAAGCTGATATCAGATTCATTTTGAATGTGAACACCCATAATTCAAGAATAATTACAACGCCCTCCCCGATACACAAATATTCTTGCGTTGGTTTCAAAATTACGCATGTCTCGTTTTTACGTACATATTGTTGGGAGAAAGACAATCTTGACAAGTATAGGGGGAATTAGATGCGGACCAAGTTGCTTTCTTAAGATGATTCACAGCCCATAGTCAAAAGTGTGGTGCAGTAAGGTTATGGTCATGTCGTCTATTAGATACAACACCCTAGCTTTTTTGGCTATATCTTCACCAAACTGCACGTATGGTAAAGAAGAAGCTACATATCCAAAAAATTTTAAAAAGGGCTCAATTTTAGTAGTAGTAGGGGAAACAAATGCTTTTTTGTATGTGTGGTGCCGGGCATTGTCCACTTTTACAATGTAAAAAATATAATCATTAGGTAATCAGTTAAATTCAAAAAGGGGGTTACAAAAAACTTAGAAGCTAGTTTCTCATCCTCTTTCCTCCCTCTTGAGTATGAGACTACGAAACTTTTTTGAAAACTCTATGTGGGATAAGTATTTTTCTTAAAATACTCTTAACACTTATCTAGTCGCTATTTACCTCTACACAATTATCCTCTTACACCGGTCGCTACACACAGTTTAATTAGTTCATTCAAATTTTAACAAACTTCCGGACCTGCTCTCATGTAAATAGATGATATTACCCAGGTTATAATTTTTGTTAGCTTTGACTAAATCTCGATGATCAGATGGGAATATATATAATTCTAAAACCAAGTGGGGGTTTATGCCATAAAACATAATCATAGGGACAATCAGGAAAATTCTTGTACGAACTTCTTATACGAACCTAATCGTGGACTCCACATATATATCAAATTGTTCAGATTATACCATACCCTTAATTCATTTGAATATATATATGTGTGTGTGTGTGTGTGTGTGTGTGTACACACACACTAAGATACACAATGCAACACAATTTGATCCATTTGATAAAACTGCGAGACCCAAGATGAAGCTCGTATAAGAATTTTCCCGAGGAACTGACCTGAATCTAACACGTTTGAGTTCTCTTCTACCATCAGGCAGTGCTCTGATGGTAATATAAACACCGGGCTCATCCTGTTCCACCCATTCGGTCTCCAAATCACTGGCATTGCTAATAGATATATCTCCAGATTGATCAGCATCACGGGACGAGCTAGTCCTCATGGATGCATCCATTGACGATGTTTCTGTCTTAGCAGTACCACTGATACTTGAGAGTTTAGGAGTAGAGGCAACACCACAAGAATCGTAATTATAATTAGAGCGATGGTCTAATGAATCTGATGAGGAGTATGCTGTTCCACCCACTAATCCAGTGGGCCTGTGTAGGGTTCGAGGTGGTCTCTCCGGGCCTAGTGGTGGTGTCACAGGGCTGCCTTCAACTGATTCCATCATCTTTGAACTGCATTCATCTTCAGATCTTGGAGTTGAAGGGAGGGGGAAAGCATGCCGATTTAGCCTCTGCACGTTATACAGTTCCATCACCTTTTCACAGTTGTCGCCCCACCACTTTTGAGCTTGCCATTTGTTGAACATTTCTCGGCTAATCAATATATAACAACAATATTTATCAGAACGCTTGATTTGTACAAAGTTAGGCACTGTATAACAATCTACAATTCGGAAAGTTTATATACCCCACTGCTAAAAAATAAGAAAATGACCAGGAAAATCAAGGAAGAAGCTCATGGAGTCGTCTTTAATTCCAACCAAAATGTAGGAGTTTGTTTCTAGTTCAGTCATAAGCATTGCATCACTATAGCAAATTACAGATGGAGGCAAATATATCAGTTTTCCATATTCCCTTGTTGTACGATTTTGGTGAAAGATAATGCAAGAAATCACAAAACGAACATTTTTTTTTTTTACGACATTAGGAAATCAAAATTCATGCAAAGTTTAAGTTCCCCAAGTTTGATTGATGAAATCCCACATGCATCATTCCAAATAATCAAATTGTATCATCTTTAATTATACTTCATGGAACTGTAGTCTATTATGGCAAACCACTAAATTGGACCTACATTTATAAGGGTTGCATGGTATGAGGGGACTGAAAATCAAAGATGGGAGTCCCAACATTACATGTAAAAATAGGATTTCATTTGACTTAGCTTAGAGGACATCCAATTCTCCCACAAAATAATGAGAATGCTAAAATATGCCAGGAAAGTAAGTAAAGGGTAAAATGATTAAAAACTTCTCATGGGGACCGATAATTGATGCTTTATCATATATATATATATATATATATATATATATCAGAAAACTACATGATGGACCATTAGAAAAACTGTTCACACGAAGCGAACCCCGGTAAGAAGCACACAATCATATACTCAACAGAATCAAGATGAAAGTAGGTATTTTAAAATGAATTTATCATTCAATCATTTTCTAACGATTTTGAACTAGAAAAGAAGAAATTAAAACACTGCCGGACTTGTTTCTTGTTTAGATACCAGTTTTCAGATGGGTTTCTTTGCCCTCAACTGTTCACTAAATGACTCCACAATCACATCAACAACAAACAGCTCACGAAACAAGATGACAAATCAAAGAATAAGCGTGATGAAGATTGAAAATGAAGGCAACGGCATTCCCCCGACAAAGCAACAACAATTAGTATAAAGTGTCCCAACAATATGAAAAACAGGCCCACCAAAGGTTTTGATGAGTTTTGCCTTTTTGGACTTTTATAAAGGGGTCCCTAATTCCCTTTTGTCATGGCCTTCCATGATGATGGGAATTATTAGTGTCAAACAAATGTGCTGTTTTTTCCATATGAACACAGGTTTGTGCAAATGTGAAAGATCCAGTTTGCTTCTTGTGCAGCATCTTAAGTTTTCTTTAAATACCATCACCATTAAAGTTCAACGATGCTTTTTGCATGGAGTGTGCAAACATTGATAATACAATTTTTCTTTCTTGTCGAATTTATACCATGAACAATTAGACAAACAATCTGCTTTACAACAATAAAGAATATGCTTGTTTTCAATATAAACAAAGTCTCTAATTTTACAAATACTTGATTTAATTTACAAAAGTATCAGGAAGATTTCTTTTTCTTGTATATGAGTCAAGATGATTCCTCTGATTTTTTTTTTCTTTTTTGAATTTTATCACTACTACAAATACAAATTTTTGACCTTTAAACTTACAGCGTAATTAGTTTGCGCTAAATCCTATAATGACACATGCCCCACAAAAAGTTTTGTTAGAGATGCAACGAGGTAAAATGTTTACCCATGAAAACAATAGTAATAAGAAAGAATTAAGAAAGATGTTTAGTTAAAATCTTGATCATCATCAATGAATCTACCTCAATCAAATGGAGTTTTTTGAGAAATAATAATTCTACATAAAACGAAATATTTATCGTTTCCAAGTAAAAAACTCTACTATTTTTTCACAAAATATGTGCAAGAAAGATAGATAAAAATATTATTGAACTTGAACTCGAACTCGATCTTGATCTTGATTCACAATATATTTTTGATTTATGCTAATTATATTGCCAGTCAAAAAGTAATTTCACCAGACATACTATCTCTTTTCCTATAGGTCCTAAAGCACTCTATACCAATTGATCCTCCATAGTGATTAGAGCCATAGAGCAAGATTAGTCAACACCTAAGAACTCCAAATGATGGTGGTTTAACTATTTGAATTATGCCAAATTATAGACTCTCCACTCGCAATTTAATAGCTCCCTCGTCTTTTTTTAACAAAAAAGAAATAAATAAACAAATATCTATTTTGATTCCACATTAGCATTCAAAAAAGTTAAGATTTTCGTGTATATTTATATTTTACTGAAAAGGATAGATTGAGATTTAATGGTATATCGTTATTATTTTACTATAGGGAAATGTGTGAGAAAAAATATTCTATTTTAGAAGAATAAATCTTTCTTAAAACGTTTCAAAAAATATACACACACACACATATATATATATAAGAGCGATAAATAGTAATTACGTTTAGTTTCTCGAAAGAAATAAATGAACATTAAAAGAAATGTGAGCCTCAATTTACTTTATCTTTCTTCTTGTGAATTTTCGCATAGATATAGTTGCGGAGCGAGGATTTTGGAGTAAATATGTGCGTCTACCAACTACGAATAACGGATAATACAACTAATTAAATCAAAAAAATCGTGTTTTAAAGGAAAATTAAGATTGATTATTCAAAGTTAACTAATGTATATGGAATAAATTTAAAGTTTACGTAACCCCTGAACTATATGTGATTCGGTCTCAGTTATACTTATTCGAGCTAAGTTACCAAATCATGTTATTGGCCTCACATTTATGCATTATATGATACTATACACACACACACTGCAAACTCAAGAAATATAAACAAGCAAAACTGAATTCACTCTTCAAAATTATGCAGAACACAACCATTAATATCAAATCCCCAGTCCCAAAAACGGTTGAAATTACCAAAAACAGTACCTGAATCTGATCCGCTTAAGATCATTGCCCCCACGTGGCAAGGAAACAAAGGTAATTAACACGCCGGGTTCCACCTGAGCCACCCACTCCTTGGGCTCGCTCTCCTCCACGAACACGACCGGGTCAACCCGCCGCCCGCTCACCGACGCCGGCGTCCCCTCCCCGCTCGATATCCCCTTCAGCCTCGCCTCCAGCTCCCTCCTCCCGGCCGTCGAGCTCGAATTCGAGCTCGAGCTCCCCGTCCGCCGGTAAGACCATCGAAACTTGTCCGACTCGCCGCTGTTGTAGCCCCCGTTCCGCCGCTGCTGCGCCGGCGGCTGGTTCGCGCACGGCGCGCAGTGGCGGTACGCCCCCGACGCCTTCAATGCCATATCCTTGATCTAACGAAAATTACCCAAAAACATTTTCAGATTGCCCCAGTGCTAACAAATTTCAAATTCCACACAAATTTAAAAAAAAGAAACTGAACACAAAATTGATAGAAATAGATGATCCGATGATTGAATGGACCTGAGAGGAGAGGGTTTTGATGGCTTGTTGAGTACCGCCATTTGAGTTGGGTTTTTCTTGATCATTGGAGGACGAGTCGTCACTCGGTTGCTTCGAAAGCGCTATGCATGTGAGCATCTTTTGTTTCTGCAAGTGTAATATAGATGCAGATACAAATGTATATATCTCTGTAACAAAATTGTGGAAAAAATTCCCTGAAAAATCAAAATCAAGAAAAACCCAGATCAATTTATGTATAGTTGGGCAACAGTAACCCAAAAAAATTGAGTATAAATTCGAAGAATAAATGAATTTGGGACCTTAGAACCGAATGGAAAATGAAAATTAAGGAAAGAATGAGAGAGGCGTGGTAAGCTTGGCTGGGTGGTGAACTGGTGATCAAGCAATTTTAATGCGCTCCCTTAAATTGCGCTATCACAGAGATTCCTGTTCGAATTAATTATGCAGTACGTAGCATGAGTCAAAACAATGTCTAACAAGTATGAGTATCCTATTCCCCTCTCTCTCTCTCTCTCTCTATATATATATATATAGATAGATAGATAGATAGATATAGATATAGATGTTGCAGAAGATTTGTAGACTTCGAAGAAGAAGGAGACAGGGTGCTTGGTGGAGAAGAAGTTGATAATAAAGAAAAGAGGGTGAATTTTGAAAATTTGTTGCCTTGGGCTTTTGAAGCTAGACTTTTGCTTTTAAGGCCTTTCTTTTATTTTCTTTTTCTTTTTCTTATTTTTTATTTTTTTCTTTTTTAAAATCTTTTTTGGTTTCATTTTCTCCTTTGGATATCCTTTTTAAAATATTTATTTTCGGTGTAAAAATGGGAATAACCATCTAAATTAGTTGTTTTTGCAATTTTGTTTTCTTTATTATCACATTGGATCACGTGAAACTTGTTTTTATAAATAAAAAGCTATGAGCTTTGAACTGAAATATTTTATCTGTTTTAACTTTTATACCATATAAAATGAATTTATCATCTGAAAAAATGAATTATTATAAAGAAGATAAAAATGAATTTACCACATTGGTTCCTTACGTTATAAATTTAGTACAATATTAAGTTTGTGAAAAAAAAATATTTAATTATACATTGATGCAGGTGAATATACTTTTAATTTGATCACTCTCCCTATAAGAAAAACGTTGTTTGTTGACGTAAAATTCCGTCTGAAAATTGTCGGCAAGCTGTCCGAATAGCGATTTCCGACAAAAAAGCAACGACGTAGTGACCTAACCATTTAGTCGCAAAAATCACCGTCGAAAATATTTTCCGACAACTTACTTCTCGGTAAATCATCGGTAAGCTCTTTGCTGTATTGATAAATTTTGAGAAATTTTTGACGAAATATCGACCATAATTTGGTTGAAAATATATTTTAATAATTGAAATTACAAAATTTTCTGTCACTTTTCTGACGAATGGTGTGTGGGCACTATTTTATAAAAATTACTTATATTCAAAAATTTTCGACGGAATGCTGATGACTCATTCTGTCGAAAATTTTCTTGGTATATTTAAATATAACTCCTTCGCCCCAAACGAGACTCGAACCCCGAATCTGCAATATGGCAGCCACACCGACTCCAAAGAGCCGCATCATATGCACACAAGCAAATGCATTTTTGCGAAAGCTAGGGTTCGAGCCTGCATCTCCTACATTGTCAAGGAGGAATGTTACCGTTGAACTATTAGAATACTTTATTGGTCAATTCTTTTCTATTTTACTTATTATATGATTTTCAAAATTATCTAATTTATTAATTTACTTTTATTAATTTATTAATCCTTAGTTTCATTGAATTTACAATTAAACTATCAAATTATCTACTTTAATTTAGTACAATTAATTAATTGAATCAATTCTGTTGAAAACTTATTAGAAAAAACTAAATTAACTTTAATTTTTATAGTGCCATTGCAATAAAAAAAATTATAGCAAAACATGACAATAAATTAGTTAAAAAAATTAAGAGTATCGTTATATAATAATAATAATAATAATAATAATAATAATAATGATAAATTCTATATATTTTCCCAGTTTAATTGTGTTAATTGATATTTCTCCAAATTTAATTGAATTAATAGAATATTTTTTCCAATTTAACTGAGTCAATTATAAGTTTTCTTTAATTATGTGTGTGTGTGTAAACACAACTCTTATATATGTTCCTCAATTAAATATCAATAATTGTTAAAATAATTAATTACTATATATTAATCTCTATATATGTTTATGCGCAATATATGTTTATATATGTTCTTATCTATTTTTTTATTGTAAGTAAAGAATAATTTTAATTTTTCTATGAATTTTTATGTTGAAAAATAAAATAATAATAATAATAATCAAATTAAAAAAATCAAAGTTCCGACGAAAGTTTCGTCAAAAAGGCATTGCAAACAAGATAAAGAGGTTTCGACAAATATAATCGTTTGTATTTCGTCGAAAAAGAACAAAATTAAAACAAATAAAAATTGTAATAATATTTTCGACGGTAATATAGTCAAAAATCTATCACAAAGTTTAAGAAAAATATATATAAAATATCAACATATTTTCGACGAAAAATAATCATCAGTAATTAGTCGATAAACAAAAAAAATATGAAAAATAAATTTTCGATGATTTTTTTCGTCGAAAAGGAGACAAAAAATGTTGAAAAAAAATAAATAGAAAAAAATTAATTTTCGACGGTTACGTTTCGTCAAAAGATTGTCTAAAACTAGTGCGCTCTTGTTCCCACCTTGGCCTGTATGTTTGCTGACAGATTTTGGACGAAATATATATTGGAAACCTTTTCATCGAGTTTGTCGCTAATGCGACGCTGGACTATCGATAAGTGGTTTCTAAAATTGAACATTTTCTGATGAAATATTTCGTCGGTAATTCCATCGGCAAATAGTGTTTTTCTTGTAGTGATCTTATTTTTTTTTTTCCTAATATATTTAATTCGATTATATCAATAACTCATGTATTATAAATTAAATTACTACAAATCGCAATCCAATGTACAAATCAAACTATTTTATTACAAAGACATAAGGATGCTACCATCGAATTTGAACATAAATGCCATACATTTAGTGAAAAATCGAATCCAATACTTCAGCATCTTAGGAAATCAATTTCACCACCTGAATGGAACCCCATCTATAATTTGACCATTCTTCCTAACGATAAAAAAAAAAAAAGTTGTTTATATAACTTATATATATATATATATATATATATATATAAAAGAATTGTTTATCTCCATCAATCACCTGAATTTAATAGATAAGAGTAAGACTTCTTATTAGTAGTAATTAATTAATGAGAGGACAAAATACGGATGCTCAGAGTTGATGAAGTGGGCAAAACATTACTTGTATTTAAAGTTGAGGATATTAAAGAACGTTAACTGTCGTTTATGAAACTGTATCAAAAGTGCGTATCATTTTTAAAACATATAAGTTGGTTTTTCTTTTTCTTTTTTCTTTATTTTCCCAGGCCCTTTTTTGTCCTGAAAAATAAAATTTATTCTTTTTTAAAAAAATATATAAGTACTGCTATATTATTTGTATTATTGATAAAACTATCTAAAGAGAGACTGCTTTGGTATTAACGAATTCATTCTCTCTTTTTTTTTTTTTTAACCAAAATGAGTTCTAATATGTAGTTTGACATCCACATGTTAATTTTTTTTCGATTACAATCAACTCGGGACACCCTATAGATGTCAACCGGAAGGACCCCCACACACGCACACACTCACTCAAGGGAAAAGGGGGAGAGGACAAGAGGATTCGAACTCAGAACCTCACTGGTACTGATGTGAACCCCCACCACTGGGCTACAACCCCAGTGGCCACATGTTAATAATCCTATGTAAACAACCCCCTCCCCCGAAACAAAAAGAATCCTCCAGAAATAAAAATAAATAATAATAATAAAATTATAAATCAATAACTAAATAAATAAATTCATCACTGATACGGTCTAAAAGTGGAAATGGTATATTAAGGGTGTGAGACCGAAAAAGCGGGTTCTCTTACAGAAAAATACAAATATGAGATAGTTGGAATTAATTCCTACTAAGCCTCTTCAACACTTAATCAAGCGGGCTCAAGGAGAAAACAAGAGAATATCGGGGATATTATCGGTAGGGGTGGGCGTGGGTCAGGTACTCGATATAATTACCCGAATTTAATTCGAAAATTTTTCAAGTACCCGAAACCTAATTTTTTTTTCAGTGAACATTTTATTTTGATAAAATAATTTTTTTCACAATTAATATATACAATAAATTAAATCTAGGTTTATAGTTCTTGTGGACTCTCAAATATGCAGAAATAGAATGATAATTTTTATATAATTATTTGAAATATTAATATATTTTTTAATTGAGAAACTATGGAAGAAAAGTAAGTAGTACCAATTTGCTACTATTAATGTAAATGAAATAAAACATGCATGGCATATTGTAGAACAATTTTAGAAATATTAATTGTATGTCGTATTTAGAAAAAAAAAAATAGCAGCGATCAAATAACACCTCTACATTTAATTGCTAGCGTTTTATCTTAATTAGACAATTAATCACTTTAGCTCCACATAAGTTGATATAATATTCATGACTAGATAAAATAATATGGTGTTATTGAATATCTCAATTATTTAGACAAAATTAAAATAAAATATTTTTATCATTCTATATAATACATATATGAGTATATACTCCATTAATTTAATAAAATTTTAATTAAATTGCATCAGTCAAATTGGGTCGGGCATCGGGTAACCCGACCCGAACGCCCACCCCTAATTATCGAATTGACGAGGAAGTGAATGTATTTGTCAACCCCCATGGAATAAAACATATATTTATAAGGGAGAGCATTATATTGGTGATGTGTAAGAATTTGATAATTGGTTGGGCCCATGTCTTAGACCATGTGGTTGAAATAGCATTCTAGGTGACACCCGATCAATAAATATGCATATTTTATACATTTAATGCAAGATACATTCCGCATAAAAATCAATAATTACAATGCATGACCTGATATCTCTCTAGTAAGTTGCCACCATAGTAGAAGGTACACGTACATGTGATCTTCATTAATGAGACTTTAACCTTTAATCAAGCGTAAAGGAATTCTTCATGTTCAAGTTTTAAGAGATAAGATAACAAGTGATGGAGAGGGTTCAATCGACAGTGGTGTCTTCTGGAGGACAATTTTCGAAAAAACATAATTATAATGGGATGCTCTTATCGGACTCATCTCGAGAAGACTCCTCAATAGCAGGAGGCGCCAATTTCACCTTGTTCCCGAGGCCAATAAGTTGTGTGGCCGGGACAACTCTAGATGTATGACATTTTATGAGGATTCGACCTCTGATTTTCGATTTTCGACATTTAAATTAGAGTTGTTAGCTTATCTAATGTTGGATTTCACATCAACCACTTTATTGAATATTATAATATAATCCCATTAACCCTCAATGACATGTGAAAAAAATAAAGTAAAATAAACATTTATCCTTTTCAATTTTACAATCTAAAATCTTTACCAGCTGAAAACATATTCATTTTGAAAGGGAGAAAGGGAGACACACAAGTAAGTACCTTTACGAAGTATGAGATATATTGCTGAGGCTTGAGACAAGATAGCTACGCGTTTGGCTAATTGAAGAGAACTGTATGGATAGTATTATCGCGATTCATGGAGTATTTAAGCTTTATGGATTATTTAAGTGGTCTCATTGAGCAGATATTTGTGCTTCATTGTCATAATTCATAAATACATTCTAAATGTTGACTTAGCATTTTTCAAATGTATGATTCAAATAATTAATATTGGAGTTTATTTTTCAAAATTTTGATCTTAATCGATATTTGGTGTGTATTTTTGTTAATTATCTCATTATTCTGGAAAATCGTTGTTTATAATATACTTGAAAATTTGACACTTATGTGTTTAAATTTAAATAGCATAAAATTCAAGTTTTATTAAACTTTTATATGAAAATATATTTTAGCTATTTTTAATGCGGTCATAAATTATTATAAATGAAAATTTTAATTTTAAATTAAAGTAAATTTTATGATTAAATAAATAAACAAAGATAAAAAAAAGTAATCTAAGATATTAAAAAGAGGAATATGAGAGAAGAGAAAGAAGAAGAAAAAAATAATAATAAATATTATTGATGAGAGAGAGAGAGAGAGAGAGAGAGAGAGAGAGAGAGAGAGAGGACGAGGGACTAGAGCGGAAAAAATTCGAAACGACAGAAATAATAGATAGGAAATGCTTTGTATAATAGTATAAATAATTGATATAGTAATAAGAAGAAAGACTCCCATCGATCACAAATTAGGATAATTTTGAGGTTGGTGATTATAATGCCGGACCATTTTCCCTCTTGCCGGAGCAAATTTATACAAATTAGAAAGACAGTTTTATCCTTTTAAAAATTTGAAAACCTTATATGAAAACACCAATGATAATGATGATGATGATACTGGGCCACTATTATTTGACGACAACGATAATAGTCATTGGTCAATACACTAATGATAATCATCTTAGCAGTTATGTAATGAACAAATATTATTATTAATCAGTTTTTCTTCTTTATTTTGGTATATGAAAAATATGTTCAATTATAGTAAATCTCGAAAAAATAATCTTAAAATTTTGAAATCAAACTTCAAGCTTAATGTTCCAAAAACACATGTGAAAGAGGAATTCCGATTTTTTTTCTTCTCTACACAATCGTGAAGTATATTCTACTACACTTATTAATACATGTTATGAGTATTAGTGGGTAGTTGAGATATAAAAAGAGAAAAACTTACAATTTAAAAAAAAAATCAATTTTCTCTTAACTTCTTTATTTATCCGTCCATCGATACATGTGCCTTGTATTGGCGAATCTAGTGAAAAAAATTCTACACGATTGTGTTGTAGATTT
>CM047885.1:4671331-4739793 GCA_026212405.1 Petrea volubilis | reverse complement strand
TGTCTCCACGAATATAATAATCCCTTTATCTTATCTCATGCTAGTAATATTCATTTGTAATTAAAGATTGTGACGTTTATACTAATTAAGTCCAACAATCCTTTTCCTTACGTTGAAATAATCATGACTAATCACAATTATTCTTAAACCTTCGCAGTTTAGGTGCTAGCTAGGTTATGACTTACGAATCTTTCTAGGTTATTGACAAATCATATAATTTGCTTGGAGCGAATGTGATTCGATTAATTAAAAAATGATAAGTACTTATACACGATAAGATTGCACCACTTTAGCGATGAACAAATACATTATGAATTTAATATTTGTGACGAATTTCATTTACATGAATATAACAACTTCGTTAGTAAATATCTTGTCATTAATTATTTTATTGTGCTAATTATTTTGAATTCTGTTATTAATCAATCACAGAGATATTAAATCCGAGACGGAATCTCTCCATCATAATATTTTTTCATTAGTAAATGGGTGTTCTCGTATAGTGATCGTGGACTCTCATTCGACTTAATTAATGCTTATTCGAGCTCAATTTGATTGACAACGATTAAATTAACTTGAAATTACACCCGCAGTTAATATTAAGCAATATGTTGGAAAATACACTTAGGATTTTTTTTCTGTTCTTCCTTAAAGCATTGATGTTATTTTCAGTTTGGTTGGATACGGCACATGAATGGAAATGAAAGAGTCCTCTATGCGCATGAAATGGACTCTGGTTCTATCAAAATAATATAGATATTAATTATTAAGTATCTGTCGTCTACTGACGATTACTTAAGCGAAGCAACTTTTATACACACACACACTTGTAGGATCGTATTAGTGGTGGCAAAATGGGCTTAAATTCATGGGTTCAACCCAATTCAATTAGTTTTGGGTTGGGTTGGGTTTAAAAAATTTATAATGGGTTGGGTTGAGTTTGGTTCCAATTGGGTTAAGATGATTTTGGGTTTATATTAGGTTTAAAATGGGTTAAATGAGTTTGGAATGTGTGGATTTATAATTTGTAATTACTTTCATTATCATTACTCACACACACACACACACACTGCACACACATTTTCACACACACACACACAGTGTGTGAAACACACAGTTTCACACACACACGCACTGCACACACACACACAGTGTGTGAAACTGTGTGTGCAGTGCGTGTGTGTGTGTTACACAGTTTCACACACACACACGCACTGCACACACAGTTTCACACACTGTGTGTGCAGTGTGTGTGTGTGTGTGTGAAACTGTGTGTTTCACACACTGTGTGTGTGTGTGAAACTGTGTGTGTGTGTGTGCAGTGTGAAACTCTGTGTGTGTGTGTGTGTGTGTGCAGTGTGAAACTTTGTGTGTGTGTGTGTGTGAAACTGTGTGTGTGTGCAGTGTGAAACTGTGTGTGTGTGTGAAACTTTTTGGTTTTTTAACTTATCAAATAATGAAATAAAAATTTGAATTGATGCTAGGAATCGATATAAATTGATGGCTAAATTTTTTTACATTTTTCAAAGTAGTAGCAATAATAATAATAATAATAATAATAATAATAATAAAGTAAATAATGATAGATACAATCTTCGAACTATAATAAATACATATTTTTTCGTTTTGAAATTTGGATCCATTTGGGTTCAACCCAACCCATCTTGAACCCATATACTTGAACCCATTTTGTACCCAATCTATTTCAAACCCAATCCATATGAACCCAACCCAAACCCAATCCAACCCGCCCATTTGCCACCCCTAGACCCTATAATTTGCCCTAACGGCCTCATATTTTGAATTAAAGGTGGAAATAGCCTAACACACAGCCGGAAAACAAGTGTCGTATATCAACTAAACTAAGCGGGGAAAATAAAATAATTATGAATTATTCGTCGTCTCCTATATATAGAGATAGAGTTAGAAATTTTTATTTAAGAGCGGGAAGAGGATTGCAAAGTGAATTTTTTTAAAAAATATATGTAAATATTAATTCAATATAAATGAGTGAAGATGGGATCAATCGTACCCTCTAGCCCCCGCCTATAGATTCCATCATTTCTCAAATATGAAATAAATAAACTAAATATAAATCAAACTAAGACTAAATTTTCTCATTTATCACTGACATCGGTTATAAAAAATATTAAGATTAGTTAACAAACAAAATCCTATTAACTTATGATTCACAAGAGCCTTAGGCATTGGGAGAGTCAGAGCTAGAGATTGGCGGGTGTGGTCGCCCCACCTCAAATTTAAACCGTGTTAAATTGACACACTCATTTTTTTTTTTTTTTTTTATAGTCCACACACTACACCAACAAATTGGCTCTCAAATTAGCTTTAGATCCAAAACTTGGATTGCAACATCCTTTTTCATTGCTATAGACAAACTTACGGTAATGTAGCAATTCTCCACGTACATGACCATATGCGGATGTACTTTTCACCATGGTGATTGGAAATTCTAGCGAAAAAAAGGAACTCGAGAAGCAACCCTGGACCAACTTTTAACGTTATCTCGTGACTCGTCTCTTAGTAAATGTACAGCTCGTTTGGGTGGACTCCGTTCAGGATATAAGCACTTATTTTTTTGCAAAAAAACAGTATTTTAGTGTAAAAAAAAAAAATCCATTTGATTAGACTTTTTCCGAACGCGCAATTTTTCAATTACTTTTATGGCATCCAAACATTGAACTATTTAGCTTAAAAAAAGTCTAATATAAAAATCACGACTAACAAACACTTTTTTTAAACCTATCCAAACGGGCTCATATTCAAGTTCATTTAAATACATTTAAGTACTCTTTAACTATTTTTTTTTTCAGAGTTAAAATAAACAGTTTCATGATAATATTGAAGTTCATAAACCGTTTAATTTGAATAAAATGAATAACGACTTTAAAACCTTCTAAAATTTCATGATAATGTATTTTTATTCTTGCAAAATATGTTAATAAAATTAATTAACCAATTACTTTTCTGTTCATGTATACTAAAAACGTGTTAAGGCCCAACAAAGCCAAATACAACTGGACTTGGTTTCTTGAATTCGGTGTTGCTGATAAATGACGACGATTGACTCCGGCCTCACTGAGTTCACAAGCCCACTTCAAGCCCAGCAGTCGCAGTTATATTCATAGCCCAAAACCCTAATCTCAATCCAGGTATTGCGTTTCGCAGAGAACAGTAAACTCCAGATCTCCGCTCCGATCCCGATCACGACGTGCTAACCCGAAAATGGCGACTCAGATGAGCAAAAAGAGAAAGGTCCTTATTTCTGATCAAATATGAAATGTTATTCATCTTTTGATCGCAAGAGTTTTGGTGACTGATATGTTTGGTGGATTGAAATGTGGTCCAGTTTGTGGCTGATGGAGTGTTCTATGCGGAGTTGAACGAGTTGCTGACCCGTGAACTGGCGGAGGACGGATATTCCGGCGTTGAGGTCAGGGTTACTCCCATGAGGACCGAGATCATCATCCGCGCAACGCGCACTCAGAACGTTCTTGGTGATTCTTCAATTCTATTTTTTTTTTCTTTCCGTTGCTATTTTGGATTGGTTTGTGTAAATTTTTACCTTTTTACGAGTTTAGGTTTTGTTTGTAATTTTGCAACTTGGTCGATTAGTTTGATAGAATGCATTATCTATACGTTGATTTTCTGTTTATTGCATGATAATCAATTGTTTTATTTGTTTTTTCTTTTCATGTTTGTGAGTTTGATTGGATTTGGTTGGTGTGGTTACAATAGGTGAGAAGGGGAGGAGGATTAGAGAGCTGACTTCTGTGGTGCAGAAGAGGTTAAAGTTCCCAGAGAACAGTGTGGAGCTGTATGCTGAGAAAGTTAACAACAGGGGTCTTTGCGCCATTGCCCAGGCGGAGTCCCTTAGATACAAACTCCTTGGTGGCCTTGCTGTCAGAAGGTGATGAATTTACTTGTCATTCTTGTTTGATTATTTCTTGCGGAGTATAATCAGAAATTTATGCGACATCCTTTGTTTAGCATGCCATTGACTATTTTCCGGGTTACTGTTTCTGTTGTTGTGAAATGCTTTTGATACTATCTGAACAAATGATAACGTATACTGCAAACGTTGTGGAGAGCTTTCTTGTGAAATTCCTATGATCCAACTTGTATTGTCATCCACAAAGCAATATTGGTGCTTCTATACCAATATGTGTGTCGGATGATGACAAGAATAACTCTCTTCCTCCGCGACATTATCCTCATGAAGTGTAATGATTTTCATGAGTGTTCTAGAATAATGACACATGCACAAGTATGGATTGTTACTCTCATCATCTTGTCCTGTAGTTTTAGAATGTATTTACTGTTGCTCATTATCTTGTTCTGTATTTTGAGAATGTATTTACTGTTGAAGAATTCTTGAAGGATATTGAAACTGTTCTAATTTTCTATTTCTACAGTGTTTTTATTATCAATGGGCTTTACATGTGATTAGTTAGTACTGAGAACTTAACTGCAATTTGGAGGTAGGCATCTGTTTTCAAATAGGAATGGTTCCTGATATTATATGGTTCTTGTGTTCCCTCAGGGCGTGCTATGGCGTTCTGAGGTTTGTTATGGAGAGTGGAGCCAAGGGATGTGAGGTATGCTACTGAATGGATGTTTGCAGAGCCTGATGCTTTGGATTTCCATATTATGGTGCAATCTCCAATTAATGGATTCGGTGTGGGTCACAGGTTATTGTTAGTGGGAAACTGAGAGCTCAACGTGCCAAGTCTATGAAGTTCAAGGATGGGTATATGATTTCTTCAGGTCAGCCCGTGAAGGAATACATCGACTCGGCTGTCAGACATGTTCTACTCAGACAGGTTTGTTCCCTTTTTATCCGTGGTGTTTTTATTGATTAATGCCATTGTTGGCCGCTTGGATACTATATGCCAACTTTCCTTTGCGTTCAATCTAAACCCGTTGTTAACTTGTAATCGGTGTTTGCTTCTTAGGGAGTACTCGGCATCAAGGTTAAAATCATGCTTGACTGGGATCCCAAAGGAAAGCAGGGGCCAAAAACTCCCCTTCCGGACCTCGTCACAATTCATCCACCAAAGGAAGAAGAATTCATTAGACCAACTCTGCTGCCAACTGAAGTTGAGGAGCAAGCGTAGAGCATCCGCAGTTGAGCGCTTTAGTAGATTAGGAGTTTCTTCTAGTTTTCTTGAGAGCATTGCTAATCTTTTGACGAATGAGAACTGAAGAGACATTTCTTTGACCAATTCTTTTTTGATCTATAACATCAAACTTTGTCCCCTTTTTTGGTTTTCAAAATGTTTTTTTTTTAATTTTCTTCAATTTCATTCTTCATTCCACTATTAGGTGGAAATTTCTCATAAAAAGAAAAGTTGACCGAAATCCCATTGGACAAACTTTTTATCCACACTTATTAATTTAAAATGATCTTCCGCTTCTGACAAAATTTGTAATTTGATTTTTCATTGAACAAACTAGCATTCGAGCATTAACAGTCAAGTACGCTTGCATGCCCACACTCAGATATTTTACGATGGTGTTCAATTTTATTTTCAATATATAGAACATTAAACACTCAATAAGATTAAGCATTATTTTGCTTTAAAATAAACGTGACGTTGATGGCATTATTTAACTCAACATGATTTTGCATATAAATGTTAAATTGGTACTCAACCAATGAAAACCATAAGTTTTTGGCCAAATTACATAAAATCCCCTTGAGGTTTTGTGAATTTGTTAAAAATTTTCATGATTTAAAATTAGGTGGAAAACACCCCGGTGTTATATTTGAAGGGACTATTTGATTCCAATAGTTTCAGTTTCACTAGATACTACTTTTTCGTAGTTTTGAACTATTTAAAATGTCCCACTCACACACATTTATTGCCACATTTTATGCTCTTGAAATTTTGAATTAAGTTATATGATTTCTACGTACTATGTTTCTATATATATATATATATATATATATTTCAATAAAAAAAATAAAAAACCTTCAATTTCTTATTAATGATTTTTAAATAATATTTTTAAAAATGCTAGATTTGATATGAGATATTAATTTTTTTTGCAACCACTATGCCAATTTCAATTTTCTTTAATGAATTTGTTATTTTATTATTCTTATTTATTTGTCATATTAATTTACTAATTTTAATTTTATTTGTTAATTAATTAAATAAATTCAAATAATTAGAAGTTCTCTTACTAAAACACATATTATACCCATATAGTACCCGTACATATGAATAATTAAAAAATATTTTAATTTTTCATACATATTCTGGACTCAACGAATAATACTTGTACTTTTAATATAACATATTTAATACTTGATGAAATAATACTTCATTTGATGAAAATTTATAATATTCATTTTCAAATTTATAATGTATAAAAAAATATTTATTGGTGTAATATATTAAAATTTATTATAATTATTAATTGAGTACCATATAAAAAACAAGTTTGTAATACTTCATAAAAATATTAATTATTATATAAATAATTAAATAAAACTTATATGATGATTATAAATTAAATAATTTAATTATTAGTTTTTAAATAATCTTTTTGTTATGTAAATTACATAATAACGTAATTTATGTGAACATAATATTAAAATAAGCTGTATTTTTACTCTCGAATATTTTAATAAATCGTATAATAGTTGTTTGCCTATTATTGAGCCAATTTTTTACCTTAATTTTTGAAAAATATTTATAATATGTTCACCTACATGTTGAAAGTCAAATATTACTTGTCCGGTATTTAACTAACTAAGATTATTGGTGATAGGTGATTATTAATTACGAACGACTATATATATATATATATTAAATTATGAGAACAAATTTTATTAACTTTTGTATTTTTTAAATTTATTTATTTTATTATTTTTTGATTTTTTTTATTACTATAAAAATACCTGAAAATGTCAAAATTACAAATAAAATTGTATTGGGGTTTCTTTTGATTCATTTAAATTTTTTGGGATATCATAAAAAATATTCATTTGATATTTTTTGAGAAATTCTTTTATAACATTTATTCATTTAATTATTTTTAGAAAATTAGGAAAAATATTAATTAGATATTTTGTGAGGAGTTTTGTTTTTAATTATAACATCATGTTGTTAAGTTGTTGTGAGGAAAAAAATTCTTTTTTGTGATGAAAATTATATTTTCTCACATTAGTCATCATTATTGTGAGGAAACTTCAATTTGTTTTAAAAAACACAATTTAATGTGATGAAATTATAATTCGTCACATTATGGTATGTTTATGTGACAAAATCAAATTTCCTCACAAATATTTTGTCACAAAAAATACATGTTTTTGTAGTGTCCACCCACAGGAGTGGTCAAGGTAATCCTCGATGGAGCTCTATTTCAAGCCACTGGCGAGGTTGGGACAGGAGTAGTATCTAGCAATCATGGAGGTGAATGCCTAAGCTGGGCCACTGATCGAAAACAAGGTAGATGCTGATCTTGCTGAGACCATGGAAGCTTGGGAAGCCGTGAAGTTGGCAGTGAAGAGGGGGTGGACTAGCTGCTATTTTGAAGGTGATAGTGTGAATGTTATCTCCAAAATGAAAGCATATCTGGAAGATTTATCTGTTACGGGGAACATACTAGAAAATATCAAAGGCACACTTATACATTTCACTAATGTTAAGTTCATTCATGTTGGTCGTCTTGGCAATAAAATGGCGCAGGCACTCGCTAGGAACGTAATCTCTTTCATGGAAGGGACCACGAATATTCCTGCATTTGCATCTACTTTCGTACTTGAAGACATTTTGATCTGATTGTTGAGGTTAATAAATTTTATTCCTTCTGTCAAATAAATAAATAAATAAAAACCCACCCTACCACCTACCTCCCATGCCCCTCCCCCGACCCACCCCACAAAAAAAAAAAAGAAAAAAAAAAAAAAGGAAAACAGTAAAAGAAATTCGCTTCACTCAATAAAAGACTAAACAAACAAACAAAACAAAAGGGATTTTTAACAGTACATGGATGTGTTCAAAGATTTATGCTCTTTTAAAGTACATATTTTAGTTATTTTGAAAAAGTCAGTAATTATAGTAATTCAGAATATTTTAAATAGAAGTAGCTGCAAATTTATAAAAGAAAAGAAAACTAGAAACTACTAAAGATTTAGCATTTAGCTTCTTTCATTTTCTTCTTTTCTTTTTTCCCCATAAAAAATAAGCAATAAAAATAAGAATTTCAAAGCCTCTCCAACTATAGAAAGAAATATATATATGAAGTATTTGTTTTTCAATATTTGAAAATATTATAAGGTGTAATTATTACAATAGGATACGATGTTTTGGAAGACAACCGTAATGAATAAGCAAATGTCATATTGTTAAATTATAATCCAAGAATTTTCAGATATACATCTATATTGCTAATATACAAGAATTTTATGCACTTTTCTATATAATATAATTTTCACAATATTTACATAATTTTAGAATAAATAATATATATTTTTTAGGCGAGAATGGTATAAAAATAACTCCAAACAATGTAATTTTATTGTATGATTAATTGATATATCTATTGAAAAATGGAAGATATATTAATTTTTTTAATTTATATGTTTTATTTTATTTTGAGTAATATTATTTTTTATGATTTTCGTGCATAGCACGAGTTTTAAGCTAGTAATTTTAAATATTAGAAATGAAAATATTCTTTTCAAATATAATTGGTGTATAGTACGGGCACCGTGATAGTTTCTCCATAGACAAAAGAAGTTTACTAATTATGTAAAATCTTGAAAACAGAGACGGAAGTCAGTAACCGTCGCGCAGAAAGTGTGGATCGTGGAAATGGTTAATTTGGCTCTCTCTCGGGAAAAAAAAGGGGGGGTAATGAAAGTAAGAAACAAATAAAATGGCTTCCTTTTACGGAAAAAAAATACACGATTTAGAGGGTGTTTGGCTAAACTTATTTAAAACATCTTATAAGCTCCTACATCTTATAAGATATTTTAAGAGCTTATAAGATATTGGATCTTATTTTAAAAATAAATTATTAAAGTGTTTGGATAAATAAGAAGGGGTATAACTTATAAGATGTTAGTAATGACAATATTGTAATTAATTTGGTTGAAAATAAATGAGTTTGGTAGATCTTAAAAAATAAGTTGCCACCTCCTTACTTTTTTAAAAAGAGCTTATAAGTTCTTAAACATCTTATTTGAGGAGCTTATAAGCTCCTCCTCCAAAATTTTTGCCAAACACTTTGCACCATCTTATAAGCTCTCAAACATCTTATAAGATATTTTGAGGAGCTTATAAGCTTAGCCAAACACCCTCTTAATGCAATTTAGTTGTGGTATATTATGGTTCAATCCCGGCCAATGATTTCTACCGTTGCTTTACGAGCATACCCATTAATAAATTCCAAAATATTAGTTAAAATGTATTAAACCCCTTGATTTGGCAGATGATTTACGTAATATTTACATATAGGATCGCATCCATTGAATGGATATATATACATATGCCCTTCAATCTCAGCGTACAACACAATAATCCAGTTAGAAAGGTTTCTTGAAACACCAGCCAAATTCACACAATGTTTACTCCAAAAAGAGTTATCAGTTTGTTTTTTGTGATTCTCTACTTTGTGGTATCCGAAACCAAGGATGAGGGGTACAAACAACCACCAAATTGTGCCCGTCTCGAATGCCCATCGTACACTGTGGCTCACAGTGAGAAAGAATTCGAAATCAGGACTTCCGACGAAGCTCTGTGGGTGTCCAGTCCCGAGATCTCGGATAAATCTTACAGAGATGGTTCCAATGAAGGTTTTCTAATGTACTCATCCTTTAATCTCCCTTTCAATCTCATCATGCGACGTACATAACATATTATGGAAAACCGAAGCGAAAATCTCATGTTTCTTTCCACTATTCAATTTTAATGCTGTTGTTTGTGTTTCTTTTAGTGACTTGATGGCAAAATGCACATGGCTGTTGAGTTCTGAACTCATGAGTTGACGGCCACGTCCCACGTGCAGACACGTCAATTTTGCTGTTAATTCATTAACAGAAAAAGTGAAGAAGGGTGAACATTGCTGGATACATCATACATCAAAGAAATCCATAAAATGGTGTGACTAAAATTGAAGTGGGGCTAACATTTAGAGAGGAATCCAAAATGCAAGTGATGGTTAACTTCTGAACTCAAGAGTTCACGGTCATTTGTACGGCACGTGAGCTTTGCTGTTAAATCACTATTAGAGAAATTAAAAGATGAGAAATCAATGAGCATTGTGACAAAAATCGAATAGAGTCTAACATATAGAACCAAAAAAAAAAAAAAATGACATTATCCTAAAAATCCTGACTAGAGTTGCTCCTTTTCAACTATTGAGGTCTCATATTTTTTCTTGTTTGTTCTCCATGGCAGCCTGTTCAACTACATCCACGGCAACAACAAACAACACGTGAAGATCAACATGACAGCTCCCGTTCTAGTCGACCAGAAAAACTCAAACTACACTGTGTACTTCTACGTGCCGGAAAAGTACCAAAACGGCAACATACCTCCACCCAACAAAACGGATGAAGTGAAGCTGGTTAAGTTGCCGAAACACAAGTACCCAGCTGTTAGGAGGTTTGGTGGATTTCTTGGCAACAACAACACCCCGAGAGAGGTTGGTGCCCTCAAGAAAAGCCTGCAGGGCACCCCTTACGAACGTGCGGTGGCGCTTGGTGTTGTCACCATTGCCGGTTACAATTCCCCGTTTGAGTTAATAGGTCGTATTAATGAAGTTTTTCTGTGGTTTGATTGATTTGGTATGAGGGATAGATAGAGCCATAGAGGGATTACTATGTTTGATTCATGTTTAATTCCATGTTTGTGTTGGCAAAATTAGATCCTTTTCTGTGGTACAATGGCCAAATTGTGATTTGTGGCTACATTGCTTTTTGAGAATTACATAAATGTTTGAAAATTAAAGGTCAAATTCCTTTTTTTTTTTTTACACTCATGCACACTAAAATTTTTCTGTTTGAGCCCAACACATTTTTCAATTCGGATTCTCTATTACATAACCGTGTTACATCTTCTATTATACTAATCAATACACGCTACGTGTATTGATAAGCGGTTGAGACATTTTTCTATTTCCTTATCTCAACCGCTCACCAATACACGTAGCATATATTGATGAGTGTAATAGAAAATATAACACGAGTATGCAATAGAAGATCCAAATGACTCATTTTTGGTGTTAAGTTCAAGGTTACTATTTAGCGAAAAAATAATATCAAGTAAACTCTCCATAGAAGTAATGCTGCGAAACTTCTTATGCATAATTTTTAAAAGCATGACAAATTTATTTGACCCTCATTTATTTCATAGTGTCTTTTGGTCCATTTCGAGAACAATAATACAAAAGAATATTTATGACTGAATATACATAATAATAGCACCGTTAAGGCCGGTTCGAATCTTTAAATTGTGAATGAAATAACTAAATTTGAAGGATTATTCTCATAATGTGCCTTTGCAATATCAAATCCAAATTAGTTGGCCAGTAAATCAAAATTGGATGATTAAGACAAAAATAAAATAAAATTACATAATAGTATCTTTTACTCTATTGCTAATTGAATTTGTAAGATATCAACAATTTTTATTTATCATTAAATAATTTAAATGTGATAATAATTAATACTTTATTGTTGTAAATATTTATATTAGTGACACGTTTTTACTTTTATAACGACAATTAGTGAAAAAAAGAATTAATGCCACACTAGATTTGTGACACAATTTTTCTCATTGCTAAGCGGTCATCAAAAGAGTATCGCTAATTATCCATCCTCACACTTAACTATGATTATTGTCACTATTCATATTGTAAACATCATTTTTAGGACAAAATAATAATTGTTAAATGTATATAATTTATTTCATATTATTTTGTCACCAATTTGCTTAAATAGAATATAAATTGCATTTAACCCTTTTATTTTGAGAAATTTATTGAAACAATATTTAAATGTGACAGAAACATAAATTTGACAATGTATAGAAATATTTGATAATAATATAAGAAAGGGGAAAACACATTACTAGAAGCAAGGGCAATATACCAACACAATTCTTCTTAGCTCCGCTTGACTGGATCGAAATTAGCGACGCCGACGACTGCGCCGCCGATGGCCGCGAGAACAACGCCGCCAGCGACAATGCTCAGCAAGAAGTTCTTCAGAGACGGCGACACGCCTTCGGCTGCCTCCGCCACGTCGGGGACCATCATCGAAGCCGTCAGCGCGGCGGCCGTCAGCCCCGTTACCGCCTTCTCCTTCAACGAAGCCCTCACTTCAAATTTCGACGACACGGCGGCAGTGGCGGCGGCGGCGGCGGCCTTGGATGGCCTGACCGGCAGTGGGTTGAGGAAAGCATCGGCGCTCGGTGGCTGTCTCCTTTGGGCAGGGCGCGCGGGTGGCGTCGCCATTGATACGGCGGAGGTGGCGGCCATTGTTGCGATGATTTCTGGAATTTGGGTGATTTGCAGGCGAGAGATGTTGAATGGAGGTCTTGTTTATTGATATTATTTTTTGTATTGGAGATCAAGATTTGGATGGTGAGATTTGAGGTGGAAAATAGAGCGTATCTCACAGGTTGTCCCTCGTGGCAGCTTCTCGTCTTGGTACTGGAAGATAAGGTTATCTTTCTTTTTTTGTTTTTATGATAATACGCACCTGCACGATTTATGCATGTACGCTATCAAGATTTGAACCCCATGAATACTCTTCTTGCTTTTACAATTCGCATATGTATTCATCAGGTCAAATATTCGTAAACTGATGTCATTATCTCGTTACCATTGCTACTAATTTTTTTCTTTCTTTTTTTTATTTTTCTTTTTCTTTTTCTTTTTTCAAATATTACAGCCCAAAATCACAATATGATATTTATTTGGAGTTTAGTGATCTATTTTTTTCCTTCATTTTTTTTATTTGGAATAAGTTGGAGTTTTGGTGTTTACTTATGTAATTTTTGGCAATATGAAGTTGTAGCAAATAAATCCCACATAGGAGATCAATCAAGATGAATAAATTCGTGTGACAGATATTCTTGATTGTAGTTGAGATTTATAATATAAAATTAAGGGAAAATTACACTTGGGTCCTATGAGATTCGGTCAAATTACTGTTAGATCCTCTTAGGTATGAAAAATTATACATACCTCTCTTGAAGTTTGAGTCTGGCTAACAGGTAGCGCATTCCGGTCACTGATACACTGTAATTTGCTTATGTAAGAAAAAAATTATAGCGGAATTCCAATTTTACACTTTTTCCTAAAATTCAAACGTTTGTATAGACAATAGTACTCTTATTAGAATTGATTATTGTCATAAAAGAAATGGACAAATTTGTCATTTTATATTTAATCTGAATTGTGGGATTTTTTTTCTTATTTTTCCTTAACACTACGACAAGGATAACAAAATCATTTCATTATCTTTTCATTGGATGTTAGTCGGACCCAAACCTTAAGGGAGGTATGTGTAATTTTCATACCTAAGGGGGTTTAACTATAATTTGACCAATCATCAAGGGGTCTAAGTGTAATTTCCGCTAAATTAAATATTAGAAAATATAATTTTAATATCATAGGAATTTTGTGAAGGGGGAAGTAACCTTGAAGGATTTTACGCAAGTAACCCTACCTTCTTGTTGTTGTTGTTGTTGTTATTATTCAATATAATTTTTTATTTATTTTTAATTATAATTATAAAAAATTCAAATAAAACTTAATTATATTAAATTATATTTTATTATTATTTTTTTATATGCATTGAGTGTGCACTTAATTATATTATTATTTTGGGTGGAAATCAAAGATCCAAGTGGAGCTTTATGTCCCCTTCCACCTGACACTGAGGAGGCTCTTTGGGATTAGAACGTAACTCACTTCACTAGTATAGTAGTATCTAAAACCAGTTTTTATCGTGCATGAAAATTGAAATGTCTTTTAACTTAACAAAAAATAAAAAAAGAAGAAGAAAAATCTTTTATGCAAGTGAATAAAACTCCTTGTTCATAAATGAACTCTTGGCTTAGCTCGTGCAGATGGTTGGTATTTGTTTCATTGGTTAAATGAATTTGTTCTTTATAAATTTTTTGTAATTTCTTTTAAATGTATCAATGTAATTGTTATTTTTCGCTAAAAAGGTTATAATAATAACAATATTATTATTATTATTATTAAAAAATAGTTGATTGTGTCATGTGCAGTTAGGTAAAAATTATTATTATTATTATTAAAAAAATAGTTGATTCAAAAAATGTCACAAAGTTAGGTAATAATAATAATAATAATAATAATAATAATAATATATTTACAAGTGACTTACATTTACATCCTTCTCAAATTATCTAACCGGGCCTGCAGCTCACTGTCTATCCCACAGTCATCATCTCCCACTGCCTCAGCATGTGGCGCCTTTTTCTTTGCAGCTGGGGCAGCATTAATACTTGATGAAGGGGCATCAACAAGCTGTATAAATGGAGTAAAATCGCAATAAATCCATCACCTTCATGTACATATAAATAACAACCAGATGGGTAAAAAAGAGTTGAAAGGAAAAAAAAAAAAAATGATACCTCAGAATCAGTGGCGGAGCCAGAAATTTTGTTCAGCGGGTTTAGTCGAGAAATATAGCAATAAAGAAAATAATAAATAAAAATTTAATCACTTAGATAACAACTAAAAAAATTAAATAGGCAAGAGTTGGGTACTTACAAATTTATATATCACAAATGTCCTCGTCGGTTTCCCATATTCTGAAATCTGTTCATGATCAACTCATTGGGAACAGTATCAAACATGTCCTTTTCAATGTATGTAACCATGCAATCATTTAACCATTCATTGCCCATCCTATTCCTCAATCGATTTTTTATATATTTCATCGCAGAAAAAGCCCGCTCCACTGTGGCCGTTGCAACTGGTAAAATTAATGCCAATCTTATAAGCAAGTATACGAGTGGATACACAACATTCCTTTTTGTCTCTACCAACTTTCGAGCAAGATGACCAATTCCTTTCAATTCACGAAACTCTTCATCTAATCGCATATCAACAATGTAGTTCTCTAGTTGATTTTCAAGTAATGAAATTTCCACATTAGAGAACTCTAACGGATAAAAGTTGGCCAGTTGTATAAGACTTTCTTTATCAAAAGAAGCAAAAACGTCATCGGGATTGAAGCAAGCTACACAAGTAAGCAACTTTGAATTTACCTCCGTAAAGCGGTTATTCATTTCTTGAAGTTGCATGTCAATCACTTGATTAAATATATCAACCCGAAAACGATGTGCATTGGTAATTTGTTGTGCTTTCCGTCTAGATCTTCCTCGAGCTATAAAAATACCATCCATGTTAGGTACATCAATACTATGCACACCACAAAATAAAGAAACATCACCTAACAAAGCTTCCCATCCTTCATCTCTCATACTTTGTAATCTGATCTTGCACACCTTTACTTGCTTCATAGCATTGACAATATCTTGATCTTTTCTTTGTAAAAGTAAAGATAGATCATTTGTGACTCCCAAAACTCCTTTCATCAAATACATACTAAAAGCAAACTCAAAAGAGTGCAAATAATCTATCAAGACATGTGCTTCAGCTTTTTTTTCTGGAACAGACCCCTCTTCTTCAATAGTCTCAAGCACATCACATACTGTAGAGTACATGTCAAGTAGATTTAAAATTAATTCATAATGTGAACCCCAACGAGTGTCACCTGCTCTTTTTAGAGTAGTTTCTTGGTTCAACCCACGTCCACTTGGAATCTCACCACTCTCTAATGCTTGAGCCACTTTAGCAGCTTGCGTCTCGCGAACAACATCACGACGCTTACATGATGCTCCAATAACATTCACAATATTAGAGACCATGTTAAAAAATAAAGCAATGTCAACATCACTTTTAGCAACTGCTACAAGAGTCAACTGAAGCTGATGGGCAAAGCAATGAATGTAATGTGCCTCCGGATTTTCTTTCATAATAAGACTCTTAAGGCCGTTGAATTCTCCTCGCATGTTACTTGCACCATCATAACCTTGTCCACGCACCCTTGATAAACTAAGACCATACTTTGAAAGTAAATTATGTACCGCAACCTTAAGTGATAAAGCATTGGTTTCAGTAACATGTACAATTCCAAGTAATCTTTCTATGATAAATCCCCTCCTATCAATATAACGCAAAACAAGGGCCATTTGCTCTTTTCCAGACACATCTCTTGATTCATCTACTAATATCGCAAAGCATTCATCACCAAGTTCCTTTATAATAGCATTACTTGTCTCCGTAGCAGCAGCATTCACAATTTCTTTTTGAATGTCTGGTGATGTCAATTTTAGATTTTTCTGCAACCTTCCAACAACAACTTCATTTATTTCTTCATTATGATTTGCAAGAAAGTTTAGAAGCTCAATAAAGTTGCCTCTGTTACTTGAATCTTTCGATTCATCATGACCACGAAATGCTAGACCTTGCCGCAAAAGAAACCGTATACAATCAATTGATGCAAGTAACTTAATACGATACTCCTTTTTCAATTCATCAGTTTGCCTGTTAAATGCAAAATAAATATGTTGCTCCTGTTTCATCAAATCTGAACATTTTTTCCATGCTTGATTGTGTGCACTATTACAATCACCAACATGAGCAACCAACCGAATTTTCTTATTCCAAGATTTAAATCCAGTAGTAACAAAACAATCAGCTCCACCTTGTTTCCCAGCCTCAATTTTGAACAAATAACAAAACAAGCAAAATGCAGCATCTTTACTTACACTATATTCCAACCAACTACCATATATATCAAACCACTTAGGATTAAAGCGACGCATCAAACCACCAAAATCTCTTTGAGGAAAATTATGATTACGAGGTTGACAAGGCCCTTTTTGAAGATAAGCTCTTCTAATTTCATCTTGTTGATTAGGATCATACTCTGAAATTTTTTTTCGTAAGCCAGGATCATTTGGAAGCTCACTCAATTCAACTCGGCTCCTTTTAAAAGGTTGAGAATTGACATCATCACTGTTTTGAGTTTTTTGAGTTGGATTTGCTTGACTTGAATATTTGGAAGTAGATGAATTTTTAGGCAGTTTGATTAAGAATTTGTCCATGACTAAATGAAAAACACAAAGAGTTATTAAAGAGTAGATATGGTTTGTCACAACATTGGCAAACAAAAACACACATGCAATGCAAAGGCACTACCACAAAATTGTAAATTGAGCTGCACTCTCTTAAAAACATAAATAATAGAAATATTTTTAGACAAGAAAATTCCCAATATATCAACTAAATATCATCGGCGATCAACAGTGGCTCACGACCATTGGAGTTCCATTTGTTCCCACTTCCCACCATGTTGTAACTTGTAAATATGATCACAATCACTTTGTGATCATATTATTATTATATATATAACTATCATCTATGTATGTATATATATATGCATAGACTTGTCTGCCATTATTTCACTTCTCCTTCATATATTGTACACAATTGTGCCATATTTTGGTTAGTATATAATATATTATTAAGCAGGCAACTTTAAAAAAAAAAATATCAACTAAATAGAAAATTATAAATATTCACTTGTATTAAGAACTAATTACTCAACAACAACAACAACAACAACAACAACAACAACAATAATACTAATAATGTCATCTATATTTTTCAATTTAGTTGATAAATTGGGACAACAACAATAATAATAATAATAATAATAATAAAAATAACAACATAATGGATCATACCTTATGTGCCTTTTTGATGGTTGATGTCTTTGTAGAAATATAAAATCAACTCCTTTTCTTCTTTGCAATGTTGTGAATTTTCAAATGCCCAAGGGTTTGGAGTGTGGACGTTGGGTTGAGCTTCAAGAGAAGAAAAAAAATGACTTCTAAGAGAAGATAGATTAAGAAAGTGAAAGGACACAAATTTGACTTTCAAGGGAAGCTACATATAATTTTCTTTTTTTTCTTTTCTTTATTTGATAAGTCATTGCACTTATCTACACACACACTTTGCTATTTATTTGTTTTCATGATAAGTGGGCCCATTTTATTGAAAAAAAAATTAAGAATAATAAAAAATTTATTTTATTTTTTGACCCCTACCCTATGTAAATTTGTATGTTTGTGAGGGGGTTCAATTTGACTCTTAATATAACAATTTTATATATATCTCTCAAAATATATACATACTCTAATAGCATTTTTAAATTTTGAGTGGGTTCAATTGAACCCACTCATTAGTGAATAGCTCCGCCAGTGCTCAGAATTAATGTCAATCCCAATCTCATCAAGAGCCTGGTTCACCAACTCTTCGCTCTCTTCTTCTTCCTCGTCTCCTTCCAATGCATCGTCGATGGCTTCTCCCATGACCTCGCTAGTGAGTTCCATCTTCTCATTCTCCATCTCGAACTCACGCATTATCTTCTGCAGCGACGGCAGGTTCATCTGCCGGTTCATTTGCCCCATCGCTTTAGTCACTCCTTTCATCGCCTCCCCCATTGCTTGTGTTGACTTCAATGTCTGGAGAAAAAAATAAAAGCAAGGATAATTAATTTTCCAAAAACTCGCAGAGGTTTGGCTCATTTCCACAAAAAACACACACACACACACACAAAAAACTTTCCTAAGGTGTGAAAAATTACAAAAATCCCCATAATGTTTGATTTGGTATAACAAATTCCACAGGCAGACAGAGGGCATTTGTAACCTGGAACAAAATATCAGGGGGGAACTTGTAATTTTTCATACAACAAGGGGTGGAGAGGGGGCCGGGGGTTATGAAAACGAGCCTAATGTAAGGGCGTTTTCCAAAAACTAATGCTGTTACTTTTAAGATCAATATCAAACAAACACAAAACTAAAAATTAGATCAAACAAAAAATTTGAAAATGAAAATCTTGATGGGGGGATCTCCTCGGCCTAATTGAAGGCTTTCGCAAAAACTTGATGAGAAATTGGTGGTTTTGCAAAATGGTACGTTTTATCAAGCCCGTACTAACCTGAATTCTTAGGGATACACCTTGAAGTTGCGATTTCAGCTTGTAAAACTTTTCGATCTGATGTCTTGTTCTGATAAGATCTTTAGCCATAATTTTAACAGCTCCCTGTAAAAAACCCCCATCAAATGGAGTAGGCATTTAACTATTTAAGTAATCGGGCTCAAAAATTATACTGATAACGGCCATAAGAATCAAACACGAATGTCCAAAATGGAGCAAGCTCTATAGACGTTTTTTAGTACAGACATTGTCAGCGCGAAGTCTATTAATATATGTTATAGTTGAATTAAGTACATAATCTAAATACATAAAAAAGAGATAAAACAACAGAGTAAAGTAGAAAACTACACAATCTACACAAGTCACATACCATCTGCCCTTGTTTTGCACTTTTCTTAATCTCCACGATAAGTTTCTTCTCTTGTGTTTGTAAACCCTGCCTCTCCCTATCTATTTCCCGAATTGAGTTATCAAGCATTCTCTTATTCTCCCGCAAAATCTCTGAAAAAAGATAAGCAACGTTATTTTAAATTTTAACAAAATCTCCAAGAAAATCAGCACTGTTATTTGAAATTTCAATATTTTAGTGCCCATAAACAACAGAGCAATATGGAGAAATATATAATGCATATACATAGCTGATATATAATGCTTTCACATTCCTGGTGCAAAAACAAGCACTGTATCGAGAAAATAAAGCTATCTAAATTCTAAAGAAAGCCAAAAAAAAATCTTGAATCTGATATTAACTAGCATAAATATAACATACCTGCGGGAGTTTTCTTCTTCCCCAAAAGGAAACTCATGGCGATCGATTAATTCCGGCAAACAATTCAGGGCTGTAATCGGAATATTTTTTTGAAAAATTCTGTAGATATGTGATAGCGAAAAGGAAAAATAACATCGAAAAAAATCATAAATGTGTTGTGATTATAATGTATAATCAGCTGATAATATGAAGAATTAAATGATCTTCGCAGAAGATGGAGATATATTGAACCAAACTTTCTACGCATAGCAATCTTTTGTTTTTCTTCGTTCTTTCGTTCGCCAGGCAGGTTCTTTTCTTTTTTCTTTCTTTTTGTTTTGTTTTTCTTTTTTTCTGGGTACGTGTATTATGCAGTAGACTTAGGGCGTTCAAGAGGCGGATTTTAATTCCAAATCCATGTGATGTTTTAATCGATAAAAACATTGGGTAAATCAAATTGGATTATTAATATTCATAAAAAATAAACGAATGCATGTAGATTTAAAAATTCAATTCACATCAATTATCAATTGATCTAGTAGGAGGAGAGACTATATCCCTTAATCAATTTGTAGGATTTGGATCACAAAGTTGCAAATAGAACAATTGGATTGGCAAGATCGCCCCCATATTGGACAGCCAGATGACTAATCCCCCGTCCTTACTGTCAGCGCACTAAGCCGTAGGGGACTGGCCAAATGGTTTGTTCCATTCACATGGGTAGGGATCGAACTCCCGACCTCATGCTTAAGGGACGAGGTGTTGAACCACCACGCCAACCATGTTGGTTAATATATATGTCATTATTGATAATACAATATTTTCGACCTTTCTTGAGCTACTCTCTCTTTATTTTTTTAAGTTTCACACAAGATTTGATTTTAAATTTATAGTTCTTATTAATTCTGTAACATCATAATTTTATTACTTACTAATTTTTTGTTATTAAATAGGATTAATTACAAGTTGCACCCTCCAACTTGTACCCATATAACACTTACACTCCCCAACTTTACAACGTAACAAATCAGCCCCTTCATTTAACAATCAGCGCAAAAACATTTAATGTAGTTAGGAAATCCGTCTTCTTGTCATAACCACATCACCCTTTTTTTTAAATGCCCAAAATACCCTGGTTAATTGGTGGCAAAAATAATGCCCAAATAAGGTGTGTTTTGTGTGAAATTAGATTTTGAAAACACGTTTTTAGTCCAAAAGAAAGAAATATAGTTTACTATATATATATTTAAAAATATTTATTTTATATAAATATTATAAATTTAAAACTTAAATATATATTATTTTTTATATAAACAAAAATATTATATAAACCCAATTCATTTAAATAAGTAGAAAGTTTAATGAAATTACTTATTAAATAATAAAAATAAAAATTTCTAAACATAGTTGGTTAATTTCTAAAAATAAATGCAAATTTTAATTTCTTCTAAAAATAAAAATTTAAAATTTATATTAATTCATTAGTTGGTTAATTAATTAAAACAAGAAAAAAAAAAAAAAAAAACTTCACCCTTAACACTATTCATCATCTTCTTCCCCATCCTCCTCCCATCCCACCCCACTCCTTTCCTTCCCTTCCCTTTCTTCCCCACCCCAAAAATCGCATCTACCCCAAACTCTTACCCCCCCCCCCAAACCGCACCTACCCTATTTTCCCCCTCCCCCTCCCCCCCCCCCCCCAACAAATTCCCCATCCCATCCCATTTTCCTACCAAATTTTCTTCAATCCATCCCCCGCCCCTCGTCTCTCTCTCTCTCTCTCTCTCTATGTGTGTGTGCATATATATATATATGTATATGTATATGTATATGTATGTGTGTGTGGACATATTTATATATGTGCGTGTGTGTGTTTGGGAATATATATATGTATGTATGTGTGTGAATATATATATATATATATATATATATGTGTGTGTGTGTGTGTGTGTGTGAATATATATGTGTGTGTGTGCGTGTGTATAAATATATATGTGTGTGAATAGTATGAGGGCAAAATATGGTCCTGCAACATTTATATTGATTAAGTCAATGGCCACGTCAGTTTCATAAACGGTCTGATTGATGGAACTTCAATCAAGGGGTTGATTTGTTACGTTGTGAATTTTGGGGATGTAAGTATTACATGGGTATAAATTGAAGGGTGCAACTTGTAATTAATCCTATTAAATATTTACCTATTAGTAAAATGGTTAATTATGTCATTAGTAAAAACAAAAAAAGAAAAAAAAAAAAGAAATGACAAGGGTTGATGAAGATTATTGTGTCAAATTAATTTGTCAACAACAACATCTATGTCTATAATAGGAATTCTCAATTCAATTGCCACCAGATGCAATCATATTGCCATCAAACCTTGTTTCAAGTTCAAGTGGGTTTGTTAATTAATTCATCAAATTTCTTCATTCAACCAACACCTTGTGAACTATTTTTTTTTTAAAATCTCAAATCCTTCTATTTACCTAAATCTAATCCATCAATTCATTCACATTTCAACATACTCAAACCACAAATTTCACTTCCCAAAATCTGCAAGAATTGGCTGCACAAAGAAGGAAAAATAGCTAGTACTCCGTACGAAAATTGTGATCGGGTAGGTGACTTTGAGCTTTAATAACTCTCTCAATTCTTTTTAAAATGGATCCAAATTAATTCTCATACATTCTCTTGCTTACTAGATGTTGAAAATAGTATTGACAGTCTTATAAGCAACTAGTCATTTTTTTGAGCTTTTTGTCTCACTTGTTACTAATCCAAATTTAGCATACTTTATACCATTAAAAGGCTTGTTGTGTGAACTTCAAATATGTGCTTATTTTTTTACTAAAATTACATTTCCTAGGATCTATAGAGAGTCTCAAATATAGCTACTCTCTTTTGGGTTACTGAAAGCTTGATGTAAATTGTTTACTTTGAGCTCTCATAACTCTTTCATTTCTTACTCAAATTTTAAGAATGTTGGCTGCTAGAAACCTATTCTATACAGATTTGTAGAATCTCTTAAAGTTGGTTGCTCAAAACCTATTTTGTAACTCCAAAAATTTTCAAATTTTGATTTTTGGGGAACAATTTTTGAGCCTTCATATTTTCCTCAATACTTGGCCAATTTGAGTGGTTTTAGAGCCAATAAACTCTTCATACTTGATACTAAGTCCCGAATCTATAACCCACGTACCTTATGTTCAAAATTCATGAGAAAATCGGGCTTGAAACTATTCCATCGGTTAGTTTCCTAACTTAAAATCAAAATTCCTAAATCTTTGTAATAAGCTTTGAAGGGAAATTCTTTCATTAGTCACAGTTCGTAGGTGACTAACGTTAGTCACCTTTACTTTTAGCTGTTAGATGTGTAATATTTAATCTAAACTATTAATTTTTATATGACTTGCAACCTGTTGTAAGGGTAAATTGGAAGGGTCACCTACTATATAAGTTGCCAAGGGATTTTTTATACAACGATTGTTGTAGTACACCATTTATGGCCCTCTAAATATTAACCAATTAAATTTTTTTTTAACATAAAAAAGGAAAGTTAAAAAATTTAATGACGTTGCATACATGAGATCATTATTACTTACTCTTTTCAATTTATTGGAAAAGTACAATATTATTATTTGTTTAAAAAATTACCATGGTAATCGTTATAATTTTCTATTTTTTAATACCATGTTACCATTATAATACTATGGTACCATTATAATCCGTTAATTTTTTATGTTTTACTACCATGGTATAATTGTTTTTTTATTTTTTAAATTTTCTAATTTAAGAAATGTGCATTAACAAGGATAATTAATTGAAAAAGATGATAAAAAAATTAAAATACTAAATTGATACCAAAATAAATAGTATTTATAACTCAAAATTTTGAATATATGTTAATAGTTGATAAAAAATTACATTTATTTTTTTAAAATATTTATGTATCACTTTCATTAGGAATTATTTTAAAAATATACATAAAATACGAGCATCTATTTTTAAATTTTTTTTTATAAAATATGGATATCATTATTAAGTAAATTGTTTATATTATCCATAGATCTACTCCAAAATAATTGATCTATAGTGATATTGAATAATGTATTTTTAAACCCAATTTGTATGTATAAAATACAAAGAGAGGGGTACAACAAGCATTAGTTGGTAAAAGAAATTGTATTTTGATTTTTAATGGAGATATGCTATGAAACATAATAATAATAATAATAATAATAATAATAATAATAATAATAATAATAATAATATAAAAATCGTTTATTGATTTGAATAGTTATGGTTAATATGTATAATGAAATATTATTTGTATATAGGTTGTTTGACTTATTTAAGATAAACAAAATAAATTTAAATAGTTTATTTGAATTTATTTTTTTCCTAGAATTTGAACTTTATTTGTACGTCTATGATGGACTTCATATAATATTTTTCGTACTAGAGAGTCAATATTTTTAATAATAACTTGGAGAAGATATATATACTCATATGATTGAATATCGAATATTATTCGCCCTTATAATAATAATATTGTTATTAACAAGAACAACAACAACAACAACAACAACAACAACAACAAAAACAACAACAATAATAATAATAATAATAATAATAATAATAATAATAATAATAATAATAATTTTAGTTAAATTCATTCATGAGAACACTTAAAAGAAAATAATAATATTATTGTCTATAAGTAATGAAATAAAATATGATGCAACTTTTATTTACTTAAAGCTAAAATTTAAATTGTAGTAGAAATAATTTATCCAAAGAAGTCTTAATAATTAAGGGATTTCTTTTTGTATAAGGTTAATAATTAAATGAATGATTTGAGAGAAAGACAGAAAGAATATGGAATGTTAGATATATATATATATATATATATATACATAGAGAGAGAGAGAGAGAGAGAGAGAGAGAGAGGGGGGGGGGGGGGGGGGGGAGGAGAGAGAAATTTTTGACTTATGATAGCGGGTTGTTCAAAAATTTTAAAAACTTGCAACCTGTTAAAATATTTTAAAATTATATACATATCATTTTTTCAGAGAGTGACTAAGGGTTAGTCACCCGCGACTGTGACTAATCATAGAACTTCTTAATAAGGCTGCGTAAGTGTACGCAGCTGTACAAGTAATATAAGATGAGTAAAGTGTCGAATCCCACAGAGATTGTGATTTGGCCCGTGAACATGACTTGTGCTGTTTAGCTAAATTGATCGATATGGAGTGGTTTGTTTTCTAACTTAAAACTAAAGTGAAAACAAGTACTCAACATATAAATTAACTCTACCAAATTTAAAAGTCAAACAAGTATCCAATATGGCGAAATTCAAGTGCAAAGTAGGTTCATTAATCTAATTCATATTCCAATCCAATCCCTAGACTAAATGAAAAATCCAAAACTAGATGAAAAATTAAATGAAGAATTGTTCTAAACTCCCCCAAACCTAGAAAAAAAAAATGTGTTCCTATGTTTGTGCTTGTACCTGGCCTCAAAATGGGCAAAAAATCGCCTAGAATATTTTTCCTAAACAGAGTCCTAATCAAACAAGGAAAGTCTTTAATTGTTGTTGCGGATTTTGCACATCGCAAAATATTTTGCGTACATACGCAAACTTACAAATTTATTTTTCCTTCAAATGGCTGGAATTGGGTAAGTACTCAAAATTCCTTGCGTACATACGCATTCTTATAGCCCATTTCTCCTCCGAATTACTTTGAATCAGGTTGTTTCTCAAAATATTTTGTGTAAATACTCAGCTACTGATTTCACTTTTCGTGTCCTTTGGGGTATTTTTCCCATCTCACATACAAAACAACGATTTAACTCAAATTTGTGCAGAATAAGACTTGAATAAAGAAAAATACGTGACAAGTTTGATAAAATAAGCATCAAAATCAAGTATAATTATGAACATATCAACTCTTCCAAACTTAAATGTTGCTCGCCCTCGAGCAACTCAAAACTAACGACACAGGGAAACAGGCACAATCGAAGCTCATTCTTGGAACACCACGTACCAAAGCAAAACTCCATTTTATTTCTTAGAAACTATTAACCACTAGGTGATTGGTTCTATCTGACCTAATTCACCGACGAAACTTAATCGAGTCAGGCAAGAGCCTTAACCCTTTTCTTGATGAGGCATTGAACTATATGCAATGAATATTATTGTATGAACAACCCGAATTGATTACTCTAACAAGTTGTATTTGTTATGTTCTGTTATGATTATCACCTTTGTGGATGCCATTGGGAAGTTTGGGCCCAAGGACGTATGAGAGGGGACTGACGGGCGAACAGACCGATGGTAGGATCTCTTCTAGATTATCCTATCCAATGGGTTTGATTTTATTAACAGTCGGAGGTTGGATATATATAGATAAGATTGTATCGATGTATTGCACGGGTACTTAGTACATCTTCATCAATTCTAGTTGAAGTAGCTCCTTGATAAGGGAGGCATAAGAATTTCTGTTATATTTTATCTGTTTGGTGTACTCACATGGTTGCAAAGTTGTCAGCTCAGTTCACCATTTCATGCGTTTGAAAATCATTTATGATACGACAGTTTCAATATTTGTTCTACATGTTTTTTAAACCATTCATGACATGACATTTTTCTCGAAGGAAAAATTACAGTTACCACCCCAAGATATAGCGAAATTACAAAAAGCACCCCCCATTTATGGAAAATTATCATTACCCCCTTAACGTTATGTACCGTCTAACAATTTGCACATGTCGTTAGTTTAACTAACGACAATCGTCAGTCAACCTATATGAACTTTCGAAAATACCCCTAGGTGTCTTATAGTTTGAGGAACTATGTTGTAATTTGCTGAAACCATAGGGGGTTAAATTTAATACTCTTGTTATTTTTTTCAAACTTGTCAAGTAAGCTGTTGGTGGATGGTGTGTATATTTATCAAAATATTAGTTTTTAACTAGTGTATTAAAGCAATGTGATAAAAATACTATTCACAAACTATACAAGACTTAATTTCAAAAATAAAATAAAAAATCATATGAATACCTCAAAAAAGGCAACAAATGAACACCAAAAATATTATGGTGATTCATACTATAAAGCTTAGTATTTATTTATAAAAACGTACAATATATGTTGCTAAAGTGATCATCAAACAAGTCGGGGGTAATGTAATTTCCCATACGTAGGGTTGTTTTTTTTATAATTTTAACATATCTTAGGGTGATAAGTATAATTTACCCTAGCTTGAGTAAGGGCAAAAATGTTTTTTTCTCGATTCTGTTAGATGTAACATTGACCCCCTCAAATTACGGCGATAATGATAATTTTCCATATGTGAAGATCTTTTTTTGTAGTTTCACTGTACCTTCCGAATGGTAAGTGTAATTCACCCTTTTCCCGAATTCTGAAATGGGATCAAAATTTTATTCTTCCCTCAATTACGCAATCTGCCTTCCCTTTGAATTAAGATGTCAATTATGACATTCTCTAAAGTTTACGTGGCCTAGTATAAAAAGATATACATAATTTAGACTAAATTCTCTAAAGATTATTGTAATTCTTAATTAATTATTATTGATTTGCCAACACAAATACGAAATTTTAATGCTATTAATTTTTTATAAATACAATTTATACATGTGTTTGGGCCCAAAAATAATTTTTGTGGTCAGATTCGGAGTGGGCTGATATTGGTTCCTTTTCGCCACGCCAAAATGAATTAATTGGGCCCAGGTCACTTCGACTCGCGTGGAACATCCCACATTAGAGGCCCAGACCAGAATAAAATAGGGGGCCCATGGCCCAGTCGGCCACAAATACAAAATAGAAAATAGAATAAATATAATAATAGATTTAAAATCAAATCCCTCACGATTAGGGGTTGTTAGGAGAGAAATAACAGAATGGCTAAAAATAGGTATTGTTATATCTGCACATGTCTAAAATAAAGGCCATGTGATGCTGAAATTTGAAATTTAAATAAGATGGCATAAACTACCACATCAAGAAATAAGGAGGTCCATCCATTTCAAATAGTCAAGTCTTTTAAAGTCACCCAACTCCAAGAATAAAGGATGGCGGTTGCAGCTTGAAGCCTATAAAAGGGGTCCGGATTCATCATTGGAGACAATGTCAATCAATCAAATACAACAACAATTCTCTCAATCAAGAAGTCATCACTTCTCTGATTTTTCGTAGCTTAAATGAACAAAGATTAGCTTTAGTTCAATAGGTAGAAAACCGTTGCGGGTGTTTGTAGCTATACCTCGTTTGGCTCGAAGTGAGGATATCAATGTACTCATTCCGTAACGTCACAAGGTCGTAGCCATCACTCATTCGGATTGGGCTCGGTTCGAGGTAAGACATCAATGCGACGGAGTGGTACCCAACATTTATATCGAGCGCATGCATGAAGAGGAGTACAAACAGAGTCAATCAATACTCGTCGGAGTGAACATCCTCTGAATACACCCACAGGTAGATATGGCCGGAGTCATCAATGTGGCCGATTTGTAACTAGAGTTCTTAGGGACTGCTCAATACATCATAGATATGACCCGAGTCATCAATGCGTGTGTCTGCAGTCGAGTCCTGTAAAGTCCGTGTGGCGAGTAGCTATCATCTTCAAATATATTTTCTCTTCGATTTAAAGCTTTTTCGACCCTTTTCGATTTTTGAGAGTGCTGAATTATTAAGTCCTACATTGAGTTGTAGGCAAGTAGAACCTCAGGGGTAGTCTTTGCCTACTCCGATTCAGTCGTTTTTCAGATAGAAGTCTTGGGCGCATTACATTTTGTTTTCACTTCCAATTACATCACTTTTTCACTTTGAAACACAAGACTTCCACTTCTGTGCTCCTGCACACTGGCACGCCCGCACCCTAACACCAAGTGTTCACTTCGAATTGGCTGTTTTCCAATCGAACTCAGCCAGTTCAAACCCTGAGCGGCCACTTCGGCACGACTGGAGGAAATTTATGCAAACAACATGATATTCGACATTATCAAACTTGTAAAACTCTTATTCCAATAAGAAAAATTATTGTCATAAAATATTTGTAATTGTTTGCATAAATTTTCATCATTCGCACAGAAGTGGCCGCTCAGGGTTCGAATCTGTTGGTTCAGATGGGGAGACAACAAATTCGAAGTGAGCTCTCGGGTGTTCGGGTGCGGGAGTGCCAGTGCGCAGGAGCACACAAGTGAAAGTCTACGGATCGAAGTGAAAAAGTTATGTGGTGCGCCTAAGACTTGTATCCGAAAAGAGATTGAATCGGAGTAGGCAAACATTACCCCTAAGGTTCTACTTGCCCATAACTTAATGTAGGACTTAACAATTCAGTACTTTAAAGATCGAAAAGGGTTGAAAAGCTTTAAGTTGAAGAGAAAAATGTATTTGAAGACGATAGCTACTCGCGACACGGACCTTATAGGACTTGACTACAGACACACACATTGATGACTCGGGCCATATCTATGAAAAAGATGCATTAAGCAGTCCCTAAGAACTCTAGCTACAAATCGACCACATTGATGACTCCGGCCATATCTACCTGTGGATGTATTCAGAGGTTGTTCACTTCGACAAGCATTCATTGACAGCGTTCGCACTCCTCTTCATGCATGCGCTCGATATAAATGCTGGGTTACCACTCCGTCGCATTGATATCTCATCTCGAACCAGACCCAATCCAAGTGAGTGATGGCTACGACCTCGTGACGTTACAGAATGAGTGCATTGATATCCTCACTTCGAGCTAAATGAGGTATGGCTACAAACACTCGTAACGGTCTCCTACCCACTGAACTAAAGCTAATCTTTTGTTCATTTAGACTAAAAAAAAATATTGGAAGAGTAGTTGGAAGAGTTGTTGTGTTGTTGATTGATTGACCTTCTCAAATGGTGAATCCAGCTCCCTTTTATAGACTTCAAGTTGCAACCGTTATCCTTCATTTTTGGAGCTGGCCACCTTATTCTGGATTGGCCATTCGAAATGGATGGTCGTCCTTATTTCTAGGACATGGCAGTTATGCCATGTTTATCTGGATTTCAAGTTTCCAGCAGCACATGTTCTTTATTTTAGGCATATTTTGGTATAACTATGCCTTATCCTTATCTAATCTATTATTCCCATCTAACAACCCCTAAAAGTTAGGGATTTGATTATTACATTTATCTTATTCTCCTATTTTTTATTTTTCGCTAACTGGGCCATGGGCCTTAATTCATTCTGGCCCGGCCCTCCTAGCACGGGCTTGGTCTACTTGCATCGAAGTGATCTGGGTCTCTTTAATTTCATTTCGGCATGGCGAAAACGACCAAAATCAGCCCACTTCATATTTATAAAAAAATTATTTTGGGCCCAAACAATAATTAATGGTTATTTTAATATTATCATTTGGCAAATGTTATATCAATATTTATTTCCTTGTACATTAATATACACTACAAGAAAACAGCCATTTGCCTACGAAATTTTCCTACGGAAAACCTACGGAATTTACGTTTTCCAACAGAAAACCCACGGAAAGCCTACGGAATGGATTCCCTCAGAAAAAGTGTCATCGGTAAGCTTTTGCTAGGGAATTACCTACGGAAAACCAACGGAAATTTCGATCATGATTCGCCAACTGATTACCTACGAAAAACCAACGGAAACTTCGATCATGATCCGCCAACGGATTACCTACGGAAACTTCGATCATGATTCACCTACGGATTACCTACGAAAAATCAACGGAAAAAGCACCTACGGCTTACCTACGAAAACGTAGGGAATTTTGCTAGATAATTACCAACGGATTGCCAACGGAAAACCAACGGAAAATTCCGTTGGTTTTCCGTTGGTAATACATCCAGACCGCCGGAGCACGGGCACCGGTCGGGCTGTCTCCGCCGCCGCCGCCGCCGTTACCACTTGGCGGGCCCCCACAGCTGTCATCATCACTGGAATAGTGCCCCCATAATTTGCAAATTTTTGCAACTAAAGGGATTTGAACTCGTGACCTCAGGCTTGTTTGTCAAGCCCTCAACCACCAAACTATTGTAAGAACTTGTGACATGTTTTGTTATGTTTTATACTTATTACATATTTATTTGATTATTCTTATTTTAATTTATTAATATATTATTTTGTTTTATACTTATTACATATTCTTATTTTGTTAACTTATTTTAATTTTTTAATATATTATTTGTTAAATATTATTTATATTGTTTTAAATATCAAATATACATTCTAAATTTGTAAATATTATTTATATTTTTTTAAATAACAAATGTACCATCTACATTTGTATTTACATACAGAATTTAGCAAAAAAAGAATTTTAAAAACGTAATTGTTCATACATCTTTTAAAAGTCGAATTTATTTGTATTTTTAGATTTATTTTGATGATAAATGAATTTTTCCAGGATAAATTTGTTATAATGATATACATTGCCATTTATTTTGATGATAAATTGAACCTATGACCTCTTGGATGGAAATGTAATGCTTTGCCACTAAACTAATTTCAAGACCAACTCATTAATCTATTTTTTTAATAATTACAAATAATATTCAAATATTTTAATTTCTATTAAATTCAATTTATTTAATATTATTTTTTGAATTGCTGAAAATATTCTCTTAATTCAATCGAGAAGAGGGAGATTAAATATTAGTAATGAGAGAAGAGAGAAATTAATTATAATAAAGATATGTATAAATTATAATATTTATAAATTATAAAGATAGTATAAATTATAAAATTAATAAGGATATGTGTTAATTTACATATAGAATTTTGCAAAAAAAGAATTTGAAAAAATAATATTTAAAGATTCATATAACAATAGCTAGAATAATATTTAACAATAGATTCATATAATTAAAGATCCGTTAAAGATCCAAATCCGAATCCGTTAAAGATCCGAATCCGAATTTTGATAATATATTTTATTAAATTTATACATTATATATAATACAATAGTAATAAAGATACTTCAATGTAATATATACACAATTAATTAGTCTAGATATTAAAAATCTCTTTTACATACACAATATATATACACATATAGGATATGTTATTGGAGATATCTATTATATAATATCATTAAATATACAACTAATAATCTATATGCTTATTAGAGATCTTTACTAAATATACTATACGTAAACGTATTTATATATAATTCTAAATATATATTGTCATTAAAGGAACAATTCAATAGTTATTAAAGATCTCTATTATATATATAATATATTTGTACAAGTTTATATATTTAGCCGGTACCAACTCTCGGATTCGGATCTACATTGCACTGATTTGCTTCAGATCCGATCCTTTGGCAACCCTACTTGGATCGTACATAAATTCAAAACTTTTGTAATATATTTGGCTAGATTTTCAAAGAGGGAGATAGAGGGTGTAATGAGAGTAAAAATGAGAATATTCCCTCAGTTTTGCCTCACCAAATTTTTTAAAAAAAAATTACCAAGGAAAAAATCCGTTGGGAATCCGTTGGGAATCCCTTGGAATATTTTGAACGAGATTACCTAAGGAAAATTCCGTTGGGATTCTGTCGGGAATTTTCTAAAAAAAATTACCAAAGGAAATATCCGTTGGGAATCCCTCGGAAAATCTTGAACGAGATTACCTAGGAAAAATTCCGTTGGGATTCCGTCGGGAATTTTCTAAAAAACATTACCAAGGGAAATATCCGTTGGGAATCCCTCGGAAAATCTTGAACGAGATTACCTAGGGAAAATTCCGTTGGGATTCCGTCGGGAATTTTCTAAAAGAAATTACCAAAGGAAATATCCGTTGGGAATCCCTCGGAAAATCTTGAACGAGATTACCTAGGAAAAATTCCGTTGGGATTCTGTCGGGAATTTTCTAAAAAAAATTACCAAAGGAAATATCCGTTGGGAATCCCTCGGAAAATCTTGAACGAGATTACCTAGGAAAAATTCCGTTGGGATTCCGTCGGGAATTTTCTAAAAAACATTACCAAGGGAAATATCCGTTGGGAATCCCTCGGAAAATCTTGAACGAGATTACCTAGGGAAAATTCCGTTGGGATTCCGTCGGGAATTTTCTAAAAGAAATTACCAAAGGAAATATCCGTTGGGAGTCCCTCGGAAAATCTTGAACGAGATTACCTAGGGAAAATTCCGTTGGGATTCCGTCGGGAATTTTTTTAAAAAAATTACCAAGGAAAATATCCGTTGGGAGTCCCTCGGAAAATCTTGAACGAGATTACCTAGGGAAAATTCCGTTGGGATTCCGTCGGAATTTTTTTTTAAAAAATTACTAAGGAAAATATCCGTTGGGAATCCCTCGGAAAATCTTGAACGAGATTACCTAGGGAAAATTCCGTTGGGATTCCGTCGGGAATTTTCTAAAAAAAATTACCAAAGGAAATATCCGTTGGGAATCCCTCGGAAAATCTTGAACGAGATTACCTAGGGAAATTTCCCTCGGTAATCCCTTGGTAAAAATAGCGCTACTTCTCCCGCCATTTTCTTGGCAAATTTTCTTACGGAGTACCAACGGATTACCAATGGAATTGCATGTTCCCAACTTCCGTAGGATTTCCGTTGGTATTTGCAAGAGATTTTTTCCGTCGGCTTAGGTTTTTGCCTGTTTTCTTGTAGTGATATATCAAATGAAATTTTAGCTCTACAAGTAATTTTGCACCAACATGTTTCTGAATAAACAGGGAGCGACAACTAAACAAACTCTTCATATATATGCTGTCGAAATGATCAATTAAAGGAACTGTAATTGGCCTAAGATTTTTACACTTGACGTATATTTATGTATTGGAATAGAAAATGAAAGTGCTTTAAAATAAAGGATCAGGTGTGCTTTAATTATATATTCCAACAAATATGTAATTTGAAATACGTAAACTCGGGTCGATTGATCCACGATAATGTGATTGTCGCTCACGAGGCTATGTACGTGCTCAAAAGGAGGAGGATGAGTCAATTGGAGGAGCTGTTGTGAAACTCGATATGTCTAAGGCATACAATAGAGTGGAATGGACATCATGGCGATCATGAATTTCCACCCCAAATGGATCGAGTGGATCAAATAGTGCAGTAGCTTGGTCCACTTCTAGGTGCATGTGAACAGAGAGTTTGGTTTGAAATTTCAACCAACGAGGGGCCTCCGACAAGGAGACCGTCTATCACCATATCTATTTCTGCTATGCGTTGAGGGGTTTTTTGCCCTTATTGAGAGGGCACATTGGTGAGGCCTTCTACAGGGGTTAAGACTCGATCGTGGGCCTTTGAATATCACCATCTATTTTTTGCAGATGACTCATTAGTTTTCCTAAGGACTGCGCAAAATGAGATCCAAATGTTACTTGATATCTTGGGAAAGTATGCGGCAAAATTGGGACAAAAGATAAATCTCTAGAAGATGGCTTTGCTTTTTATCTCTAACATGAATCGGCAGTCACATGAGTAGTTTTGTGAAATGCTTAGCTACTTAGAATCTTGTTTGAAATCGTACCTTGGACTTCCAATGAACTTTGGAAAATCCAAGAGGGAGAGTTTTCGCCTGATAAAAGACTGAATATGGCGACATCTTCAAGGATGGAGGGGAAAACTCCTCTCAACAAGATGAAAAGAAGTATTTATTAAAGCAGTGGCACAGGCTGTTCCCACGTACACAATGAGCATATTTGAATTCCCTATCAATTTTCGCAAAGAAATTAACAGGATGTGTAGCCGCTTTTAGTGGGATGAGAAAGAGGGAAGATGAAATATCTCGTGGGATGCATGGGAGAACCTCTGTCGGCCAAAAGCGAGTGATGGATTGGGGTTCCGGGACTTCTCATTGTTTAACACAACACTATTAGCAAAAGTGGCCTAGAGTCTATTAACGAGGTCAAACTTGTTTTGCAGCCGTATGCTCCTTAACCGATACTATCCTAATGGGAACTTATGGGGATGCGAAGCGAGAGCACACCATTCTTATGTTTGGAGGAGTGTGCTAAAGGGCAAATATTGGCTTAAAAAAGGTGTAGGATGGCGGATTGGGCGAGATACTGCAGTAGATTTTTTTGGGGACTCTTGGACAGAAGCCCCACTTCTCCCGATACGTACTCTCTCACGGGAATTTAATGTTTGGAACAAGGATTTTGGTGAAGAAAAGTGGGAGGAAAATAGAAAAGATCATAAATGTAAGCATAAAGTACTATCATTTGATGTAATGAAAAAAATTTCCATCCTATTTTCCTTACCAAAATCCTAGAACCAAACGGAGGGTTAGGGTTTCGCAATGCATTAATAGCGACATAGAAGAAAGGAAGCTTAAGAAAACAATTTTGCTAATCGAGACCCAAGGATGGAAGATCGTCAGGCGTATCTTGATTCATTTGCACGTGGAGGATTGAGTGTTTTGGTGACATGATGCTTCGGGCTGTACTCAGTTAAGTCGGGCTACCGCTTTTTCTAGCTGGAAAAATTAAAGGGGGGGGGGGGGGACCAGAGGTGATCAGTGGAATATTATGGTATTTAAGGCTATTTGGCAGTCACGGCTTCTCGCAAAGATCCGAATATGGTGTTGGAGAATGGTTAGGCATCGGTTACCATCGAGGAACTTACGGATCAAGGGTGTTTTGGCGCAAACACATGTGAGCTAGACAACGGACCATTTGTTTTGTGGGTGTACACAAATTGCGGTAGCTTTTCCCTAAGCATACTTTCCTTTTGAGCTGACTTCCATTTCGGGAGATATCATATCTATGCTATTCTCAGTTAGTAGGAAAAAAGATGATGAGAGGTTTAGGAGGTTGGTAACCATGTATTGGCGGGTGTGGTTTCTCCGAAATAGATTGGATATGGAGCAGAGTGTGCCTCATTTTCTCCAAGTCCAAAGGTAGGTTATGGCATATCAACATGAAATCGATGAAGAGCATATGGAAAATCTAACTTTTTTCCAGACAGCACCTCATGCTCTCATTGGTGCAAGCCACCGAGAGTTTTATTAAAGGGAGATGTGGATGCTAGGTATGATGAAGCTAAGGGGACTATCGGCTTTAGGCTCATTGTGCAAGATGATACGGGAGAGTACAAGGGTGCTCGGACTAGCTTTGAGTTCGGGAATGATGAACTACTAGCAATGGAACTACGAGCCGCATAATTGGGATTGCAATGGCTGATTGAAAGAGGAGTAAATAAACTTTAGCTAGAAGGACTTTAATGGCTTACATATTCATCTGAAATCCTTTAACATGTATTTCTCTTCACAGGAACACAATGGCCAGAATCTCCCAATTGGGTTTCTCTTTTGAGCAGGTGGAATTCTTTCATATCCTAAGAACAACAAATCAAGTTGCCTACATATTAGAGAAAATTGCCTCTTGTAACTTGAATATTATTGATGATTGGGTGGGTGTAGCCTCGGACTGCATTCGATATGTAATGATTTGTGACAACTTACAAGAAGAGATATAAAAGTTTTAAGCTCCCATGGAATTTTTCATCAATATATGTATATATATATCAAATGGAAATTTAGCTGTCCAACTAATTTTGTAAAAACATGTTTTTGAATAAACACGGAGAGACAACTAAACAAATTCTTCATATATATGTTGTCTAAATGATAGAGTCACTTTTAGACTCCGTTTGGATGGATTTTTCTTAGAAAAGATTTACTTATTTCTTGAAAAGAAAAAAAGCACTTCAAAACAAAAAAATTATGTTTGAATTGGCTTTTTAAAAAAAAAAGAAGCAAGAAAAAAAATGAAAACAAGGCTTTTTTTAAAAGTTACATCAGAGTACCTTCTAATAAAAGCATCTCTTAAATCACGTTTGATTATTGTATCCAAACGCAAAACTCCTTGCTTAAAAAAAACTGTACTATAAAAAGCACCACTCGATAAGCACATTGTTTTTAGAGATAATTACTGTTTGCAACCCCAACTATACGGGTTTTTGCACTCTGCAATCTAAATTTTTTCGTGTCACTGATTGCCACCCGATCTATGTAATTTTTTACCGATTGCAATCTAAGTACATTTTTCGATCAAAAACCATCATCGGGCCGGGGACACGTGATGTGCACGTGATTTATCAAGGGTATTTTTATCATTTTCTTATTTTTTTGGTCTTTTTTCTTTTTTTTCCCCTCCCCATCATCTTCTTCACTACCCCCACCCCCACCCCAAACACCACCACCATGCTGCCTCTCTCTCTCTCACTGCTCCCCCCTCCTCCCCCCCCCAACCACCACCACGCTGCCACCACCACCAGCCGTCGTCATCCTTGCTATCTCCATCACTCCCACGCTGCCTCTCTCTCTCTCTCTCTCTCACTCACTCACTCATTGCTCCTCCAGCCACCACCACCACTACCGCCACCGCCACCCCTACCTCCAGATCTACCACCGCCGCCGCCCCTGCTCTCCCACCCTCCTCCCCCACCCCACACCACCACCTGCCTCTCTTTCTCTTTCTCTCTTACCCCCTCCCCCCCACACCCACCTGCCCTCCTCTCTCTCTCTTTCTCCCCATCTTCACCCACCCCTACATTTACACACACACACTTAAGATAGTGGAGATGATGATGCAATTGAACAAAAGGGGGTTGTGGTGGTTATTGGTGGAGGAGCAGGGGAGGGGCGGCGTGGTGGTGGTGGGTGGAGGGAGGAGGGGGAACAGTGAGAGAGAGAGAGAGAGAGAGGCAATGTGGGAGTGGGGGTGGGGGTGGTGGTGGTGGGGTGGGGGGTGAAAAAAAAGAAAAAAGAAAAAAAATAAGAAAATAACAAAAATACCCTTGATAAATCACATGCACATCACGTGTCGCTAGTCTGGTGACGATTTTTGATCGAAAAATGTACTTAGGTTGCAATCGGTAAAAAATTGCATAGATCGGGTGGCAATCGGTAATACGAAAAAAATTAGGTTGTAAAGTGCAAAAATCCGTATAGTTGGGGTTGGAAACAATAATTATCTCTTTTTTTTAAGCTCATCTAAACAGTGTTGAACGAGACCTTGCATCAGGGTTTACCTCGCATGAGGGTTTTACTAGCAGTTAAGCAAACTCTGTCTAAGGAAGTTTTTCTCCTGTTTTACTCAGTAATCCTTTATTTATTGATATGTTGGTCATTATCTTAATCCTTTGGTTTGTCGGGTCACCTTGTAATATTTTTTTTTCTTGCCCTTGTCGTCTCTTTTCTCTATAGGATCTCCCTCTAGCATGTGAGGTTACGCAATTTCGCTATGGTCTCGTCCCCTCGTTTGTGGGAAGGAGAGCAGTATAGTATGGAGCATGAGTTGGAGTGGATGAACGAGGCTTTAAGTATTACCGAATAGGAAGGGGATGCCCTCTAGATTTCAGAGGACACATTGGGGGCAAACCCCAATGTTGGAAAATTTCTGGTTCTTGGGTGGGTACATACAAGGAAGTTGCTGAATTTCAAAGGCCTTAAGTCCTCTTTGTTGTCCATGATGAATCTGTTTAAGGGGGTGGAAGTCAGACTAGTGGCGGGGGGTCGGTTTCTACTAGTATTCAATCACAAACTGGATCGTAATCGAGTTTTGTTAAAAAGCCCAAGACTCTTTGAGAAGTACTTTTTGGTGCTAAAAGAAATAGGGTCAGAGGACGATGGGTCAATTTGAATTGGATAGACCTTTTCGTCCATATGCATGGGTTGTCTATTCATGTTATGACAAGGGAAATGGCCAAAGCCATAGGAAACTAGGTTGGCGTCTTCAAAGACATAGACTTTGGATGGGAAAAATGGTACTGAGGAGACATTATGCGAGTTCGTGTGGCCCTAAATTTGAACCTACCACTTCGACGTTCTCTAACGATTAAGAGTCCTGTTGGGAAGGAGTTTGTCATCCGGTTCACTTATGAGTGACTTGAGAACTTCTACTATTTCTACGGCCATTGCGACCATATACTCCGGTTATGTGAAACACTTTATCCGGACAGAGGAGATATGTTGGAGTAGAAGATATGGGTCCTGGTTACGCGAGCCAACCCTATCTAGTCGTGGCCCCCAATGGGATTTAGATTCCGGAGGCCCAAAGTGTTGGGAGGGAAACCCTAGAACGCAGCCATGTGCTTTGAGATTAGACAAAGGAAAGGATATCATGCAAGATGCTCCTCAATCTGTAGGTGGATTCCCTATCCATGACCAACTTGGTAAGATGCCCGAGTTTGGTGGCAACATGACTACTAATGGTAAGGTGGCCGTGTCCTGTAATATTATGCCTAATTCCCAACCTGCTTCTATTTTTTAACCAACCAATAATGCCCTAAATGTAGCCCACAAACAACCCATTTTTACACCACCCACGGACTAGCCCAATAAATCCCCTGATCTTGCCCAAAGCCACTCATTAAAGGCCCAGCCTAACCTCCTAAATAATGGCCCTATTGACCCTTTTGATAGGATTGAGTTCACGCATGGTCTAGCCTGCCCGTCCTTCCAACTCCATGACTTTTAACACCTTCGTTAATGTCCCCTTCCAATTAGCAGACTGCAAACCCCTTTATCCAGTTTGATACTAAGCCCAAAACAAGAAGCTTGCCCCCCCTAACCAATTTGCAGGTTGATAAAGTGCAGATTATATCAACAGAAACTGCGGTGCAGCCCCATCCAGAACATTGAGTCTCATATTATAGAACTGCTAGGGTTTGGGGGGACCCTGGACAGTTTGGGACCTGGAGAGGCATCTTCAAGAGCATAAACCCTCCCTAGTCTTCATGTTCGAGACATGATGCCGCTCAAGACGAATTGAGACAGTGAAAACGAGGCTAAACTGGAATGGTGTTAGTGTGGATTCTCGAGGTAAATGTCGGGGTCTGGTGCTGCTCTGGAGTAAGAACATGAATGTTACGCTACAGAGTTTTTCGCATAACCACATTGATGTTACAGTTGAGATGGAAGATGGCGCGCCACCATAGCGCTTCACAAGTTTTACGGGGAGCCAACGAATCACAAAAAAATAGAATCTTGGCAGCTCTTAGGAAAACTAAGTGAAGTCTCTCATAGGCCATGGTTGTGTGGGGAGATTTCAACAAGATTTTGAACCCGTTCGAGAAGGAAAGTGGCAACCCTAAGCTGGTGAGCCAAATAAGGACATTCCATGACACGCTCGAGAGGGCGAGTCTAGTCGATTTGGGGTTCAGTGGGGATTGGTTTACATGGTCAAATAACAGAGAATACCCGAACATGATTCAGGAAAGACTTGATCGAGTGGTGGCGACGGGATCGTAGTGTCACCTTTTCCCAAATTACAAGGTAATGCATTTGGGTACTATTCATTCTGATCATATGCCTGTACTTGTCGAACCTCTAACCCCGGCAACTCCAGCGCTCTGCCGGAAGTGACATTTTCGCTTCGAGACGATGAGGGTAAGATTGAAAGATTGTGAGGAGATAATCCGTTAGAGTTGGGGCAGCGAAGCACATGCTTCTCCAGGCTCACGGGTATGGGCAAATATTAAAGCTTGTCGTGTGGGATTGGTGTAATGCAGTAAGGATCAGTTCCAAAATCCTGGCAAACAAATCAAGGAAATAGAAGAACATATTCTGTCATGTAGGAAAGGGCTCGTGACTAAAGAGACTTGAGCTAAAGAAACCAAACTTCAAGTTAGGCTTGAGGAATTGAAGGACCGCGAGGAGATGTGGTGGAACAGAGAGGTAAAGCGAAGTGGCTTCGAGAAGGGGATCAGAGCACCCGGTTCTTTCATTCTCAAGCCTCGGGCCAGATGAAAATCAACAGTATAACAGGGCTTGTTGATGAGAATGGGGTGAGGCAGGATAAGCCAGAGGAGATTCGTGGCATCATCACCCACTATTTTACGAATCTATTCCAGGCTGAAAGCACTTCGATTGAGGAGATTGACGAGTTGTTGAGCGACTTGAATCCGAGGGTAACCGAGGCCATGAACCAGAACTTGTTGGAACCTTGCAAGCCAAACAAGGTGATCTGTAGCCTTAAACAAATGGCCTCTCTCAAATTCCCGGGGCCCGACGGTATGTGCCCCGTCTTTTACCAACGTTATTGGCCTATTGTTGAGAATAATGTGCTTGAGTGAGTTCTTGATTTCCTCAATCATAACAATTTTTTGCGTACGATGAATTTTACTCATATTAGCATCATACCAAAGTGCAAAAATCTGTCACTCATTACTCAGTTTAGACTGATAAGGCTTTGTAATGTCATCTATAAGCTTGCCTCTAAAACGCTTGCCAATCGAATTAAACCATTTCTACATGATATTATTTCACAATCGCAGTTCGCTTTTGTCCTGCGTCGTTTGATCATTGATAATGTATTAGTTGCCTTTGAGTTAAATCATTTCCTCAAAAACTGTAGACATGGCAAGTATGCCTTTGTATAGCTTAAGTTTGGTTTCCACAGTGCTTTTGTTAAGTTGATCATGCGCTGTGTTAATACTGTCACCTTTTCGTTTGTTCTTGATGGGGTGCAATTTGGTTTTATTAAGCCGGGAAGGGGTATCTGTCAAGGTGACCCACTCTTCCCGTACTTTTTTTTTTTTTGCGCAGAGGTGTTTAGTAGCTTCTTGCACCACGAGAAGCAGAGGGGTCATCTGAAAGGTATTGCGGTGGCCAGAGATGTGCCAAGGATTTTGCATCTATTATTTGCAGACGATACCATAGTGTATGTCATTCGGGCATGTATCCAAGCAGCTCCCAAGGCTATGTCATGTATGAAGGAAGTGCCGGACCAGTACGCAAGGGTATCGGGGCAGGTTATCAATAACCATAAGTCATCAATTACTTTCAGCCCCAACGTACCGGCCCAAGTGCGCCATGATTTGGCAAGTTTACTAGATGTGCCAATAATGCCGAAATAGGACCTATATCTTGGCTTTCCCACTAAGATCGGTCGGTCCAAGAGGGTCGTTTTCTCATCCATGAGAGAGCGTATAATAAAGAAAATTCAGGGGTTTTTGGAGAAGTTTCTTTCTGTGGCAGGGAAGGAGGTTCCTGTGAAGGCAGTGTTGCTTACAATTCCGATGTATGTGATGAGATGCTTTAAACTACCAGATGGTTTCATTAGGGAACTCGAGAGTTTGATTTCGAACTTTTGGTGGAATAATCGGGAACAAAAAAAGATACATTGGGTAAATTGGCATCGCTTATGTACTACAAACATGGATGGAGGGCTTGGATTCTGACAACTTAAGGTGTTCAATCTTGCCTTACTCGCCAAACAAGGATGGCCTCTCATGCGTGACCCGAACTCTCTATTAGGGCGTGTTCTTAAAGCCCATTACTTCCCTAATAAGGATTTCCTTGAGGCTAGTCATAGGAGACAACCTTCTTACACATGGAAAAGCTTATTTGAGACATGCCACATTCTAGAGATGGATGTTCGATGGCATGTGGGTGATGGTAGATTAATCCGAGTCTGGCAAGACAAGTGGTTATCGAGTGCCGGACCGTTTACCCCCTGAGTCAAATCCAACAGTAGGGTGAATGTATTGTGGGTGCATGATTTGTTTGACCTTAGTAATTGGGGCTGGAATCATTATGTTGTTGAACAGGTTTTTGAGCCAGACAATGCTGTGGCAGTTGAGAAGATCCTCGTCGCTAGAGCGCCATCTCCTAACATTCGGGTGTGGCATTATTCGAATAACGCGGAGTTGTGCTCAACGCTGTCTACCTTGCACTCTGTCGTTAATGTGGATTGGAGCAAAATTTGGAAAGCAAAAGTCCCCCCGAAGGTTCGTGTCCTAATATAGAGGTTTTGTTCCAGGGCCGTTCCGACTGCCCGAAACCTGCAGTTGAGACATTGTCCTAGCGATCATTGGTGTCCCTTTTGTGGCAATGATGACAAGGACGTTAGCCAATCGATGTTTTTTTGTAACCCAACTCGAATAGCTTGGGCCCTTTCCAATATCCCATGGAACTTGGTGTCAAAATGGGAGAGGAATCCTACGAAATTAATTTTTGGCAATCTGGAGCAGCTACAAGAGCGGGAGGCTTGTCTCTTTATGATGATCCTTTGGTTGTTGTGGCAGAATCAAAACAAGAAGCGAGTTGGAGAGCTGACATTGGAATCAAATGAGCTTGTGGACGAAGCGAGTAGGTATTTAACTGCTGTGTGGGAAGTGTTAGCCAAGGGAATCCTCCTGTGATTGACCCGACGCCAGCTAGATGGACACTTGCACAGGCAGGGTTCATTAAGCTCAACTTCGACAACGCCACCTTTTGGGAATCAAGGGAATATAGACTCAGGGTAGTGGCGCGAGATGCCTCCAGTACCTATGTTGGCTGGGTTCAGACTCGAAGACTAGGGTGTCTGGCTCCTGAACATGTTGAACTACTAGCATGCTATGAAGCAGTTTGTATGGATGTGCATAGAGGCTGGACAAGAATCTGTGCTGAAGGCGATTATGCGACGGTTATTACATGATGCCAAAGTGAGGATGAAGAGCTATCGGTCCTTGCAAATCTTATCTTAGATGTCAGGATTTTGATTCCTAATTTTGAGTCTTGTTGTTTTTCTATCGTTAGACGTTATGCTAACGGCGTGGCTCACACATTAGCACGTCGGGCTATTAACCCTTGTGAGGGTACTTTCTCTTTGCCTCATTATGCTGTGGAGGCAGTCTGTTTTGACAATGGAGTTGGTTAACTAATAATATCTCCCCTCTTTGCCATTAAAAAAGGCCTTGATTTGATAAATTTAAGGAATAGTAATTGCCCTAAGATCTTTATACTTAGCGTATATACATATATTAGAATATGAGATGAAACAGTTTACAATAGAAGATCTCATGTGCTTTAATTATATATTCCAACAATCAACAAATAGGATTCTCTATTTCAAAATGGTGTTTCGTCTTATATTCTATAATTCACATTTATACTATGTGTATAAAATTAATTCCTTAATTATACATTTGATTTGAGATTTTTACACTTGATGTATATCCAAGTATTGGAATAGAATATGAAACGTGATTTGAAATAGAGAATCTCATGTGAACAATCAAAAATGTAATTTAAAGTAACGTAAACTCGGTTATCAATTCCAAATACGATCAGCAAATAATTAATACATCATATATAATTCATAAGCCAATGGATTGAATGTACTTTAGTCGCCTCAAGTGTAGTTCCAATTGACATTAATAGAATGACGGGGACATTGCCTGGCTTTTCTAAACTTGAATGACACGGAAGAAGCCACTACATCCCAAAGAAGGGGGAGTGCTAGAATTTCAAAAACCGATACTGGATAAGAAGCAAGTAGAAGCATAGGTGCAAGTACCCATAGCTTCTTTTGACCAACAAGTAGACAAGTTATCGCAATAAAGGCTCCCATCATAGAAATCACGGAGGTGAAAAGACTAAGAAGGTTGGCATTTAACATTGTAGGTAGGAAATCCCGGAAATCATCTTCTGCATAGCGCGAAGTAGTGATGGATAAGGAGATAAATAGGGAACAGATGGATGAGAAGAAAGAGATGACGTTCAAACTGGTGAATGCTAGGAAGGCACTTTTCTTGGAGAATACAGGGAAGCCGTTGTTGCCATTGTTTCCACCGGGTACTGTAATAGCTGCGGCGAATGTAATTGTGGCAACTAATGCTGCGACAATTGAGAACGCATTGGCTGTATCTTTCATCCACTTTTCTCCTTCTGCTTTCAAGGCTGCGTGTTCCTCTCTAAATACCAACCTAGGAGTTTTTCCAAAGGCATTTGCTGCTTCTCTTAAACAAGGATGAAGAAAGTTTGCAAACTCCTGTTTGTTAAAAATATGGTATCACAAATTAATTAAACATGGCATGCTAGGCTGCTAGCTATTGATTATAGAATACCACATCAAGATAGATGGTGTAGCAGTTACATTATCCCTAAAATCTGAGAACTAACGGACAGACCAATCATGTGAGACTTCCATAGATGCATGGGCAGAAGCACCTTGTAATTGGTGGGATCCAATGATCCCACTAAAAAAATAAAAAATTCCATTACACTAATGTATTAGATATTAAAAAATAGATGAATTCTAAATTTTATTTTGTTATTGGATGCCACTAAAAAATATAAAAATCTTTTTGCAATGAGGTCCAAATATCAAGTTCATTATTATTTATAATATATGTATAGTAGATATATATGTGTATATATATTATTAGGTAGTGACCCCACTACATAATCTTCCTGACTCCGCCACTGATTAGATGCAATTGGATATTAAATTGGCAATGATTAATGACTCAACAGATTGATGAAGCCACATATATACCTCAAACCGTTTTATTTCATGCTGCATCTGGAGAGCTGAACCAGTCAAAAGATTGAGTTTGTGAGGAGGTGCCAATCTTGCAGCCAAGTGCAAGATGTTGTTCCCATAAGAATCTGCCATATCTAAAATCTGATGGTATTTAATAGTGTTTGTTTGATAAATGAGATCGAAAACGTTGATGGTGTTGTTTTCAGCTGCCACATGAAATATGGATTGCTTAGTATACATGTCCCGAGTGTAGATAGCTGCGGGAAATGTATCTATGATCTCTTGCATAACCTCGTGAACCCCCGAACGTGCTGCTGTTAGTATCGCATCTTCATAAATTGCAGAAGCTTTCCAGTAGTCTAAGGATTCCATATTCTTGCACAAGCATTTCACAAGATTCAATGCTTGCATATGACTCCGTTTTGCTTCATCGACGGCTTTTAGAACTTGATTAACTGATCAGTATGTAAGAAATAATATGATCCATCGGAATCAACAAAACAAGACAAGTAAACTCTCCATATTCAGATATGAAATTCAAGCACCCGAAGTTGTGATTGCGTGTGTTTTATTCTTTTTGTCCCATTTTTTAGAAACCAAAATCAGGGAAGTGGGGGTTGCGTGGAAGGTTTTGGGAGAAAAAAAAATTTCAAGGGAGATTTCGAGGATCATTAAATTTAATATAGGGGCTCCTTTTAAAATTAAACCTATGTTAATGAAACAAGTAAAGGAAAAAACTACATCAACATCTGTTCTGGTTAATGAAAGTGCACTCCCTCTTATCGGAGCTGGAAAGTAGAAAAAACTGCAGTTCTTTATAGCTAGTGGCATATTATGCTAATACGAATTAAGAATGAACAAAACTTGTTACAATTAGTCGCTAGTTAATTAAACCTATGTGTCATTGTTGAATCTGCTCATTAATTACAAATAATATATACCAGTATCTTATGTTCATTGCTCCCAAACTAGCTATATGCATCAATGGAAGCTCTCAATGACTAGTAACATATATAAAGGTTCACTTACGGTCTCCATAAACATTTGTCATGTACTGGAAACATGTCTCCATAAACATTTATCATATAAAACTGAATCAATGAAGATCGTGTGACTTGCTATTAAGAAAAGCAACGACACTTACTTGGTCGTTCAATTGCAGAAATTAAACGAGCACGGAAGGTGAATCTTCTCTGTCTAAAGAAGGCGGTCTCCTTAAGGGCAATCCTTTTCAAAGCAGAAGTGCCATCTTCAAGTTTCAAAGTAGCCAAATAGGTGTACTTTTGAGCCAAAGACAATGCCACATCGAGTATGCCAGCATCAATCACATTACAGAGAAGCTTGAGGCCCGTTTCACCAATGTAAGGGCTAGGCAACACATCATCCTTGGTCTCAGAAATCAAGTACACAAGTGTTTTCCTGTTGGCTGAGAGGGCTGCCGTGTGAACTGGAAATTCACCTGCACTGTTGGTCAAGTGGAGCAAATCGGGCAGTCGCCCAACCAAGATTTTCGCCACCTCCGTCTTCCCCGTCAGAGCAGCTACATGTAATGCTGTGCATCCAAACTTGTCCGGTAGTCCTAATAAACCGTTAGGCATCTTATCCACCAGATATTTCACAAAATCGAAGGCCTTTCCGGTGCCAATGGCTATGTGAAGAGCTGTTTCTAAGTTGGGATTGAGTCCTGCTCCCAATGCATTAATAGTTGGGTCTTGCTGGTCTAGTATTTCTCTGGCTTTGTTCAATTCTCCATTCTGTACAGCTCTATACAGTGGCAAGTAGTCGTGCCACTCTTTCGCCAAGGCTTTAAGCGAATACCGAATATGTTAGTTAACATACATTATTGTTGTAGGATGAAGTTGGCTATTTTCTCTCTACCTCTAGTATAACTGGATCTCTGAATTACAACATATTATAATCACAAAATATCGATCTTAGCGAGATTATATATAGTGCAACCCTCTTTATTCATTTTAAGATATCAAAAATTTCTTTTTTAAGTTTTCAGGATGTATTTACAAAGCATTTTGGGTCATGTTAGTTAGTTAGGACAAATAAACTAAATGTTAACCGCTGTCTATTGCTAGTTAACGAGTGTATGCATAAACCGAGCTCTTTTGGTTGGTTAAATTATACCTGAATTTTTAGTTTTGTGTCTTTATATCAATACTCTCATTAGTTTTTTTTTTTTTTTTCATGTGTAATCACTTGAAATGCGCTTTCAATTACTTCACAAATATTTTACATATGCATATGAGAAACATTCCTAAAGTTAAGTGTACCACGAGAAATAATGGTAATCCTTTCACAAACCCACAAAAAGTAAAGATACAGTTTTCAATGGTGAAAGATATCTAAACCAAGATATAAACCATCTCTAACCAAGCCCACAAGAAGTAAACACGATCCTTAAAGTTTGCATCAAGTGGAATTTTGGATGAAAATTGCTTTTGTCAACAAAAAGTTTGGACAATTTTTCCAATTCTCAAGTGTATGGCATATGGCGTAAATCGCGTGATGCGAGAAGACATTGAAAAAATACAATGATCTAAATTTTAAGTAACATCATCAATTTTCATTTGAAATTTTAACATATATATAAAATATATATAAGCACAACTATTATTATAGATCTTAACTTGAAATTTAACTTCTTATTGCTTGAAGGTTTGATTATAGTATAAAAAGTGTTGGTTCGGCTTTCTTTACTAGCAAAAAATGAAAAAAAGAAAAAGAAAAAGAAAAAGAGTGATAAATTTAGTTACTTATGAACAAAGCAGAAGCAAAGACTAAATCGATTTCTATCATTATTGAAAAATTAAAACAATTGTCATTAATATTACTGCACCATATTGAATTCTTAACAATAATTCTCTTTTCAAAATCAAATAATTTAAGAAATAAAATTTAATTGTCAAATAAAAAATATTAATTAGATTTATGTAGTTAAATTAAAAGTTTTGCAAAAAAAATATGTGAATCTTATTTTATAATCTCTTACTAAATTCTTGATATAAGTTAAAAAAAAAGAAAGAAATTATTGTTTCTCACATTACTATTGTACAAGGTCTAGATTAATTCATGGTAAGAAAATAAAGTGAATTTTAAAAATAATATGCTACCCAGTCGTAGAAATTAGTATGCAGAAAAAATATATTAAACTCTGATAAATTAGTATAAATGGTACAAAAAAATAATTAAGACTAGTAACCAGTCATTGGCCTATAAAGTACGAGCAAAAAATCCAACTAATAAATTTTTTTTGCCGACATGACAATGTATGTGGCAATATGAATAGTAATATGAGAAATATTTTTGAGGGAATAATAGTTTGAGAATTATTTTTAGTTGTAGCAATATTTTAGGAAAAAAAAAAAACTCGCTTATTTTATCATTATTAAAATAGATTAACAAGCATATTCTTTTGCTATAAAACAATGACAGATGCAACAACAAAAACCGAAAATAAAAACAATCAACCATAGTTAGATCCCTGATACTTATGCAGACAATAAATCGGAATCAACATGAAAGTACTGAAGAATAAAGGATAACATGAAATTAAATAAGGCTTGATATATTGCAATTTTCGTCATGTACCTATTTATGTTTAATAGTTTTTGTCATGGTCAATTTATATCTTCAATATCGTCCTGTAAGTCTTAAAATTTCAAAAAATTGATCCTTTTTTTGCCGGAGATTGTTAAACTCACCAGATTGTTAAACTCACCGGAAACGGTCACATGCCAGGCATGGGTCGCTTGAAATTGATGTGTTGGATATTTTCATCATAGGTGGCACCATATATTATATGTATTTTTTTTGTATAAATATGACATGCAATTGACAAAAAAATTATTAGACATACAGGCAAAATTTCAAAATTTGAGCAATTAAACTTTATTCTATCTCAAAATCGATCACATATTGGGGTTGCCCATAAGACGAGGACCTTGTTTATTTAAAAAAAAAAATGGAAGGAAAGACGGGCAAAGGCAGCGGAATGTGATCATTTCTGACAAGTTTAACAATATCTGGCAAAAAAAATCAATTTTAACATTAAGAATTAAATTTGACCAAAATCAAAAATGTTAAACATTAATAGATGACGAGTACATTGCACAATTTAATTGATTACAATAAATGATAAAAGAAAGACACTACAAAACTTAAACAATTAACAGCGCACATCAACTAATTTTATCATTAAGTTAGACATTAATGGGATCAAGAACGGAGCCACAAAATTTTATTTGGTGATGAGATTGAATTTTTATGAAATATTGAAGGTATTTTTGTAATTTTCTTTTTGGGGGAGGAGGAAAATATAAAAAATTTTAAAAAAATGCATATAAATTTTGCACTGATGTAAACTAGGGGGAGGGGAGGACATGTTAATTATCTTGCGAGTAATTAACAAATAAAAACTAGTGATCAGATAAAGTATATAAAAACAGTTTTGAACTACTAAAATTACTAAAGTACGTATCATATCAAACATTGAACTATTTGCCGATGAAGCCAAACTCAACTGCCAAGCTGAGGCCTCAAGACTCTAAAGATCTTGTATTCGATTCTTACCGATATATGTGTGGACTTTATTCGTATCTTTATGATAATTTATTATCTTACTTTAATAGTAGTTTATTATAATAGTTTGTCTATAGTTTGTGAATAATTTAGATTAAAATATGATGTAGTAGTTTGATTTATATTTGATGTATTCAAAAAATTTTAAAAACACTGAACTATCCATATGAATTATTCTTTGACGGAATAGGTGTTTAGATTTAAAAATTAATTAGTGGTTATATATAGGTAGAAGAATAAACATAAATGATATTCTTACAAAAGATAGATTTAACAAGACATTTCTTTTCCCATAAAACAATGAAAACACAATGACAAAAACCGAAAAATTGAAACAATCAACCTTAATTAGCTAGTTAGAAAAGACGGTAAGTAAGCGATCAAATGGGAAAGATGTTGTACCTTGTTGCTCCTGTGTAGGGTGAACATCCATGCCGCCTGGGCGACCAAAAATCTTCTCCAATTCCACCCAAACATCTCTTGCAGTAGCGAAGTTGGTCACATATTTGAGCACATCCTCGCCCAAAGCACCCAAAATCCAGCCCTTGACGAGCTGATCCATTCTCGGGATATTAGCGTAATCTTCGCTGTTTGCCTTTCCATCAGCACCATCGATGATGAAGTGGAGCAAATCTTGGCTCTCAATAAGGCCAAGAATTTGTTCTTTCCACGAAGAATAGTTGTTTGATTTCCTACCACCGGAGAGTTTGGAGGAAACAAAGTTGTTAACGTTAATTGTGGATAGGTCCGTTAATGGGAGAGATTGGCGGTGACGTTCTTTTGAGGGTGATGGGCTGGTGGTGGAGGAAGCCATTGCTTCAAGCTCTTAAGGTTTGCTGCTAATTGAGCCTAGCGTATCTTGTAGATTGAGTAATGCCAAAGTGTATGTTTATACTCTGTTTACTATGATTAAAACCACAGGGTTTTTATAGACGAATTTGCTCACTGTCGTACACCTAATTATCACAAAAGACCTTAAGATATTTTTAATTGTTACTTTAACTATATAAATATATGTGTATATATATATATATTCATATTTATTATAAATGTATATAATAACAAATTATATATTGTACATAAATAAATACATAAGAATTTCAAATATTTGAAATAACAATTAATTTGAAAAATATAAATTCATACTTATTAAGTAATATATATATATATATATATATATATACACATTCAATATTTGAATCTATAATATATCGAAGTTTCAATAACATTTAAAATTAATAAAAAGAATATATAATATTCATTTGCATCAAAAGATAATATTTAAGATCCATCTTTAATAAGTACAATTAAATATTTGAATTTATAACACACACACACACACACACACACATATATTTATATATATATATATTTCCTATTGAAAAACAGGAAAGGGCCAATGATGTGCAAGGTTACAGAACAAATATGCATTTTTGCCGTAAATTTATGAATTTATTTTTAAAATATCCTAATTTTATAATTTTATTTTCAAAATACCCTATTTTTTAATATTCATTTCATTCTACCCCTTTTGAATAGTAATTTCACTATTTAAATAGTAATTTCACTATTGAAAGTTTGTTTATTTGCTTTATTGTCCTAAACTCTAGGTTTGTTTAAGATTAGATACCTTTTATTTAGAAATGGTAAGGTAGATCCCATTTTTCATGATATATGAATTTTATCAGATTTATTCTTTCTCAATTTTTACAAGTCATAAGAATATAATTTTCTATTGTTCTATCTTCTTCCCAAAGTTCTTTTAGTTCGTTATCAAGTTGTTCTAGATCTTTAACATATTTATTAAGAATTTCTTGGTTTATAGTTTTATTGACCAAATCAAGAACATAATCTTCTTTATTATTATATATTGCAATAAGAATTCTTAAATCTTCAGGTAAATCCTCTAATGTTTTTAAAATTGTTGTTTTATATTTATAATTGTTTTTTCTTTTAAATTGATTTTTTATGATATCAAAATCTTTACCCATTTTGCTATTTTTATATGCTCATAAAATAGTAAAATATGTTCGCACAAAACTCGTAATTAATGATGAAGTATTCTAAAACCATACATTTTCATAACATTAAGTAGAAAAATCTTACTAGTTAAATCTTTTAAAAGTAGATTACCTCCTTAATATCCTCAATTCTTTAATCCTCCTTCTGGACTCGTCTTCAATCACCTCGACAAGCCTGACTGGTTTTCGCCCAAACGCCCACCTGGCTTCATGGGACTTACAATTCCATACGGCTACTATCTCGAACGGTGTAATCACTACGGCCTTTGTAGGGTTAGAGAATTTTAGAAAAATAGGAGAAATACAAGCTTAAAAGATTTTTATAGAAAAATTTCAAACACTCGAATATTAATGAAAATGAAATGATTTTATTTACTTCAAAAAAAAATTATACAAACATTCTTTTAGAAAGGGTTACAAAGATTTATCAAAGGCTGGCTTTCTATTCTAGGTTTTTTGATACAATGTGTTTTTCAGATTGAGGATTCGATCTGAGTATTCGATGTCCTCCAAATAAAAAACCTAGCACAATTTATAGAGATAAAAATCTAACTATTCGGACTTCAAAATTTTTATTTCGCATCCGAAGTCCCTCTCTTTATGCGCTGGAAACACGTTGGTTTTATCTCTTTATCTTCAAGTGTTGTCAGTCTTATCTCCTTTATCTTTATGCATCAACAACTATCTGCCAAAATTTTTTAGTGGATGATGACATCATAGCTTCCGTCACTCCCCGCACTGACATAAGTGCTTACATCATGATTTGCAATAACCAATCATTCTGCAAGCTTTCTTTCTTGTAGTCTCTGTGCAAAAGAAATCATATCTGATAAATTTAGTAATGAATTCCTTTAGAAGTGCAGATTTTATTTGGCCTCCTTTCCTCAATAAAATTCAGTTATTAGCCTGCATGAGAGTTTCATATTGTCGCTCCCAAAGAGACTCAACAATGGATTGAATGGCTTTAATTCCCATGGCTCTTCGTTCTGTGATCCATGAGCTAGTGAACTTGAAAGATCGAAAATTCTTTATACTAGTTTGAATCTTTAAATTTGTGTTTATCAGATCTATGGTGATCATATGTTGGACTTCATGCCAAATTCGCATCTCAGGTTCTGGGACTATAGAATAGAACTTGAGTACGACTTCTCTATTTCTAGCAACTTGACTGACCTGGGATTTAAAACGGTCATCAAATTCTGAAATTTCATTTAGATCCTTTCCAACATATAGCAGATCAAGAAATTCATAGTTTGCAAGCTGAAATACTTTATACGGCTTAGCTCCAAATATAGCGGTGATTCGTGGATGAACACTATATCCTTTAGAGTAGAATAGTGTTCTAGAATTCTCCCATCTATAGACTTCTTCAGCAACTTCTTTATGTTCACTTTCCCATTTATTAGTGGGAACAAATTCTTCATTGGAAACCCTGTTGTTGAAGCTTCCAAATTTATTTATTTTTATTTCAATAACTTCAGCATCACCTTGAGATTTAGAAGTTTTTCCTTTATTTTTCATGGAGTCTAAAAAGTCTTTATCAGATAATGGTTTATTATCATGACTTCCAGAAGACTCAGCTTTATCTTTCTCCTTTTTCTCACTCTCTTTTTTAGCATCACTCATTTTTTTTCTTTTTCTTTTTTCTTTTCTTTATCTCTAGCTTCAAGAAATAAATTTAGACTTTCTTGAAGAAAAAGGGCTCTTCTAAGTCCTTCTTGAGAGATATCTAACACTATTTTAAAATTCAATTCTATCAAATCTTTAAGAGCTTTATTGCTATCAACAATGTCTTGACAAACCAAGACCATATCATCAATCTCATTCTTTAGCTCATCAAGATCCATCTTTCTTTATAAATTTATTCCTGTAGAAAAACAAGAATTTATAAGATGATCTGTATCATCAATACAATTTTTAGGAAATTGTTACCCATCAACGGATTTGAGAAGTCTTTACCACCAACCGTTAGACAGTGGACTAGTTGTATGTATATTGTATACAATCACTCTAGTTGCATTTTAAGGGAAATGTACACCCATCTCATCCATTTTAGAGTTGGAGAACTCATTCTTTTCCGAATTCTGTATTTCTAGAAATGAAATCGGCTAGAAAATTTTTTGAACCTTTTATGTACTCTATTTTGAAACTACAAAAGGACAGGAAAAATTGCCATCTATGTAGCCTTCTGTATTGGGGTGTATTTGGTAATTTATTGAAAATCAAAGACTGTATCTGGGCATTATCAGTTTGGACTTTGAAAGGTCTTTGATATAGAAAGAGAGAAAATTTTTGAATTCCTTTTATGATGGCTAGAAGTTCTTTTTCATGAGTTGTATAGTTGACCTCAGCTTGACCGAAAGTACCACTCATATACCTGCATATCTCATTGAGATCGGTTTTACGTAGAGCTAACCAATAACGATCTGAAGCATCCGTTTGTATAATTAATTTATCATTTTTATCAAGAAGTTTTAATTCAGGCAATGCTTTACATTCTTCCTTTAGGTTTTTAACAATCTATGTATGTTGATTGCTCCATCCTTTAGTGTTATTTTTTTGAAGCAATTTTTGAATCTCATGCTTCTTTTTGGCAAGATTTATTATGAATCCCTCAACATAATTTAAACAACTAAGAAATTTTTCAATTTGATTTCTATTTTTCAATTTATCCGGAAATTCACAGATTTTCTTAGATATATGGGGTTGAAATTTTATTCCTTCTCTATTTAGTTTTAAACCTAAAAATTCAATTTCTTCTTAATAAATTATAGCTTTCCTTTCGGACAAAACTATACCATTATCTTTACAAGCTTTAGCAAATTGAAGTAGGTGAGTTTTATGTTCTTCTAAAGTATTAGAAGCAACTAAAATGTCATCAACATAAACAACAAGAAAATTTTTATATTTATTAAAGATTTTATCCATTCTTCTTTGATATATAAAAGGTGCATTCTTTAATCCAAATGGCATAACTAACCATTCGAACTACCCTTGAGGAGAACTAAATATTGTATATTGTATACTTTTAGGTTCCATTTTTTTTGCCAAAATCCTGAAGTACAATCAAATTTAGAATAATATTTCTTGCTTTTAACTAAATTTAGTAAAACTTCTTTATTAAGAAGATAATAACTATCTGACCTAGTGAAATGATTTAGTCTTTTATAATTTATTACCATTCTAGGTTTTTCACGCTTTTTCTCAGCTTCATTAAAAGTTGGGCTACTAAAAGGACTATTACTCCTTCTAATTAAAGATGGATTTGTATGTAATAATTCATTTATTTGTTTATCAAATTTCTTTCTATCCTTTTCTGTATAAAACACGGGCCTTTCTTGTATAACTATATTTTCAGTAAACTCTATTTTTGTCTTTAAATCTGACTCCTTATAAAAAGTCAGAAGATGATCATTATAATTTTATTTTATCTGTTTTATTACATCTTCAAGAGTTATCCTTTTTATTGTTATATTATGTATTTTTATCGGAATTTTATCATACGGTCCACCAAACTTCGCTGGCTGAACTCTGAATGGCTCATTTATTCTTGGTAATTTTAAGTAATGATTATATTTAGTTTTTAGGATGACAGAATAAAGATTCTGTGAATAAAATCGAAATTATTGTAGGAAATCATTTCCTAACAATATATCAGTTTCAAGAGAGTTATATTCATAAGGGCGAATTACATCAACCTCCCCTGAGGTTTGGCAAAATTACAATTTAACCCACGATTTTTTGTAAATTACAATAAACCCCCTGTGGTATGAAATAATTACAAGTGATGGACAGAAAGTGTATAAAGTCCGTTTTGCCCTTTATTTTTTGCTGATATTAAATAGGGCAAATTACATCTACCTCCCCTGCGGTTTGGTGAAATTACAATTTAACCCATATTTTTTTTTTATGTATATTACAATAACCCCCTGTGATATGTAATAATTACAAGTGATAAACGAAAAATGTATAAAATCTACTCTAGCCCACAATTGGCCTCACCAACGTGTTTCCCATGTCGAAAAGTTTATGACCCGCTTCAAGTTCACCGAAAAACTTGTCGGAAAACAGAGCAATTTTTTCAGTATTATTACTTTTAGCCCCACAAAGATGTAATATATAACATACAACCCCAAATATTTTATATATATTACAAAAAAAACCCTCAAGGGTACTATCGAAACTTTACATACAAAAACTAACGGAACCCTAACGGTCATAAACTATTGGGGTAAATTGTTAGACGAAATATACCACAGGGGGTTTATTGTAATTTACAAAAAATTGTGGGTTAAATTGTAATTTCACCAAACCTCAGGGGAGGTAGATGTAATTCGCCCTATTCATAAATAGTATTTATTATAATAATTTTACTTCCTAATATAACATTTACTTTATCTGTTTTTTTATTAATGTGTTCGGCTTGACCCGTAACACCTTTTATCTTGATATTTCTATTCTCTTGCCATTTAGTATAGAGAAATGATTTAAACAAAGTTATTTCTGAAATATTATCTACTAAGGCGCAGGTTGTTATATTCGTATCTTGTACTGTTATTTGTACAAAGATACTCAGAGGAAAATTAATCCCCTTCATATTTTTTACAAAAAAAATTTATATTTCCAATTTGGAGGGTGACCCCATATTTTTCTATTTTATAGTAATCACACTGGTTTATGAAACTATTACCCAAAATTATATCGTAATAGTCTCCCGCCATATCACTATCTATATAACAAGGTACAATTATTCTTAAGTCATTAAAAATTATTGAAACTTGTACCTCTTGATCACAAGTTATTAAATGACCTTCAAAATTTTTATATTGAAATATAGTTGAACCAACCTTTGTAATTAATCCTTTATTTTTATGTCTTACAAGGTGATTGCCACCGGCTCTTGTATCAATTACTATATTTGGTCCTTCAATATATTCTTGACCATTAAAATATTTGTCATTTATAACCATTGTATTGGTTATATTTTGTTTAGTGAATTTTACATTAGTAAGAGGCATCTTACTAACATTTCTTCTTGATATTGTATTTTTTTCAAAATCTATTTGTGGAGTTAAACCACTACTAGATCCATATTCTAATATAGGTTTTCTATCTATTTTAACTTTATAATTTCTTATGTCTTCTATTTCTTCTATCATTGGTAACTTTATTGTAGTTATATTACGACATTCATCATCAAATATTTCTATATAAGGTTTATCTTGATATATTTTACCGTAATTACTATTGGAAAAAGCATATATTGCTCTATAATAAAAGGTAAATGCTTGACTTTTATCTCTTAGTTTTAAATCTTGTAAGAGTTGAAAGTGTAAACTTAAAGTATCATTTATGTTTTGATCATTTATATCAATACTATATTTAGGATAACAATCAAAACAAAATTGTGAGTATATTAAATTTCCTTCAACCGTTCCTAAATGACTATTTTTAGCATCTTTAAACCTTTGGTCATGAAGTGAAATAACCATAGGACTATCTATTCCATCTCTAAAGAAAGCTTTAACTAGGATTTGAATCCTGCCAAGATAAACATATTTTATCTTTTTTCTTACTTCTGTATTTTTTATTTTGTTTAAAGCTTGATTTATTGAGTTTTTAGTAAGCAAATTTAATCTAATTTGCCCTTTAGTATGTTCAACATTTATGGATCTTTCAACTGCATGATAGTCATAAATATTTATTTTTTCTCTTTTTATTAGATTACCAAAAGTTGTAAAAATATTTTTGGTAGGATTAGTTGCATTAAGTCTTAAACTTTTGATCTTTGCTAAAATTTCTTGATCAAAGGTTATCCGTTGAGCATAAACTTCTACTTCTTTATCTGAATCTTTAGTTTCTATTATTTCTTATTCATTCTCAGAATTACTGGAGTATTCTTCCTTTTCAATATATATTTCTTTATCTATATAATTCTCTATATCTGAAACTTCAGATAATTCATCTTGTAATTCTATGAATTCGGCTTCAATACTCCGAATCTTTTTAGGTTTTTTACACTCTGATGATTTATGTCCAATTTCTCCACAATTCCAACATTGGCATTGTGAAAGGTTTTTATTTCTTTTATAGTTGTTTTCTTTTAAAATATCTTCTTTTTGATTTTATATTTTTCTTTTGAAAATTATTGTATTTTCTATATTTCTTTTTATAAAACCTTCTTTTCTTTTTATTAATTCTTTCTTTATTACATCCCCATTGACTGGGTACCTCAAATTCATTACAATACAAGGGTGAAAATTTTTTAGTTCTTCTATATAAATCTTGAGATTTACATAATTTACTTAGCTCTGAAAAGAGGAAGCTAATCCTTCTTCCTAGAGTTGTGATTGAATCTTTATTTTCTTTCTTCCATTTATTCATTATCTATTTATTCCAAGGATGTGGAAGTTTTAAAAAGTACATATTGAGATATATACTCTGATCTTCATGACTATAGTATTGTGTATAATAATATTCTTTAAATTCACATGTATATTATTTTAGATTCTTCATGCTACAAATTCTAAGGTTTATTAAATTTGTTCTTGCTTCTTCTTTTTCTTTAGAACTTTCTTTATTAGGATCTTGCCAATTTTCTCCTAGAAATTCACTAGAAAGATAGGCAACTAAAATTTCAATTCTTTTTTCTGTATTTTCTATTAATTTAGACTGTACATTTCTTTTTTTAATGCTTTAGTGTTTTTAGTTAATCTTTGCCATCAATTAAAAACAATTCCATCAAATGTAGCGATTAAATAATCTATTTGTCTATTTGATGTCCATGTATCATCAGCGTTATATAAAAATAAAACTTTCATAGTATTTGCCCATGAAATTATGGCTTTTTTAGTGCCTTCTTTGCAATTGATATTTAATTTAGAACCTCCATAATTTATAGGTTCACTATAATTATTATCTAAAGTGGATTTATCTAATTGTTTATGATATTTATCTTTCTTAATATGATCATAATATTGCCTTCTATATTTAGGAATAGGCATCATTTCTGATTCATCTATTTTCCTATTTTCTGGTTTCGTTATACCACTTGGGCCTCCAGTTGTATTATTTGTGTTAACTAATACTTCATATTCCTCTATTTCAGAAAGATTTATTTTTTCAAATTGATCAATTAATTCATTAATTTCATTCATCTTTATCAGTTTCAGATTTAGAATTTTGTTCTTTAGGTGGATTAGATGATGTAGCTATATCTTTACCTTTTTCTTCTTTTTTAAGGGCTTCTTCTTCAGCTATAATTTTAGGTAATTCAACATTCAACATATATGCATCAAAAGAATTTGAATGTACAGTTTCTTTAACAGTTTTTATTGGCTTTATTGTAATTTCTCTTTCTTTTTATTTTCTTGTCGAATTTATTTTTCTTTAGACAGGTATTTTTTATTAAGTCTTCAATGTTAGAGTTGCAAATCTTTAAGATTTGAACTTCTGTTTTTAAATCTTTAAGTTCTTGACTTAGAATATGTAGTAATTCAAGTATTTTATTCATTCATGTATTTAATTCTTCAATACTTTTATTAATTTTATCCATTTGTATTTTTTATATCTATCCCAATGTATTTGAACATTTTGTTGAGTATCTTTTATCTTTTGTTTGCAACTTTGTATTTTTGCTTTATTCTCTTTTACTTTAATGTGTTCATATTCTCGATTATATTCTTCAAGAATTATATTTAAACTCAGAATTAAATTTAGACTTTGTATCCATCGTTTAAGATGTTTATTTATTTTCATGCTTGACTTAAAACGTCAAGACCCTCATTTATTTGTTGTATTTTGGTCCTCAAAAAATAAATTCTAAAAGCATCTCCTCTATGATAAGCTGGATTCCTTAATAATAACATATCCAACTCTTTTTGATATTTATACAATTCCACTCGAAGCCCATGCTGGGAATGGCTAGGCATTGCTAAGTAGAATCATGACTGCTCTACGTGTTTTATAAGCCTTTAACTTTCTATAATACAATTCTCTTATGCTAGCATTTTTATGTTCCTTGGCGGCATTCTCTAGAGACATTAGAATTTTGTAGTATTTTTCAACCTTTTGGAACCTTTTAATGTGTCGAAATAGTTGACTTTTCATGGTAAAGGTAACTGCCAATTAGTTTCATCACATGAGAAATCACAAGATAATACATCAAAATTTAGATCATCACTAAATTCTTTATAATTTAATTTTGTTAAATAACCAAATAACTCTCTAGTTATTAATAGATTTATGATTGAAAGTTTTAATAATTCTAAATATTCCATATTTTTTAAAATTTTATTGATCTTTATGGCACTGATACCATTTATACCGGGGTTTTACTTAATTCACTTTATGAATTTAAAAACAATTATTGCATATTAATAAGACATTAAAATTTACTATTAGGAAATCCATGAAAGATTTAAGCTTTTAAACATGGTTTTAGATTGATTTTATAGGTAGAAAGGACTACATTGATCAAAAATACTTTAGGAGGAGTTTTAGTTAAATAAAAGTTGAATTTTGGACCTTTTTGCAATAACACAGAAGATTATGAACAGTAAGAACGGGATTCCCAATGCCAATCAAGGGTATTTTCAAAAACTTTTTTGAAAGTGGGGTATTTTCAAAATTTGAGATTAAAATTGGCGTAAAATAAATTTTTTTTCATGTACGTGAATATATACATACATATGCATACAAATTTATATTTATGTATGTGTATATTTGGCTTTCCTATTTTCTTTAATTAAATAATAAGTGTCATCTGTGTAGGAGTTTTAGAGGAAAAATCAGTAAAAATTCTCAAATTATTTAGCACATCAATACTGATAAAAAAAAAATCCAATCGATTATCATGTCACGTTAGCTCCGGCGAAGGAAGTAGTCTAAAATTGGACTATAAATTGAAACTTTTATAAAAGAAAAAAATTGAAATTGAAAAATAAAACAAAAAAGACAAAAATTTAAATACCTAAACTTAAAAGACCAATTTTGTAGAAATCCCATAATTAAATTTTCTTTATGGTTCTTCACATGCATGATAGCTACATTTGGTCAGTAAAGAAACAGGGCAATCCTTACTCTACGGTATTGAGATCAACGTTTTAATCTTTTATGGATTGACTGCAATTGTTCACGCGCACGAAGTCGGCTACTTACTTTTCTCTTATGAATATTTTCCACATCGGGTGAATGGGATTTGGTTGGTACATAAATGTGAAAGCAATAAAAAATTTACGACGTGTTTGGATAGGTAATACTAATATGTATATTTCTTGTCCATATGCGCCAAAATTTTAATTAATATTTGGTTAGTTCATTATTAATGTTATTCAGTCGGGTATATCTAGCACAGTTGCATCTTCAAGAATAAGTGATACGCGTGTGAAATTTAACATCCCAAGTTCACTTAGGAACATTTAAAATAAAAAATAGAAAACTACTTCCACTTTTGATGACAATAAATTTACGGCAAAAATGCATATTCGTTTTGTAACCTTGCACATCATTGGTCCTTTCCTGTTTTTCAATAGGAAATATATATATATATATATATATATATATATGTGTGTGTGTGTGTGTGTGTTATAAATTCAAATATTTAATTGTACTTATTAAAGATGGATCTTAAATATTATCTTTTGATGCAAATGAATACTATATATTCTTTTTATTAATTTTAAATGTTATTGAAACTTCGATATATTATAGATTCAAATATTGAATGTATATATATATATTACTTAGTAAGTATGAATTTATAATTTTCAATTTAATTGTTATTTCAAATATTTGAAATTCTTATGTATTTATTTATGTACAATATATAATTTGTTATTATACACATTTATATTAAATATGAATATATCTATATATACATATTGAAAGTAAATTATAATTGCTTTAATTTTTTTATTAGAAAAGTTGAAATTTTTATTTAAAGCAGGTCAACCTGGGTTGATATGAACCCAACCAAAATGGATTAGGGTTGAGGCCTCATGAGTTTGACAGGTTTTGGGTTGGGTTAGGGTTGCGAGATTTTGTGTTATACCTCTACCACAACCCAACCCAACCCGAACCCACCCGAATTGCTACCCCTAGCTGCCGCCGCAGTAGTCGGTCCTCGACAGTCAGGCGAAACCCAAAACTATCACTGTCAACGTGTTCCTCTCGTCGCGGTGATTTGGAGAAGAAATGAGCGAGTTATGATGAATTGAAAGTATATAATTTCTCAACTTATATGTATATGTTTATTGCATATGTATGTATTTAGATCACACTCTTCTCCCACCTACTTGTCATTTTCAGCTCTTAAAAGGGGAGCAATTTTTGCAATATTATTACTTTTAACCCCACAAAGATGTAATACATAATATACAATCCCAAATATATTATATATATTACAAAAAAACCATTAAGGATACTATCGGAACTTTACATATAAACACTAATGGAACCCTAACGGTCCTAAACGGCTTGGTTAAATTGTTAGACTGAATATACCACAGGGGGATTTATTGTAATATACACAAAAATGGGAGTTGAATTGTAATTTCACCAAATTTTAGGGGAGGTAGATGTGATTCGCCATATATATACATGTTTTTAAATAGTGATACTCGAAAAAATATTCTGTTGAATATGTTGCGAATATAATATTTAAGGTGATTATGTGTAATTTTAGTAATTAGAGGATTTTTTTAAATCAATCAAATTTCAGGAATTACAATAATAATCCTTTTTAATTATTCTTCTCTGAAGTAGAAGACTTTAACCGTTTAAGACATAGGAATCTGTGAGACGTTAGCACAAATAATTAAAGGAATTTTTATAATGATCGCCCCTTAAGTTTTGGTGTTTGTATTTGTGTTATTTATGTTTGTGTTTTGTAATTTTAGTTTTTTATTTTCTGAAAATTTTAATTTTTATCCGATGTTGGGCTATTTTGGCAACCAGAGCTGATGTGGCATAAAAAATTAGGGGTTTTTTTTTTTTAAAGTTTCTCATCATATGTGCTGATGTGACGATAATACTGACAGTAAAATGTACATTTAGATCTACCATGCAGATTGATTAGCATTAAATACAAAAAGCCGACTCATATTTTGCATTTATATATATTTTAATATATATTTAAAAGTATTTAATATAAAAAAAATATATATATATATATATTAAAAATTTGGAATTTAAATATTATTTATTTTTATATAAAAATATTATTTATTTTTTGTAAATTTAATTCATAAAAAATATACAATATAAATAAATACAAGATTTAATAAAATTACATATTAAAAATATAAAAATAAAAATAAAAAATAAAACAATCATACCTTTCTTATTTTAAAAAAATCCAAATTATATTTATAAATATCTAAAAAATTAATTAATTACATAATTAATTAAAACTAAAAACCAAAAAAATCTAACCCTCGTCCTTCATCATCTCTTCTTCTTCACCCACCCACCACCCCACCCCTTATCCCCCCACCCCCGCCCCCCACCTCCTTTTTCCCAGCCCAACCCCCGTTGACGCCCTCCACCCCCAACCCTTCTCACCATATATATTTGTATGTGTATGAATGTATGTGAATATGTACATACATATACATACAAATTTATATTTATGTATGTGTATATTTGGCTTTTCTATTTTCTTTAATTAAATAATAAGTGTCATCTGTGTAGGAGTTTTAGAGGAAAAATCAGTAAAAATTCTCAAATTATTTATTACATCAGTACTGATAAAAAAAAAATCCAATCGATTATCATGTCACGTTAGCTCCGGCGAAGGAAGTAGTCTAAAATTGGACTATAAATTGAAACTTTTATAAAAGAAAAAAATTGAAATTGAAAAATAAAACAAAAAAGACAAAAATTTAAATACCTAAACTTAAAAGACCAATTTTGTAGAAATCCCATAATTAAATTTTCTTTATGGTTCTTCACATGCATGATAGCTACATTTGGTCAGTAAAGAAACAGGGCAATCCTTACTCTACGGTATTGAGATCAATGTTTTAATCTTTTATGGATTGACTGCAATTGTTCACGCGCACGAAGTCGGCTACTTACTTTTCTCTTATGAATATTTTCCACATCGAGTGAATGGGATTTGGTTGGTACATAAATGTGAAAGCAATAAAAATTTACGACGTGTTTGGGTAGGTAATACTAATATGTATATTTCTTGTCCGTATGCGCCAAAATTTTAATTAATATTTGGTTAGTTCATTATTAATGTTATTCAGTCGGGTATATCTAGCACAGTTGCATCTTCAAGAATAAGTGATACGCGTGTGAAATTTAACATCCCAAGTTCAATTAGGAACATTTTAAATGAAAAAATAGACAACTACTTCCACTTTTGATGACAATAAATTTACGGCAAAAATGCATATTCGTTCTGTAACCTTGCACATCATTGGTCCTTTCCAGTTTTTCAATAGGAAATATATATATATGTGTGTGTGTGTGTAATAAATTCAAATATTTAATTGTACTTATTAAAGATGGATCTTAAATATTATCTTTTGATGCAAATGAATATTATATATTCTTTTCATTAATTTTAAATGTGGGTTAATTCCAATTTTAGTCCCTAACCTTTGACTCTTCGCCAATTTTGGTCCCTAACGGTACAATCCGTTTCCCAATATCGTCCTTCCGTTAGTTTTTCTATTAAAAACCCTAATTGTATTTGCAATTTGCCCCCTTAAAATATAAAAATACCAAAATGCCCCCCAAATTTAAAAAAAAAGAGAGCTAAAACCCCCTTTTGAAATATTTAGGCACAACAAAATATATTTTATAAGCAATAGGATTCAAACCCGGGTTGATGAGAAGGAAAGAACTTAAGCTTGCTTCCTCAACCATTCATCCACACTCAATTTATGTTCCAAGGTGTGCTATACATAATAGTATACTTTTTGATATTGTTTAAGCTCAATTTTTTTAATATACCTTCAATGTATACAATTATGAATTAAAAAATATATATTTATTTTATAATTCTGTCCATTTGTTCGATCTATTTGAAAAACAAAATTGAAAGTAAAATATCAAAAGTAGATTTAGGCTATGAAAATCTAAATTGAAAAGTTTAAAAGATTAAAGATTAATTTATTTCATAAATTTATCCGTATATTGAAAAAAATTTAATTCCGGTTTCACATACTTATAAATAAATTAATTTTTTTCAATATACACTTATAAAAATTAATTTTGTCCCTTTATATTAAAAATAATTTATTTTATTATTTTATCGATATATTAAAAAATTAAACTTAAACAATGTCAAAGAATAAACTATTATGTATAGCACACCTTGGAGCATAAATTGAGTGTGGTTGAATGGTTGAGGAAGCAAGCTTAAGTTCTTTCCTTCTCATCAACCCGGGTTTGAATCCTATTGCTTATAAAATTTATTTTGTTGTGTTTAAATATTTCAAAAGGGGGGTTTTAGCTCTTTTTTTTAAATTTGGGGGGCATTTTGGCATTTTTCTATTTTTAAGGTGGCAAATTGTAAATAAAATTAGGGTTTTTAACGAAAAAGTTAATGGAAGGACGACATTGGGTAACGAATTGTAACGTTAGGGACCAAAATTGGAAATGTCTGAACGTGAAGGACCAAAATTGGCGAAGGGTCAAAGGTCAAGGACTAACATTGGAATTAACCCTTTAAATGTTATTGAAACTTCGATATATTATAGATTCAAATATTGAATGTATATATATATATATATATTACTTAGTAAGTATGAATTTATAATTTTCAATTTAATTGTTATTTCAAATATTTTAAAGTCTTATGTATTTATTCATGTACAATATATAATTTGTTATTATATACATTTATATTAAATATAAATATATATATATATATATATACACATATTGAAAGTAAATTATAATTGCTTTAATTTTTTTATTAGAAAAGTTGAAATTTTTATTTAAAGCAGGTCAACCTGGGTTAACACGAACCCAACCAAAACGGGTTAGGGTTAAGGTCTCATGAGTTTGACAGGTTATGGGTTGGGTTAGGATTGCGAGATTTTGTGTTATACCTATACCTCAACCCAACCCGAACCCATCCAACCCACCCAAATTGCCACCCCTAGCTGCCGCTGCAGCAGTCGGTCCTCGACCGTCAGGCGAAACCTGAAACTATCACTATCAACGTGTTCCTCTCGTCGCAGTGATAGATTTTGACATACAACTTGCGCGATTTGGAGAAGAAATGAGCGAGTTATGATGAATTGAAAGTATATAATTTCTAAACTTATATGTGTATGTATATTGCATATGTATGTATTTAGGTCACACTCTTCTCCCACCTACCTGTCATTTTCAGCTCTTAAAAGGGGAGCAATTTTTCCAATATTATTACTTTTAACCCCACAAAGATGTAATACATAATATACAACCCTAAATATATTATATATATTACAAAAAAACCCTCAATGGTACTATCGGAACTTTATATACAAACATTAACGGAACCCTAACGGTCCTAAACGGCTGGGTTAAATTGTTAGACTGAATATACCACAGGGGGATTTATTGTAATATACACAAAAACGTGAGTTAAATTGTAATTTCATCAAATTGCAGGGGAGGTAGATGTAATTCGCCATAGATATACATGTTTTTAAATAGTGATACTCGTAAAAATATTTTTTTGACTATGTTGCGAATATAGTATTTAAGGTGATTGTGTGTAATTTTAGTAATTAGAGGATTTTTTTTAAATCAATCAAATTTCAGGAATTACAATAATAATCCTTTTTAATTATTCTTCTCTGAAGTAGAAGACTTTAACCTTTTAAGACATAGGAATCTGTGAGACGTTAGCACAAATAATTAAAGGAATTTTTATAATGATCGCCCCTTAAGTTTTGGTGTTTGTATTTGTGTTATTTATGTTTGTGTTTTGTAATTTTAGTTTTTTATTTTCTGAAAATTTTAATTTTTATCCGATGTTGGGCTATTTTGGCAACTAGAGCTGATGTGGCATAAAAAATTATGGTTTTTTTTTAAAGTTTCTCATCATATATTCTGATGTGACGATGATACTGACAGTAAAATGTACATTTAGATCTACCATGCAGATTGATTAGCATTAAATACAAAAAGCTGCCTCATATCTTGCATATATATATTTATATATAAATTTAAAAGTATTTAATATAAATATATATATATATATATGAATATTAAAAATTTGGAATTTAAATATTATTTATTTTTATATAAAAATATTATTTATTTTTTGTATAAATTTAATTAATTTAATTCATAAAAAATATACAATATAAATAAAATTATTTTAAATAAATACAACATTTAATAAAATTACATATTAAAAATATAAAAATAAAAAATAAAACAATCAGACCTTTCTTATTTTGAAAAAATCCAAATTATATTTATAAATATCTAAAAAATTAATTAATTACATAATTAATTAAAACAAAAAACCAAAAAAATCTAACCCTCGTCCTTCATCATCTCTTCTTCTTCACCCACGCACCACCCCACCCCTTATTTCCCCCCCCCCCCCCCCGCCCCTCCCCACCTCCTTTTTCCCAGCCCAACCCCCGTTGACGCCCTCCACCCCCAACCCTTCTCCCCCAAATCTCTTCTTTCTCTCAATATATATATATATATATATATATATTTCTATGTGTGTGAATGTATGTGAATATATACATACATATACATACAAATGTATATTTATGTATGTGTATATTTGGCTTTTCTATTTTCTTTAATTAAATAATAAGTGTCATCTGTGTAGGAGTTTTAGAGGAAAAATCAGTAAAAATTCTCAAATTATTTATTACATCAGTACTGATAAAAAAAAAAATCCAATCGATTATCATGTCACGTTAGCTCCGGCGAAGGAAGTAGTCTAAAATTGGACTATAAATTGAAACTTTTATAAAAGAAAAAAATTGAAATTGAAAAATAAAACAAAAAAGACAAAAATTTAAATACCTAAACTTAAAAGACCAATTTTGTAAGAAATCCCATAATTAAATTTTCTTTATAGTTCTTCACATGCATGATAGCTACATTTGGTCAGTAAAGAAACAGGGCAATCCGTACTCTACGGTATTGAGATCAACGTTTTAATCTTTTATGGATTGACTGCAATTGTTCACGCGCACGAAGTCGGCTACTTACTTTTCTCTTATGAATATTTTCCACATCGAGTGAGTGGGATTTGGTTGGTACATAAATGTGAAAGCAATAAAAATTTACGACGTGTTTGGGTAGCTAATACTAATATGTATATTTCTTGTCCATATGCGCCAAAATTTTAATTAATATTTGGTTAGTTCATTATTAATGTTATTCAGTCGGGTACATCTAGCACAGTTGCATCTTCAAGAATAAGTGATACGCGTGAAATTTAACATCCCAAGTTCACTTAGGAACATTTAAAATGAAAAATAGACAACTACTTCCACTTTTGATGACAATAAATTTAGAAATTTTTTTTATTTTACATCAATTTTGATCTCAAATTTTGAAAATAACCCACTTTCTTAAAAGTTTTTGAAAATACCCTTGATCGGCATTGGGCATCCCGTTCTTATTGTTCATAATTTTCTACGTTATTGCAAAAAGGTCCAAAATTCAACTTTTATTCCACTAAAACCCCACCTGAAATATTTTTGATCAATTTAGTCCTTTCTACCTATAAAATCGATCTAAAACCATGTTTAAAAGCTTAAATCTT